>CM050176.1:50512038-50586213 GCA_027410445.1 Discoglossus pictus
ATACCATAATACACACACACACACAGTTATGTACCCTGATACACACACACAGTTATATACCCTGATACACACACACAGTTATATACCCTGATACACACACACAGTTATGTACCCTGATACACACACACAGTTATGTACCCTGATACACACACACAGTTATATACCCTGATACACACACACAGTTATGTACCCTGATACACACACACAGTTATATATCCTAATACACACACACACACACACACACTTATATACCCTGATACACACACACACTGTTATATACCCTGATACACACACACACACACTGTTATATACCCTGATAAACACACACACGCAGTTATATACCCTGATACACACACACGCAGTTATATACCCTGATACACACACACACAGTTATATATACACACACACACACACACACAGTTATGTACCCTGATACACACAGTTATGTACCCTGACACACACACACACACACACACAGTTATGTACTCTGATACACACACACACAGTTATGTACCCTGATACACACACACAGTTATATACCCTGATACACACACACAGTTATATACCCTGATACACACACACAGTTATATACCCTGATACACACACACAGTTATATACCCTGATACACACACACAGTTATATACCCTGATACACACACACAGTTATGTACCCTGATACACACACACAGTTATGTACCCTGATACACACACACAGTTATGTACCCTGATACACACACGCAGGTATGTACCCTGATACACACACGCAGTTATATACCCTGATACACACACACACACGCAGTTATATACCCTGATACACACACACACGCAGTTATATACCCTGATACACACACACGCAGTTATATACCCTGATACACACACACGCAGTTATATACCCTGATACACACACACGCAGTTATATACCCTGATACACACACACGCAGTTATATACCCTGATACACACACACACGCAGTTATATACCCTGATACACACACACACGCAGTTATATACCCTGATACACACACACACGCAGTTATATACCCTGATACACACACACAGTTATGTACTCTGATACACACACACACACAGTTATGTACCCTGATACACACACACACACACAGTTATGTACCCTGATACACACACACACACAGTTATGTACCCTGATACACACACACACACAGTTATATACCCTGATACACACACACAGTTATGTACCCTGATACACACACACAGTTATGTACCCTGATACACACACACACACACAGTTATATACCCTGATACACACACACACACTGTTATATACCCTGATACACACACACACAGTTATATACCCTGATACACACACACACAGTTATATACCCTGATACACACACACACTGTTATATACCCTGATAAACACACACACACTGTTATATACCCTGATAAACACACACACACTGTTATATACCCTGATAAACACACACACACTGTTATATACCCTGATACACACACACACAGTTATATAAACACACAAACACAGTTATATATACACACACACACACAGTTATGTACCCTGATACACACACAGTTATGTACCCTAATACACACACACACAGTTATATACCCTGATACACACACACACACACACAGTTATATACCCTGATACACAACCAGAGTTATATACCCTGATACACACACAGAGTTATATACCCTGATACACACACAGAGTTATATACCCTGATACACACACAGAGTTATATACCCTGACACACACACACACAGAGTTATATACCCTGACACACACACACACAGAGTTATATACCCTGACACACACACACACAGAGTTATATACCCTGACACACACACACACAGAGTTATATACCCTGACACACACACACACAGTTATATACCCTGATACACACACACATTCCCTGACACACACACAGTTATATACCCTGATACACACACACACACACACAGTTATATACACACACACACAGTTATGTACCCTAATACACACACAGCTATATACCCTAATACACACACACATACAGTTATGTACCCTGACACACACACACAGTTATGTACCCTGATACACACACAGTTATATACCATAATACACACACACACAGTTATATACCCTGATACACACACACACAGTTTTGTACTGTGATACACACACACACAGTTTTGTACTGTGATACACACACACACAGTTTTGTACCCTGATACACACACACACAGTTTTGTACCCTGATACACACACACACAATTTTGTACCCTGATACACACACACACAGTTTTGTACCCTGATACACACACACACACAGTTTTGTACCCTGATACACACACACACACACAGTTTTGTACCCTGATACACACACACACACAGTTTTGTACCCTGATACACACACACACACACAGTTTTGTACCCTGATACACATACACACAGTTTTGTACCCTGACACACACACACACAGTTTTGTACCCTGACACACACACACACAGTTTTGTACCCTGACACACACACACAGTTTTGTACCCTGATACACACACACACAGTTTTGTACCCTGATACACACACACACAGTTTTGTACCCTGATACACACACACACAGTTTTGTACCCTGATACACACACACACACAGTTTTGTACCCTGATACACACACACAGTTTTGTACCCTGACACACACACACAGTTTTGTACCCTGACACACACACACAGTTTTGTACCCTGACACTCACACACAGTTTTGTACCCTGACACACACACACAGTTTTGTACCCTGACACACACACACAGTTTTGTACCCTGACACACACACACACACACTGTTATATACCCTGATACACACACACACACACACACTGTTATATACCCTGATACACACACACACTTTTATATACCCTGATAAACACACACACGCAGTTATATACCCTGATACACACACACACAGTTATATAAACACACAAACAGTTATATATACACACACACACACACACAGTTATGTACCCTGATACACACACGCAGTTATATACCCTGATACACACACACACACACGCAGTTATATACCCTGATACACACACACACACTGTTATATACCCTGATACACACACACACACTGTTATATACCCTGATACACACACACACACTGTTATATACCCTGATACACACACACACTGTTATATACCCTGATACACACACACACTGTTATATACCCTGATACACACACACACTGTTATATACCCTGATACACACACACACTGTTATATACCCTGATAAACACACACACGCAGTTATATACCCTGATAAACACACACACGCAGTTATATACCCTGATAAACACACACACGCAGTTATATACCCTGATACACACACACACAGTTATATAAACACACAAACACAGTTATATATATACACACACACACAGTTATGTACCCTGATACACACAGTTATGTACCCTGACACACACACACACACACACAGTTATGTACTCTGATACACACACACACACACAGTTATGTACCCTGATACACACACACACACACAGTTATGTACCCTGATACACACACACAGTTATATACCCTGATACACACACACAGTTATATACCCTGATACACACACACAGTTATGTACCCTGATACACACACACAGTTATGTACCCTGATACACACACACAGTTATGTACCCTGATACACACACACAGTTATATACCCTGATACACACACACAGTTATGTACCCTGATACACACACACAGTTATATATCCTAATACACACACACACACACACACACTTATATACCCTGATACACACACACACAGTTATATACCCTGATACACACACACACTGTTATATACCCTGATACACACACACACACACACTGTTATATACCCTGATAAACACACACACGCAGTTATATACCCTGATACACACACACGCAGTTATATACCCTGATACACACACACACAGTTATATATACACACACACACACACAGTTATATATACACACACACACACACAGTTATGTACCCTGATACACACAGTTATGTACCCTGACACACACACAGTTATGTACTCTGATACACACACACACAGTTATGTACCCTGATACACACACACAGTTATATACCCTGATACACACACACAGTTATATACCCTGATACACACACACAGTTATATACCCTGATACACACACACAGTTATGTACCCTGATACACACACACAGTTATGTACCCTGATACACACACACAGTTATATACCCTGATACACACACACAGTTATGTACCCTGATACACACACACAGTTATGTACCCTGATACACACACAGTTATGTACCCTGATACACACACACAGTTATGTACCCTGATACACACACGCAGTTATATACCCTGATACACACACACACGCGCAGTTATATACCCTGATACACACACACGCAGTTATATACCCTGATACACACACACGCAGTTATATACCCTGATACACACACACACGCAGTTATATACCCTGATACACACACACACGCAGTTATATACCCTGATACACACACACGCAGTTATATACCCTGATACACACACACGCAGTTATATACCCTGATACACACACACGCAGTTATATACCCTGATACACACACACGCAGTTATATACCCTGATACACACACACGCAGTTATATACCCTGATACACACACACGCAGTTATATACCCTGATACACACACACGCAGTTATATACCCTGATACACACACACGCAGTTATATACCCTGATACACACACACGCAGTTATATACCCTGATACACACACACACACACAGTTATATACCCTGATACACACACACACACACATTTATATACCCTGATACACACACACACACACAGTTATATACCCTGATACACACACACACACACGCAGTTATATACCCTGATACACACACACACACGCAGTTATATACCCTGATACACACACACACACACACGCAGTTATATACCCTGATACACACACACACACGCAGTTATATACCCTGATACACACACACACACACAGTTATATACCCTGATACACACACACACAGTTATATACCCTGATACACACACACACTGTTATATACCCTGATAAACACACACACACTGTTATATACCCTGATAAACACACACACACTGTTATATACCCTGATAAACACACACACACTGTTATATACCCTGATACACACACACACAGTTATATAAACACACAAACACAGTTATATATACACACACACACAGTTATGTACCCTGATACACACACAGTTATGTACCCTAATACACACACACACACAGTTATATACCCTGATACACACACACACACACTGTTATATACCCTGATACACACACACACTGTTATATACCCTGATACACACACACACACTGTTATATACCCTGATACACACACACACTGTTATATACCCTGATACACACACACACTGTTATATACCCTGATACACACACACACTGTTATATACCCTGATAAACACACACACGCAGTTATATACCCTGATACACACACACACAGTTATATAAACACACAAACACAGTTATATATATACACACACACACACAGTTATGTACCCTGATACACACAGTTATGTACCCTGACACACACACACAGTTATGTACTCTGATACACACACACACACAGTTATGTACCCTGATACACACACACACACACAGTTATGTACCCTGATACACACACACACACACAGTTATGTACCCTGATACACACACACACACAGTTATATACCCTGATACACACACACAGTTATGTACCCTGATACACACACACAGTTATGTACCCTGATACACACACACACACACACACACAGTTATATACCCTGATACACACACACACACTGTTATATACCCTGATACACACACACACAGTTATATACCCTGATACACACACACACAGTTATATACCCTGATACACACACACACTGTTATATACCCTGATAAACACACACACACTGTTATATACCCTGATAAACACACACACACTGTTATATACCCTGATAAACACACACACACTGTTATATACCCTGATACACACACACACAGTTATATAAACACACAAACACAGTTATATATACACACACACACACAGTTATGTACCCTGATACACACACAGTTATGTACCCTAATACACACACACACACAGTTATATACCCTGATACACACACACACACACACAGTTATATACCCTGATACACAACCAGAGTTATATACCCTGATACACACACAGAGTTATATACCCTGATACACACACAGAGTTATATACCCTGATACACACACAGAGTTATATACCCTGACACACACACACACAGAGTTATATACCCTGACACACACACACACAGAGTTATATACCCTGACACACACACACACAGAGTTATATACCCTGACACACACACACACAGAGTTATATACCCTGACACACACACACACAGTTATATACCCTGATACACACACACATTCCCTGACACACACACAGTTATATACCCTGATACACACACACACACACACAGTTATATACACACACACACAGTTATGTACCCTAATACACACACAGCTATATACCCTAATACACACACACATACAGTTATGTACCCTGACACACACACACAGTTATGTACCCTGATACACACACAGTTATATACCATAATACACACACACACAGTTATATACCCTGATACACACACACACAGTTTTGTACTGTGATACACACACACACAGTTTTGTACTGTGATACACACACACACAGTTTTGTACCCTGATACACACACACACAGTTTTGTACCCTGATACACACACACACAATTTTGTACCCTGATACACACACACACAGTTTTGTACCCTGATACACACACACACACAGTTTTGTACCCTGATACACACACACACACACACAGTTTTGTACCCTGATACACACACACACACAGTTTTGTACCCTGATACACACACACACACACACAGTTTTGTACCCTGATACACATACACACAGTTTTGTACCCTGACACACACACACACAGTTTTGTACCCTGACACACACACACACAGTTTTGTACCCTGACACACACACACAGTTTTGTACCCTGATACACACACACACAGTTTTGTACCCTGATACACACACACACAGTTTTGTACCCTGATACACACACACACAGTTTTGTACCCTGATACACAGACACACACAGTTTTGTACCCTGATACACACACACAGTTTTGTACCCTGACACACACACACAGTTTTGTACCCTGACACACACACACAGTTTTGTACCCTGACACTCACACACAGTTTTGTACCCTGACACACACACACAGTTTTGTACCCTGACACACACACACAGTTTTGTACCCTGACACACACACACACACACTGTTATATACCCTGATACACACACACACACACACACTGTTATATACCCTGATACACACACACACTTTTATATACCCTGATAAACACACACACGCAGTTATATACCCTGATACACACACACACAGTTATATAAACACACAAACAGTTATATATACACACACACACACACACAGTTATGTACCCTGATACACACACGCAGTTATATACCCTGATACACACACACACACACGCAGTTATATACCCTGATACACACACACACACTGTTATATACCCTGATACACACACACACACTGTTATATACCCTGATACACACACACACTGTTATATACCCTGATACACACACACACTGTTATATACCCTGATACACACACACACACTGTTATATACCCTGATACACACACACACTGTTATATACCCTGATACACACACACACTGTTATATACCCTGATAAACACACACACGCAGTTATATACCCTGATAAACACACACACGCAGTTATATACCCTGATAAACACACACACGCAGTTATATACCCTGATACACACACACACAGTTATATAAACACACAAACACAGTTATATATATATATACACACACACACAGTTATGTACCCTGATACACACAGTTATGTACCCTGACACACACACACACACACACAGTTATGTACTCTGATACACACACACACACACAGTTATGTACCCTGATACACACACACACACACAGTTATGTACCCTGATACACACACACAGTTATATACCCTGATACACACACACAGTTATATACCCTGATACACACACACAGTTATGTACCCTGATACACACACACAGTTATGTACCCTGATACACACACACAGTTATGTACCCTGATACACACACACAGTTATATACCCTGATACACACACACAGTTATGTACCCTGATACACACACACAGTTATATATCCTAATACACACACACACACACACACACTTATATACCCTGATACACACACACACAGTTATATACCCTGATACACACACACACTGTTATATACCCTGATACACACACACACACACACTGTTATATACCCTGATAAACACACACACGCAGTTATATACCCTGATACACACACACGCAGTTATATACCCTGATACACACACACACAGTTATATATACACACACACACACACAGTTATATATACACACACACACACACAGTTATGTACCCTGATACACACAGTTATGTACCCTGACACACACACACACACACACAGTTATGTACTCTGATACACACACACACAGTTATGTACCCTGATACACACACACAGTTATATACCCTGATACACACACACAGTTATATACCCTGATACACACACACAGTTATATACCCTGATACACACACACAGTTATGTACCCTGATACACACACACAGTTATGTACCCTGATACACACACACAGTTATATACCCTGATACACACACACAGTTATGTACCCTGATACACACACACAGTTATGTACCCTGATACACACACAGTTATGTACCCTGATACACACACACAGTTATGTACCCTGATACACACACGCAGTTATATACCCTGATACACACACACACGCGCAGTTATATACCCTGATACACACACACGCAGTTATATACCCTGATACACACACACGCAGTTATATACCCTGATACACACACACACGCAGTTATATACCCTGATACACACACACACGCAGTTATATACCCTGATACACACACACGCAGTTATATACCCTGATACACACACACGCAGTTATATACCCTGATACACACACACGCAGTTATATACCCTGATACACACACACGCAGTTATATACCCTGATACACACACACGCAGTTATATACCCTGATACACACACACGCAGTTATATACCCTGATACACACACACGCAGTTATATACCCTGATACACACACACGCAGTTATATACCCTGATACACACACACGCAGTTATATACCCTGATACACACACACACACACAGTTATATACCCTGATACACACACACACACACAGTTATATACCCTGATACACACACACACACAGTTATATACCCTGATACACACACACACACACGCAGTTATATACCCTGATACACACACACACACGCAGTTATATACCCTGATACACACACACACACGCAGTTATATACCCTGATACACACACACACACGCAGTTATATACCCTGATACACACACACACACACAGTTATATACCCTGATACACACACACACAGTTATATACCCTGATACACACACACACTGTTATATACCCTGATAAACACACACACACTGTTATATACCCTGATAAACACACACACACACTGTTATATACCCTGATAAACACACACACACTGTTATATACCCTGATAAACACACACACACTGTTATATACCCTGATACACACACACACAGTTATATAAACACACAAACACAGTTATATATACACACACACACAGTTATGTACCCTGATACACACACAGTTATGTACCCTAATACACACACACACACAGTTATATACCCTGATACACACACACACACAGTTATATACCCTGATACACAACCAGAGTTATATACCCTGATACACACACAGAGTTATATACCCTGATACACACACAGAGTTATATACCCTGACACACACACACACAGAGTTATATACCCTGACACACACACACACAGAGTTATATACCCTGACACACACACACACAGAGTTATATACCCTGACACACACACACACAGAGTTATATACCCTGACACACACACACACACAGTTATATACCCTGATACACACACACATTCCCTGACACACACACAGTTATATACCCTGATACACACACACACACACACAGTTATATACACACACACACAGTTATGTACCCTAATACACACACAGCTATATACCCTAATACACACACACATACAGTTATGTACCCTGACACACACACACAGTTATGTACCCTGATACACACACAGTTATATACCATAATACACACACACACACAGTTATATACCCTGATACACACACACACAGTTTTGTACTGTGATACACACACACACAGTTTTGTACTGTGATACACACACACACACAGTTTTGTACTGTGATACACACACACACAGTTTTGTACCCTGATACACACACACACAGTTTTGTACCCTGATACACACACACACAGTTTTGTACCCTGATACACACACACACACAGTTTTGTACCCTGATACACACACACACACAGTTTTGTACCCTGATACACACACACACACAGTTTTGTACCCTGATACACACACACACACACAGTTTTGTACCCTGATACACACACACACACACAGTTTTGTACCCTGATACACATACACACAGTTTTGTACCCTGACACACACACACACAGTTTTGTACCCTGACACACACACAGTTTTGTACCCTGACACACACACACAGTTTTGTACCCTGACACACACACACAGTTTTGTACCCTGATACACACACACACAGTTTTGTACCCTGATACACACACACACAGTTTTGTACCCTGATACACACACACACACAGTTTTGTACCCTGATACACACACACAGTTTTGTACCCTGACACACACACACAGTTTTGTACCCTGACACACACACACAGTTTTGTACCCTGACACACACACACAGTTTTGTACCCTGACACACACACACAGTTTTGTACCCTGACACACACACACAGTTTTGTACCCTGACACACACACACAGTTTTGTACCCTGACACACACACACAGTTTTGTACCCTGACACACACACACAGTTTTGTACCCTGACACACACACACAGTTTTGTACCCTGACACACACACACAGTTTTGTACCCTGACACACACACACAGTTTTGTACCCTGACACACACACACACACACACTGTTATATACCCTGACACACACACACACACACTGTTATATACCCTGATACACACACACACACACTGTTATATACCCTGATACACACACACACAGTTATATAAACACACACACACAGTTATATAAACACACAAACACAGTTATATATATACACACACACACACAGTTATGTACCCTGATACACACAGTTATGTACCCTGACACACACACACACACACACAGTTATGTACTCTGATACACACACACACACAGTTATGTACCCTGATACACACACACACACACAGTTATGTACCCTGATACACACACACAGTTATATACCCTGATACACACACACAGTTATATACCCTGATACACACACACAGTTATGTACCCTGATACACACACACAGTTATGTACCCTGATACACACACACAGTTATATACCCTGATACACACACACAGTTATGTACCCTGATACACACACACAGTTATATATCCTAATACACACACACACACACACACACTTATATACCCTGATACACACACACACTGTTATATACCCTGATACACACACACACACACTGTTATATACCCTGATAAACACACACACGCAGTTATATACCCTGATACACACACACGCAGTTATATACCCTGATACACACACACACAGTTATATATACACACACACACACACACACAGTTATGTACCCTGATACACACAGTTATGTACCCTGACACACACACACACACACACACAGTTATGTACTCTGATACACACACACACAGTTATGTACCCTGATACACACACACAGTTATATACCCTGATACACACACACAGTTATATACCCTGATACACACACACAGTTATATACCCTGATACACACACACAGTTATATACCCTGATACACACACACAGTTATATACCCTGATACACACACACAGTTATGTACCCTGATACACACACACAGTTATGTACCCTGATACACACACACAGTTATGTACCCTGATACACACACGCAGGTATGTACCCTGATACACACACGCAGTTATATACCCTGATACACACACACACACGCAGTTATATACCCTGATACACACACACACGCAGTTATATACCCTGATACACACACACGCAGTTATATACCCTGATACACACACACGCAGTTATATACCCTGATACACACACACGCAGTTATATACCCTGATACACACACACGCAGTTATATACCCTGATACACACACACACGCAGTTATATACCCTGATACACACACACACGCAGTTATATACCCTGATACACACACACACGCAGTTATATACCCTGATACACACACACGCAGTTATATACCCTGATACACACACACGCAGTTATATACCCTGATACACACACACGCAGTTATATACCCTGATACACACACACGCAGTTATATACCCTGATACACACACACGCAGTTATATACCCTGATACACACACACGCAGTTATATACCCTGATACACACACACGCAGTTATATACCCTGATACACACACACGCAGTTATATACCCTGATACACACACACGCAGTTATATACCCTGATACACACACACGCAGTTATATACCCTGATACACACACACGCAGTTATATACCCTGATACACACACACACACGCAGTTATATACCCTGATACATACACACACACACACACAGTTATATACCCTGATACATACACACACACACACACAGTTATATACCCTGATACATACACACACACACACGCAGTTATATACCCTGATACACACACACACACGCAGTTATATACCCTGATACACACACACACACACGGTTATATACCCTGGTACACACCCACACACACATGCAGTTATATACCCTGATACACACCCACACGCAGTTATATACCCTGATACACACCCACACGCAGTTATATACCTTGATACACACCCACACGCAGTTATATACCCTGATACACACACACACACACACAGCTATATCCTGACTGATACACAAACAGATTGTGTTACTTATTTACACTGAGTAATACCATACACAGCAGTTTTTGTACAGAAGGCTTTTGTGACCTGGAGTGTTTGTATGAATGTGTGTGCGTGTTTGTGTGTAGTGACCTTCAGGAAACCCATTGGCAACCCTGTGTTCACAGGTTGGTCCCACTCAGGGCATTGGGTTAAGTGATGTCTTTGTTTATATTGCAGGTTGATCATGAAACTGGATCTTCTGAGAGAACCTCCCTGGTCCCCAACTTCCTGGCCTGGTGTGAGAAGATGGGGCTAGAGCTAAACCGCAAGGTGAGGAGCTGAGGCCTCGAGATTGATGGGGACTGGGCAGGACAGGAGTCGGGGGGCAGGGCAGGAGTCAGGGGGAGCCGGGCAGGGCAGGACAGGAGTCGGGGGGGCAGGGCAGGAGTCAGGGGGAGCCGGGCAGGGCAGGAGTCAGGGGGAGCCGGGCAGGAGTCAGGGGGAGCCGGGCAGGGCAGGAGTCAGGGGGAGCCGGGCAGGGCAGGAGTCAGGGGGAGCCGGGCAGGGCAGCAGTCAGGGGGAGCCGGGCAGGGCAGCAGTCAGGGGGAGCCGGGCAGGGCAGCAGTCAGGGGGAGCCGGGCAGGGCAGGAGTCAGGGGGAGCCGGCCGGGCAGGGCAGGAGTCAGGGGGAGCCGGCCGGGCAGGGCAGGAGTCAGGGGGAGCCGGCCGGGCAGGGCAGGAGTCAGGGGGAGCCGGCCGGGCAGGGCAGGAGTCAGGGGGAGCCGGCCGGGCAGGGCAGGAGTCAGGGGGAGCCGGGGGGGCAGGGCAGGAGTCAGGGGGAGCCGGGCGGGCAGGGCAGGAGTCAGGGGGAGCCGGGCGGGCAGGGCAGGAGTCAGGGGGAGCCGGGCGGGCAGGGCAGGAGTCAGGGGGAGCCGGGCGGGCAGGGCAGGAGTCAGGGGGAGCCGGGCGGGCAGGGCAGGAGTCAGGGGGAGCCGGGCGGGCAGGGCAGGAGTCAGGGGGAGCCGGGCGGGCAGGGCAGGAGTCAGGGGGAGCCGGGCGGGCAGGAGTCAGGGGGAGCCGGGGGGGCAGGGCAGGAGTCAGGGGGAGCCGGGGGGGCAGGGCAGGAGTCAGGGGGAGCCGGGCAGGGCAGGAGCCGGGGCAGAGGACACTGTGATCTGACTCATGGATTATTCCGTTTGTAACAGACATTTACATGGTGATTTATTTGGGACCGCAGCGGTTGGTTGTACCAGTCACCAGATCCATGATGAGTCTGTGATATCATGACCTTGATATCTCCTCTCCAGGACACTCTGGTGTATGTGAGCCGATGGTCAGTCCTAAACCAGCTCCAGGTGCAGGAATCCCAGGGTGCCCCATTTTTAACCTCCTTGTACTAGTTTGTAACATGGAGAGGAAGCTTCTTCCCACAATGCACCTGATTCCAACTGCCAAGCCTAGAGTTTAGTGTGGCTAACCTACTTGGCAGTACCTGTGAAATAATATCTTATTCTCCATTACCTAATCAGAAGGAGCCCTAGGCTATATAGTTTATTTTTAAATCAGCAATATTAGGTGACAAGCTCCAGCGCTCTCCCTCCTCATACTGGTCACCCTAGGCATGTGCGTGTGCCAATGCATGGGTCTGCGTCTTCCAGGTGCACATCAGTACAGAGGGCACCGTGTCGCAGTACGGGATGTTGGCTCGTGAGGATCTTCCAGCTGGAGAACTTCTGTTCACAATTCCTAGATCCGCTCTCCTGTCCCAGCACACAACAAAGATCCGGGATCTCCTAGAAAGAGGTACTGTGACCCCAGAACCATGACTGGTCAAACATAAAGCAAATACTTAGGGCCAACAGGTCCTACATATTTAGTATTCTTAATCCAGATATAGTATATAGCCCACATTACATTGGCAGAAATGGAGGCGTAATTCCTATTTCCCTTTCTATGTAGCAAATTGTTTAAATAATGAACCATAGGAACTTCATTTACTCGTATGCGCCATGTAGAAGAGCTCCTTGTCCCCTAGCAGCCAGTTTTTTATCCGTGTTTTTATATATATATATACTGCAATATGGAGTTCCCTTATTTTGAACAGTAATCTCGTGTGGAACTATATCAGAACGTAGCAAATTCCACTGAACTCATTTTGTTTGCGTTTTTACTTATATAATAATAAAATGAATTAGTCTGACGTGGTGTACCCCGATAAACCGATACTGATGAAACTTATCGTGCATATATTGCTGACTTATCATTATTTGCTGTCCAGGTCAGACTGTCTGGTCTTTAGTTCCTTGTCCAGGTCTCCTGTTGTACAACCATTTGTGATTCTGAATACGGAGTGTTCCCCTGAAGTCTTTTCAGATTTATTGTGTTAATGTAATGGATGTTTGGTTTGTGTACGAGTTGTGGTGGCCATACAAACAACCATTGTTAGTCTTTAACTTTTCTCATTTCCTTGTCCACTGCCCCAGAACAGGAGAGTCTGAACAGTCCCTCGGGTTGGGTTCCCCTTCTTCTCGCTCTTATGTATGAAGCCACAGACAGCACTTCCCAGTGGGCTCCTTACTTCGCCTTGTGGCCTGATCTGACTCCTCCTGATCTACCCATGTTCTGGTGAGAAACTGGTAGTATGTAAAGACCTCCATGATTTACTTTTCTCTGTATCACAAAACCTACATATAATTTGTGTTGAGCAGACCATCTTATCTCTCTCCTACTCCCTTGATTGACATTGAGCAGACCATCTTATCCCTCTCCTACTCCCTTGATTAACATTGAGCAGACCATCTTATCTCTCTCCTACTCCCTTGATTAACATTGAGCAGACCATCTTATCTCTCTCCTACTCCCTTGATTGACATTGAGCAGACCATCTTATCTCTCTCCTACTCCCTTGATTAACATTGAGCAGACCATCTTATCTCTCTCCTACTCCCTTTAAATAACATTGAGCAGACCATCTTATCTCTCTCCTACTCCCTTGATTGACATTGAGCAGACCATCTTATCTCTCTCCTACTCCCTTTAAATAACATTGAGCAGACCATCTTATCTCTCTCCTACTCCCTTGATTAACATTGAGCAGGCCATCTTATCTCTCTCCTACTCCCTTGATTAACATTGAGCAGACCATCTTATCTCTCTCCTACTCCCTTGATAGACATTGAGCCCTGTTCTATAGGAGTTGTTGGAGAAAATGCTTCATAAACATTTCATAAATCTCTATATTGTGCAATTGACTAGACATTCAAGCCCTGTCTTATTAACCATTAGTTACAATTAACTCTACTCAGTAAACCATCTTCTCATATTCTATTAAATGTTTCTTTTTGGTATTATGGCAGATGGTTGGGTGCTTTGACATTACTGGAAGGGTAGATTAGCCGACTGATTTATTGGCAGGTCCGAGGATGAGCAAACACAACTCCTGCAGGGAACTGGGGTGCTGGAGGCAGTGAAGAAAGACCTGGAAAGTATGGAAAATGAATATACCTCCATAATCCTGCCCTTCATCAAGAGTAATACGGACAAATTTAATCCTGCAACTCACACGTTAGACCTCTACAAGAGACTGGTGGCATTTGTGATGGCCTATAGGTGAGACGTGTGATATAAAACAATGTTTGTGGTCTGACAGTGCTATAATATATGTTGTTTTTATATTCTTCAATGCCAAACAACAAACTTTGGTGTTGGAAAAAAGGTAGTAATTCCAATTATACAAGAGTTATAAATATATTCACGTTTATTCTTTTATCTAATACTAATCCAATATGGTGCTGACCAGCACTTAAAGCTTTTATAAGAGGTCATTTTATTAGATGGGTTGCAAGAAAAAAAACTAGTAAAAAAGAAACCCAAATAATGAACTAATTAAACAAAATAAACATTGTATTAAAACTATAACAAATCAACTAATCCAACAACTAAAGACGTTCCTCACAGAAGATGCTGAGAAACCTATAAGACAAACTAAATATAAATTGTGTCAATGATAATAAACCAAATACTACAACTAAACTGAGAAATTCACCCCAATCCATTCCTATAACTCAAATGCAAAGTAAATTGGAAATTACAAAATATCCCATTAAAGGTTTATCTACATTCCAACAATATTGATCAAGAAATTATTTTAGATTTAAAAACAATAAATAATAATTTCTAACAAAATTAACAGAAGATTATAACATTTTAAATTCACCTTTTACATCTAAGGACATTAAAGAAGTAATAAAACTAAAACAAATTTGAAAAATCTCAAGGTCCAGATGGTTTTTCAGTTTTATTTTATAAAAAAAAAAAAAAAAATTCGACTTTTACCTCATTTACCTAATTGATTTAATTATGATTTGAGAAGGCAACCCCATTCCGGAAGAATTAAAATTAGCCCATATAGCAGTCAGTCCAAAATCGGATTGTGATACTGTATTTTGCAAAAATATTCATTCTGTTACTTTATATGATTTAAACTTATTTACTAAGATACTCACTAATAGTCTCAATACTATTTTACCTCCCATAATTCATAAAGATCAAGTACGATGTATCTAATCAAGACAAGCCCTGATAATATCAGAAGAATATTTAATTTAATTACACATACCGAATATGCTAAAGCTAAAATTCCTTTTTGAAACATTAGAAGTTATTTACAAATTCCCAGTTAGCACAAGGTAAAATAATGAGAGAACTTTCGACATCTTTTGTTCATATAAAGGAACCAGACAGGGTTGTCCTCTTCTCTATCTCCTCCTTTTGGCTCTAGCCCTAGTACACTTAGCATCACAAATTTGAAAAAATAAGAATAACTTTTGGAAAAATAGATTATAAATTTTGTTTATTTGAAGATAATTTACTTTTTATCTATAACGAAACCACATATTCTAAATTTATATAAAAATACTTTAGTAAGTTTATTCAGGTTTATAAATTAACCGTAAAGTCCGAAGCTTTAAACATTTTACATTCCTCCATCTGAACAAAAAAGTAAAACTTCATTTTAACTTTAAATAAATAGAGGATAAAGTAAAATATTTAGGTATTCGTTTTCCTGCAAAATCTAATAATATCTATTAATTCAATTTCCCAATGATTATTAAGAAACATCCTGAGTTCCAGTTACCATATTTCTTGGTTGAGTCGTATTTATTCTAATAAGATGACAGCTTTACATAAATTATATTATATTATTTTGTCTTCTCCCAATTAATCCATTAGATATTCTTTACACATTTAATTTCTTAGATTTATATGGAACAATAAACTTTCTAGAATAAAAAAAAATTTGATCTATAAACATAAAACTATAAGTGATCGTTCTGCTCATCGTTTACACAATTATTATATTATATAGCTACACAATTATTACAAATAACTTTATGGCTTAGTAATGAATATCAAAAATGTTGGATCCAAATAGAAAAATAACTTATCTTGATCAATATCTAATGTAGAAAAAATTAAAGAAATGCATTTAATTGATTGATCCCTTTACTAGGTATTATTTATCTTTATGGTCCACCTATAAATGGAAATGGAATCTTCTAAAGAACAATCTCTCATGCCCAGACAAAAATAATTTGTAACAATTATGAATAGATTGTGGTGATTTTATAAGCTTTTCAAATGCCCAAATAACACAATTTTTCATTATCTACAAATTAAACATTTCTTTATGGATTTGTTGATATATTTCCTTTAACACTATTTGATAAAAAAAAACATATAGTTCCTCTTAAAAAAAAATATTACTTTAATTATATTTTTTAATAATGTCAGTTTAAAACCAAAAGAAAATGACATTGTCAATTAAACTGGGAAAAGATTTAAGAGAAAACAATAGTAACTGAGGATTGGAAACAAAATAGTCTTATAGGCTAGTAAAAATATTTATCAGAAACTTCATTAAAATTCTTCCACACAAGTTATTGTTCCTTATAAATGAAATAAAATGTTTCCATCTACCTCTAATAAATGTTTTAGAAATTGTAGCCAAGAAGATACATGGTTTTCATACTCAAAGCCATTGTCCAGAAATCAAACGTACCCAGTGCTTCCCCTAAATATAATATCTGGAACACAATGCGTAACGGTTCTAGACTCCAGTCTTATTATTTATGTAAATTCTTGTGGGACGGCTTCAAGGGTTAAAGTAAAATGACAATATCTAAGTCAAGTTGTGATGAATTCTAAACATGTACACAACTTTATCACATAATTTTTAACCCTCTGACTGATGGCACAGAGCACTTATGGTGACTTTTGTGGTCCTTTAAGAATACAAACAGGAAGTGTGTATTTGAAGGTGCTGTCTGACCTCCTCTTGTGGTACTACTTACATGAATAGAACAGTAGGAAATGACTCCTTTACTATGGACCAAACATATTTTAATAACTTTAAATTCAGGAGACACATAAAAAAAAAACCATATTATTGGCACCAATGTAGATCCAGTATCCAGAGACCACCCAGGTGGTGCACAGTGTTGGGTGCCGTCAATTTTATTTATTTTTGTTTCGGTCTTCAGTTTTCAGGAACCAATTGAAGAGGAGGACGATGATTTAGACAAGGAAGTCCTCCCTCCGATGATGGTCCCAGTAGCAGATCTGCTAAACCATGTTGCCCAGCACAATGCGCACTTGGAGTTCAATCCGGTGAGTGGGTCACTGCCACAATCCAATCAATGATATTACGATCAATGACCGACTGACCGCATTACTGACCGTGACCAAGCCTATATGGAAGTACAGAGAGTATGGACACACTGCTACAGGTGGTGCTTTGGGATCATTATATGAGATGTCATGATACTTTTCTTTCTTACCTTATCTCTCATTTCATTTATTTTTATTATATAAATATTAAGTTTAAATGTTATCACCAAGTGCTCACCATCAGTCTCTGGATAAGTAGATGATTATCTATAATAATCTGGTCAGTAGACTGTGGCGAAAATGGTTGGATTTACAGTTCGATTAAATCCTAAATAGAAAACAAGCAGCTGTCACAAGAGACTTACTTGTAATACGGAGAGTAAAACAGTTGTGAAATGTGGGCTAATATGTGACTGTATATGTTACGTGCTTGCAACCCATCGGGATGAAGGTGAATGTAAAAATAAAAACATTATCACATGATGGAGCGCTTTGTGCCGTGGAGCCGATGGACAGTAATAACATGCATCAGGGCAAAGGGACAGAAAATAAACTGGTTATATTTTGGAGAGATGTTTTAAGCATTGTCTTTACTCTTGACTCTAAAGGAATGTCTCCGAATGGTCACCACTTGTCCAGTGAAGGCCGGGCAGGAGGTCTTTAACACCTATGGGCAGATGGCCAACTGGCAGCTCCTGCACATGTACGGATTCGCTGAGCCACATCCACAGAACATTAACGAGACCGCGGACATCCCAATGGTGACTCTGCGAGAGGCTGCTCTGCAAGGTGTGTAAATACCCTCAATTATCCACTATAGAGTAGATAACATGGGGCCTTTGGCGTGGGAATTGGACCCATTATGGTGTATTATACAGAGACTCCTTTCAGTCCCTGTGGGGTACAACCAATGAAGAGAGATTAGGTCTGCGACCACTCATCACCAGTCATTGTCGTTATCTGTAGAGCCGTACAGATGTGTCCTGTGGATTTGGTGGTTGGACTTCAGAGCTGGTGTGACGTGGTTGTCTCTAGTAAGATGTCTCATGTTGGTTCCCAGCTGCAGGCTCCGAGGCTGAGCGAGTGATGGTGCAGGAGAGATGGGACTTATTGTGTCACATGGAAATGGTCGGTGAGGAAGGAGCCCTCGTGTTTGGCCAGGAGGAGGTGATGACTGAGGAGGAACTTCGAGCTTGTCTGAAGGTAAGAACCTGTACTTACTGCAGAGGAGGGACGTACAACACAAAAAGCGCCCACTGCCCACATTTCAACAGTATTCATTGATCAATAAAGAGACTCTGCCACCCCAAAATCAACATTTTTTTTAGTTTATCTTATAAGAGCGCGAAAAGTGGCTGGATGTTGTGTTTTGTCCATCTTTACAAAAATAACTCAATCCTGGGAAATTCTTTGTTGTATTTATACGCAAATGAGCAGTTCAAGCATAATAATTAGCTACTCTGCGGTGCTAATTATGATTACAGCCAAATAAGGACCCCTAATGTTACCTGGCAGCTCCCACCCTTATCAAGCACGGAGCTGCAACTGAAAGTGCCAATTTCTATAATAATTATAATGTATCTGATAGGACTGAGGGCGCAGTATACACATGCGGAGCGTCTTCTCGTGTAGTTTCCATGCCCTTTGTATGCAGCAGTGATAATAATAATCAGATAATACAGTGATAATGTCGGTTTGTTCTGTTGCGCCGGATTATTCGCACTTTGTGCCATTTCTTATCTATATAAATCCAATAATACACTAGACATCTATACAAGCATTCAGATCAAAACATAAGACTTGAGATATACACAGGGTTAATGTTTCCTGGCCTCCTGCCAGAGCTCTTGAACAATACAGAATGTGCCAGCCAATAGCTAACCTGTTTAGGTGATCCCAGCATTCCATGCTCTGCACACGGAGCGGAGCACTGACACCCTCCCCCTGAGCTGCTCTGCGTTCTTCAAATTCAAGAGAGTAGAAACCTGAATTTTCTGCCCTCTCGTACGCTTTGTGACACTCTCTTCTTCTCCAGGTGCTGTGCATGTCTGCAGAGGAGTTCTCAGAATATAAAGAAAATGACGGCTGGGAGGAAGACGAGGATGAAGAGGAGCAGCCCCTGACAAGCCAGGCTCTCAGGCAGTTACCAGCATCATGGCGCAGGCTTGTCCATACCAGCGCCAAGCTCACTCTTAAGGCGTACGCTACAGACCTGGGCCCGGACCAGGCCGTCATTGAAGACCCGGCAGCTTACGCCAAACTGAGCCCCCGGGAGCAGCAAGCGCTGCAGGTGCGATATGGTCAGAAAAGGATCTTACACCAACTGCTGGAGCTAACAGGGAGGGGGCATGAGGGCAAGACCTAGGGGGCAGTTACACCAACTGCTGGAGCTAACGGGGAGGGGGCATGAGGGCAAGACCTAGGGGGCAGTTACACCAACTGCTGGAGCTAACGGGGAGGGGGCATGAGGGCAAGACCTAGGGGGCAGTTACACCAACTGCTGGAGCTAACGGGGAGGGGGCATGAGGGCAAGACCTAGGGGGCAGTTACACCAACTACTGGAGCTAACAGGGAGGGGGCATGAGGGCAAGACCTAGGGGGCAGTTACACCAACTGCTGGAGCTAACGGGGAGGGGCCATGAGGGCAAGACCTAGGGGGCAGTTACACCAACTACTGGAGCTAACGGGGAGGGGGCATGAGGGCAAGACCTAGGGGGCAGTTACACCAACTGCTGGAGCTAACGGGGAGGGGGCATGAGGGCAAGACCTAGGGGGCAGTTACACCAACTGCTGGAGCTAACAGGGAGGGGGGCATGAGGGCAAGACCTAGGGGGCAGTTACACCAACTGCTGGAGCTAACAGGGAGGGGGCATGAGGGCAAGACCTAGGGGGCAGTTACACCAACTGCTGGAGCTAATGGGGACAGAGTACGAGGGCAAGACCTAGGGGGCAGTTACACCAACTGCTGGAGCTAATGGGGACGGAGTACGAGGGCAAGACAGAGGGGGCAGGTATGTGGCACCAGGAGCTGGACCTGATAATGGTGCATATACAACTGTGTGTAACATATAAAGCTCTTTTATAACACAATTGTGTCCATAATTGTACACCCCCCCCCCCCCCCCACCCTCATTACTATGATGTGGATATGATTCTCATGGTGGCCTACAAGGTGGCCAGGACCATTTAGTGATCAGTGTGGCTTATTGTGGACAGGATTAGCCAAGATGCCAATTAGGACAAACCCGTTAAAAAGACAAATATTTATTTATTCTCCATACAAATATGACAGCTACATAATTGTTACAAAATGATTCCACACGTTACACTTGCTTCACACTGAAGCCAAAAACGAGCTCGGAGCTTGGGTATGTTCTGTGGGGAGAGCTGACCCAGTTTCCATATTAAAAAAGGACATCTCCAGCTTCAGTGTGAAGCCACTGAGTTGTTGCTGTGGCCGGTGACCTATTGCAGGGTGACACAGAACGTCTTGTTCCCGGCCTTACAGCAAATCTCCTCCGCACAGAAACGCGTCAGGGAGGCGGAGTCTTCAAATGTGTCCAACGCGTTCTGTAAGGAGCAGAGGCGGGTGAGACATTACTGGGACACAAAGGGTGCGAGGAGGGGATAGGAACCAACCGGCCCATCTGTGTCACCCATTGTATCTACCTAAGCCTGCAGTGGATCCTGGGCCATCCTGCTACTCATTATTACTAATGATAATTAACGTAATAAAAAACAGATTTTTCCCCCAAAAAGTTTTACATTTTTGACCCCCTTTCTTCTTGCTTCCTTCCCAGCCTCTAATGGTTAGCTGTTGTGTCAGCCTCTGGTGGGGTGGGTAGCACAGACCTCCATAGTCACTATTTGCACTGTACTAGAGCAAGCACAGGCAGTACACCATGAAACAGGCAGAGACACTGAAACTGCAATATTCCTAGAAACAAGTAAAGCCTTGGGGTGACTGAGCTTCTATTACACCCTAAGGTGCAGATGTCTTCTCACCTGTAGAGCAGTCACACAGGGACCCTGTAACTTGGCAGCAATGTCCCCCACACACCAGGCCAGGCTCACGTGGAAGGAGGGGTCCTGCGGAGATACCGGGATCACAATATGAGTGCCTGCAGAGTTATGACCTGTTACTTCCTCAGTACAGCCTTCTGCATAATACAAATACACCTGGTGCCTGGTGCCAAGGAGTATCCATGATCTGGGGGCTTCCCCGTGAACATGATGTCCGGTATTAGTGCCCAATTCCCTCTATATCCAGGCACACTTGGCTTGGGGTCCCGACCTCCCCGCTCACCTGGTAGAAGGTTTGCAGATCAAACTCCTGCAGGGACTTGTCCACCTCTGACACCACGTCCAGGAGATGCTCCGCCCCCAGTGTGACCTCTAACCCCAGGAAGCTTCTGGTCAGGAGAATAAACACAGTGATGTGAAGCTCCCTCTCCCCCACTACATATTCTAAGAAGATGCAAATCATTCAAGAAAACTCAGATCAGACATAACCTTGTACATGGAGCGGTCACTCACTGACCTGTACATGGAGCGGTCACTGACTGATCAGATATAATGTCACACCCTGACCTGTACATGGAGCGGTCACTCACTGATCAGATATAATGTCACACCCTGACCTGTACATGGAGCGGTCATTCACTGATCCGATATAATGTCACACCCTGACCTGTACATGGAGCGGTCACTCACTGATTACATATAATGTCACATCCTGACCTGTACATGGAGCGGTCACTCACTGATCCGATATAATGTCACATCCTGACCTGTACATGGAGCGGTCACTCACTGATCCGATATAATGTCACATCCTGACCTGTACATGGAGCGGTCACTCACTGATCAGATATAATGTCACATCCTGACCTGTACATGGAGCGGTCACTCACTGATCACATATAATGTCACATCCTGACCTGTACATGGAGCGGTCACTCACTGATCAGATATAATGTCACATCCTGACCTGTACATGGAGCGGTCACTCACTGATCACATATAATGTCACACCCTGACCTGTACATGGAGCGGTCACTCACTGATCACATATAATGTCACATCCTGACCTGTACATGGAGCGGTCACTCACTGATCAGATATGTCACACCCTGACCTGTACATGGAGCGGTCACTCACTGATCAGATATAATGTCACATCCTGACCTGTACATGGAGCGGTCACTCACTGATCACATATAATGTCACATCCTGACCTGTACATGGAGCGGTCACTCACTGATCAGATATAATGTCACATCCTGACCTGTACATGGAGCGGTCACTCACTGATCAGATATAATGTCACATCCTGACCTGTACATGGAGCGGTCACTTACTGATCAGATATAATGTCACATCCTGACCTGTACATGGAGCGGTCACTCACTGATCAGATATAATGTCACACCCTGACCTGTACATGGAGCGGTCACTGACTGATCAGATATAATGTCACATCCTGACCTGTACATGGAGCGGTCACTCACTGATCACATATAATGTCACATCCTGACCTGTACATGGAGCGGTCACTCACTGATCAGATATAATGTCACATCCTGACCTGTACATGGAGCGGTCACTCACTGATCACATATAATGTCACATCCTGACCTGTACATGGAGCGGTCACTCACTGATCAGATATAATGTCACATCCTGACCTGTACATGGAGCGGTCACTCACTGATCAGATATAATGTCACATCCTGACCTGTACATGGAGCGGTCACTCACTGATCACATATAATGTAACATCCTGACCTGTACATGGAGCGGTCACTCACTGATCACATATAATGTCACATCCTGACCTGTACATGGAGCGGTCACTGACTGATCAGATATAATGTCACATCCTGACCTGTACATGGAGCGGTCACTCACTGATCCGATATAATGTCACATCCTGACCTGTACATGGAGCGGTCACTCACTGATCACATATAATGTCACACCCTGACCTGTACATGGAGCGGTCACTCACTGATCACATATAATGTCACACCCTGACCTGTACATGGAGCAGTCACTCACTAATCAGATATAATGTCACTCCCTGACCTGTACATGGAGCGGTCACTGACTGATCAGATATAATGTCACATCCTGACCTGTACATGGAGCGGTCACTCACTGATCACATATAATGTCACATCCTGACCTGTACATGGAGCGGTCACTCACTGATCAGATATAATGTCACATCCTGACCTGTACATGGAGCGGTCACTCACTGATCAGATATAATGTCACTCCCTGACCTGTACATGGAGCGGTCACTGACTGATCAGATATAATGTCACATCCTGACCTGTACATGGAGCGGTCACTCACTGATCACATATAATGTCACATCCTGACCTGTACATGGAGCGGTCACTCACTGATCAGATATAATGTCACATCCTGACCTGTACATGGAGCGGTCACTCACTGATCAGATATAATGTCACATCCTGACCTGTACATGGAGCGGTCACTCACTGATCAGATATAATGTCACATCCTGACCTGTACATGGAGCGGTCACTCACTGATCAGATATAATGTCACATCCTGACCTGTACATGGAGCGGTCACTCACTGATCACATATGTCACATCCTGACCTGTACATGGAGCGGTCACTCACTGATCACATATAATGTCACATCCTGACCTGTACATGGAGCGGTCACTGACTGATCAGATATGTCACATCCTGACCTGTACATGGAGCGGTCACTCACTGATCCGATATAATGTCACATCCTGACCTGTACATGGAGCGGTCACTCACTGATCAGATATAATGTCACATCCTGACCTGTACATGGAGCGGTCACTCACTGATCACATATGTCACATCCTGACCTGTACATGGAGCGGTCACTCACTGATCACATATAATGTCACATCCTGACCTGTACATGGAGCGGTCACTGACTGATCAGATATGTCACATCCTGACCTGTACATGGAGCGGTCACTCACTAATCAGATATAATGTCACTCCTTGACCTGTACATGGAGCGGTCACTCACTAATCAGATATAATGTCACATCCTGACCTGTACATGGAGCGGTCACTGACTGATCAGATATGTCACATCCTGACCTGTACATGGAGCGGTCACTCACTGATCAGATATAATGTCACATCCTGACCTGCACATGGAGCGGTCACTCACTGATCAGTTATAATGTCACAACCTGACCTGTACATGGAGCGGTCACTCACTGATCAGTTATAATGTCACATCCTGACCTGTACATGGAGCGGTCACTCACTGATCAGATATAATGTCACATCCTGACCTGTACATGGAGCGGTCACTCACTGATCAGATATAATGTCACATCCTGACCTGTACATGGAGCGGTCACTCACTGATCAGATATAATGTCACATCCTGACCTGTACATGGAGCGGTCACTGACTGATCAGATATGTCACATCCTGACCTGTACATGGAGCGGTCACTCACTGATCCGATATGTCACATCCTGACCTGTACATGGAGCGGTCACTCACTGATCCGATATAATGTCACATCCTGACCTGTACATGGAGCGGTCACTCACTGATCACATATAATGTCACACTGACCTGTACATGGAGCGGTCACTCACTGATCAGATATAATGTCACATCCTGACCTGTACATGGAGCGGTCACTCACTGATCAGATATAATGTCACATCCTGACCTGTACATGGAGCGGTCACTCACTGATCAGATATAATGTCACACCCTGACCTGTACATGGAGCGGTCACTCACTGATCACATATAATGTCACATCCTGACCTGCACATGGAGCGGTCACTGACTGATCACATATAATGTCACATCCTAACCTGTACATGGAGCGGTCACTGACTGATCACATATAATGTCACATTCTGACCTGTACATGGAGCGGTCACTGACTGATTACATATAATGTCACATCCTGACCTGTACATGGAGCGGTCACTCACTGATTACATATAATGTCACATCCTGACCTGTACATGGAGCGGTCACTCACTGATCAGATATAATGTCACATCCTGACCTGTACATGGAGCGGTCACTCACTGATCAGATATAATGTCACATCCTGACCTGTACATGGAGCGGTCACTCACTGATCAGATATAATGTCACATCCTGACCTGTACATGGAGCGGTCACTCACTGATCAGATATAATGTCACATCCTGACCTGTACATGGAGCGGTCACTCACTGATCCGATATAATGTCACATCCTGACCTGTACATGGAGCGGTCACTCACTGATCCGATATAATGTCACATCCTGACCTGTACATGGAGCGGTCACTCACTGATCCGATATAATGTCACATCCTGACCTGTACATGGAGCGGTCACTCACTGATCAGATATAATGTCACATCCTGACCTGTACATGGAGCGGTCACTCACTGATCAGATATAATGTCACATCCTGACCTGTACATGGAGCGGTCACTCACTGATCAGATATAATGTCACATCCTGACCTGTACATGGAGCGGTCACTCACTGATCAGATATAATGTCACATCCTGACCTGTACATGGAGCGGTCACTCACTGATCAGATATAATGTCACATCCTGACCTGTACATGGAGCGGTCCCTGACTGATCACATATAATGTCACATCCTGACCTGTACATGGAGCGGTCACTGACTGATCACATATAATGTCACATCCTGACCTGTACATGGAGCGGTCACTCACTGATCAGATATAATGTCACACCCTGACCTGTACATGGAGCGGTCACTCACTGATCACATATAATGTCACACCCTGACCTGTACATGGAGCGGTCACTCACTGATCAGATATAATGTCACACCCTGACTTGTACATGGAGCGGTCACTGACTGATCAGATATAATGTCACATCCTGACCTGTACATGGAGCGGTCACTCACTGATCAGATATAATGTCACACCCTGACCTGTACATGGAGCGGTCACTCACTGATCAGATATAATGTCACACCCTGACCTGTACATGGAGCGGTCACTCACTGATCAGATATAATGTCACACCCTGACCTGTACATGGAGCGGTCACTCACTGATCAGATATAATGTCACACCCTGACCTGTACATGGAGCGGTCACTCACTGATCAGATATAATGTCACACCCTGACCTGTACATGGAGCGGTCACTCACTGATCAGATATAATGTCACATCCTGACCTGTACATGGAGCGGTCACTCACTGATCAGATATAATGTCACACCCTGACCTGTACATGGAGCGGTCACTCACTGATCAGATATAATGTCACATCCTGACCTGCACATGGAGCGGTCACTCACTGATCAGATATAATGTCACATCCTGACCTGCACATGGAGCGGTCACTCACTGATCAGATATAATGTCACACCCTGACCTGTACATGGAGCGGTCACTCACTGATCAGATATAATGTCACATCCTGACCTGTACATGGAGCGGTCACTCACTGATCACATATAATGTCACATCCTGACCTGTACATGGAGCGGTCACTCACTGATCACATATAATGTCACACCCTGACCTGTACATGGAGCGGTCACTCACTGATCAGATATAATGTCACACCCTGACCTGCACATGGAGCGGTCACTCACTGATCACATATAATGTCACATCCTGACCTGCACATGGAGCGGTCACTCACTGATCACATATAATGTCACACCCTGACCTGTACATGGAGCGGTCACTCACTGATCAGATATAATGTCACATCCTGACCTGTACATGGAGCGGTCACTCACTGATCACATATAATGTCACATCCTGACCTGTACATGGAGCGGTCACTCACTGATCAGATATAATGTCACACCCTGACCTGTACATGGAGGATCCAATAAGCCACAAAATCAGCACAGACAGGTGGGTCAGAGATGCACAATATGTTGCCATCACGATCAGTGCAGAGTATGACCACACACGGTATAAGGACACTGGGATAATCACCTTGTTTTCTCCTGATTGGTGTAAATCTTTATCCGGTCAGCAACGCAGAGAAACCTAAAACAGACAGAAAGTAACATCATAGATCAACCTACACCCCCACATGCACCCCGTGTACGGACTGACCTAAACATCCTGCATGGCCGCTCCCCCACCGACTGAGCAGACAGAAGATAAAGGACAAGTAATATGTCTGTCCACTCTAGTGCACTCCACACACCACAGACCTGTACATGGAGTGCAGTCTCACTGACTGATCAGATATGATGTCACACCCCTGGTGCCCTCCATACATGACTGACCTGTACATGGAGTGAAGTCTCGAAGACTGATCAGATATGAGACGTCACACCCCTGGTGCCCTCCATACATGACTGTCCTGTACATGGAGTGCAGTCTCACTGACTGATCAGATATGATGTCACACCCCTGGAGCACTCCATACATGGCTGTCCTGTACATGGAGTGAAGTCTCACTGAACGATCAGATATGATGTCACACCCCTGGTGCCCTCCATACATGACTGTCCTGTACATGGAGTGAAGTCTCACTGACTGATCAGATATGATGTCACACCCCTGGAGCACTCCATACATGATTGTCCTGTACATGGAGTGAAGTCTCACTGACTGATCAGATATGAGGTCACACCCCTGGTGCCCTCCATACATGGCTGTCCTGTACATGGAGTGCAGTCTCACTGACTGATCAGATATGATGTCACACCCCTGGTGCCCTCCATACATGACTGTCCTGTACATGGAGTGCAGTCTCGCTGACTGATCAGATATGATGTCACACCCCTGGTGCCCTCCATACATGACTGTCCTGTACATGGAGTGCAGTCTCGCTGACTGATCAGATATGATGTCACACCCCTGGAGCCCTCCATACATGACTGACCTGTACATGGAGTGAAGTCTCACTGACTGATCAGATATGATGTCACACCCCTGGTGCCCTCCATACATGACTGTCCTGTACATGGAGTGCAGTCTCGCTGACTGATCAGATATGATGTCACACCCCTGGTGCCCTCCATACATGACTGTCCTGTACATGGAGTGCAGTCTCACTGACTGATCAGATATGATGTCACACCCCTGGTGCCCTCCATACATGACTGACCTGTACATGGAGTGAAGTCTCACTGACTGATCAGATATGATGTCACACCCCTGGAGCACTCCATACATGACTGACCTGTACATGGAGTGCAGTCGCTCTCTCACTGACTGTACAAACAGGTTGATCCAGTGATGGCGCAGTACAACGGTCTGTGATAGGCTGATGTGGAAGTCACTCATCTTGGTCAGGGTCACCCCGTGCTCTGCAGCCACGGACAGCAGCTCGTCCAGCAGCTCCGAGACCTCCTCATGGGGCTGAACTGAAAGACGAGAGCGAGAGTAGTGTGACTGACCTTGGGAGTGGGAGCCTGGACTATGCAGGAGTTAGCTGACCTCTAATAGCGTGTAATATATGGGCGGGGGGCTTATTTGCATTGAAAGCTTTTATAGTACTTGTAATTGAACTTCTCCAGATGGCTCGGTCCGATTCCCGAGTGTTCCCGGATTTCCAGAACCCCTCACTATTTCCTATATTAGGTTTCTCTCTCTTGTGATTCCATCAATCACCTGAACCCATTTTTAGTACATTTGCCAACAATTCCAACTTTTCTTCCCAAATGTCCTTATCCAAATATACAGTCTCCCCCATTCTTTTATTAACCCTTTCCTGAAGATGACCCCACCTAGCTGCTTTAATAAATGTTCTTTTTGCAAATAACAGGATTATTTTTTGTTTTGTTTTATTTAGTTTTACTTGTGAATGATAAACATTGGAGTGTTTCAGGGATGTTTTACCAATTACACTTTATTTGTACACTAGTTTATGCCGCTCCTTGCACCCCGTCCCTACACTCTGGGGCCTCTGGTCCTAGAGGTACTCACAAGGTATATACACATAGCTGGCCCAGTTGCCGCGCTCATGTTTGAAGCTGCGCATCCTCCCGCCATGATTTGTGACATCACATGCCGTGCTCTCTTCCATGTCCTGGAACATGTTGAGTACGCTGTCTGGGACAGGGAGACGAGGAGGGGTCCTGCAGGGAAAGAGAGGCAAGAGGTCACACTGAGACTGGAGTGACCCTACAGGGTTCATAATAGCAACAGAAGAGAAGTGGGCCATTATGTCTCATGGTTTATAAGTAGGAAAACAATACAAAAAGCCACAGAACAGGCCGTAGGACACTTGGCGCTACAGAACTGCATGAGCAAAAGGTCCGATAATAATAACTAATATCACAGATCCCTGGTAGGACCCCACCTAGATCCCAGTCCAGTATGGAGACCGGATCTCCAAAAGGATACAACTAAAATGGTGCAAGATGTGCAAGACGGAGAGCATACAGGGAAGGACTTTGTTATTCTGGAAAGTGCTCCAACAATACTAAGTTCACAAACACTGTTCATTACAATTAGTTGGAGACCAAAGAACGTTCTAGGCTCTAAACTGTGAGAATGGAACAGGAACCAAAGTGGAGGAGAACGTGATCTCTATAATGACTAGTGCAAGCTTTCAAGATCTCACAATCCCGCAAGGTATGAAATAAAGACAGAAAAATCTCCTATGATATATACACCAGGGTCAGACACAGACACCAGGGTCAGACACAGACACCAGGGTCAGACACAGACACCAGGGTCAGACACAGACACCAGGGTCAGACACCAGGGTCAGACACAGACACCAGGGTCAGACACACACACCAGGGTCAGACACACACACCAGGGTCAGACACACACACCAGGGTCAGACACACACACCAGGGTCAGACACAGACACCAGGGTCAGACACAGACACCAGGGTCAGACACAGACACCAGGGTCAGACACAGACACAACACACACACCAAGGTCAGACACAGACACCAGGGTCAGACACACACACCAGGGTCAGACACAGACACAACACACACACCAAGGTCAGACACAGACACCAGGGTCAGACACACACACCAGGGTCAGACACAGACACCACAGACACCAAGGTCAGACACAGACACCACAGACACCAAGGTCAGACACAGACACCAGGGTCAGACACAGACACCAGGGTCAGACACAGACACCAGGGTCAGACACAGACACCAAAGTCAGACACAGACACCAGGGTCAGACACAGACACCAGGGTCAGACACAGACACCAGGGTCAGACACAGACACCAAGGTCAGACACAGACACCAGGGTCAGACACAGACACCAAGGTCAGACACAGACACCAGGGTCAGACACAGACACCAAGGTCAGACACAGACACCAGGGTCAGACACAGACACCAAGGTCAGACACAGACACCAGGGTCAGACACAGACACCAGGGTCAGACACAGACACCAAGGTCAGACACAGACACCAGGGTCAGACACACACCACAGACACCAAGGTCAGACACAGACACCAGGGTCAGACACAGACACCAGGGTCAGACACAGACACCAGGGTCAGACACACACCACAGACACCAGGGTCAGACACAGACACCAGGGTCAGACACAGACACCAGGGTCAGACACAGACACCATGGGTCAGACACAGACACCAAGGTCAGACACAGACACCAGGGTCAGACACAGACACCAGGGTCAGACACAGACACCAGGGTCAGACACAGACACCAGGGTCAGACACAGACACCAGGGTCAGACACAGACACCAGGGTCAGACACACACCACAGACACCAGGGTCAGACACAGAGACCAGGGTCAGACACAGACACCAGGGTCAGACACAGACACCAGGGTCAGACACAGACACCAAGGTCAGACACAGACACCAAGGTCAGACACAGACACCAAGGTCAGACACAGACACCAAGGTCAGACACAGACACCAAGGTCAGACACAGACACCAGGGTCAGACACAGACACCAGGGTCAGACACAGACACCAAAGTCAGACACAGACACCAGGGTCAGACACAGACACCAAGGTCAGACACAGACTCCAAGGTCAGACACAGACACCAGGGTCAGACACAGACACCAGGGTCAGACACACACCACAGACACCAGGGTCAGACACAGACACCAGGGTCAGACACAGACTCCAAAGGTCAGACACAGATTTCAAAGGTCAGACACAGATTTCAAAGGTCAGACACAGACACAACACACACACCAAGGTCAGACACAGACACCAGGGTCAGACACAGACACCAGGGTCAGACACAGACACCAGGGTCAGACACACACCACAGACACCAGGGTCAGACACACACCACAGACACAGACACCAGGGTCAGACACAGACACCAGGGTCAGACACAGACACCAGGGTCAGACACACACCACAGACACCAAGGTCAGACACAGACACCAGGGTCAGACACAGACACCAGGGTCAGACACAGACACCAGGGTCAGACACAGACACCAGGGTCAGACACAGACACCAAGGTCAGACACAGACACCAAGGTCAGACACACACCACAGACACCAAGGTCAGACACAGACACCAGGTCAGACACAGACACCAGGGTCAGAAACAGACACCAAGGTCAGACACAGACACCAAGGTCAGACACAGACACCAGGGTCAGGACACAGACACCAGGGTCAGACACAGACACCAGGGTCAGACACAGACACCAGGGTCAGACACAGACACCAGGGTCCAGACACAGACACCAAGGTCAGACACAGACACCAAGGTCAGTCACAACACACCACAAGGTCAGACACAGACACAACACACACACCAAGGTCAGACACAGACACCAAGGTCAGACACAGACACCAGGGTCAGACACAGACACCAGGGTCAGACACAGACACCAGGGTCAGACACAGACACCAGGGTCAGACACAGACACCAAGGTCAGACACAGACACCAGGGTCAGACACAGACACAGGGTCAGACACACACCACAGACACCAGGGTCAGACACAGAGACCAGGGTCAGACACAGACACCAAGGTCAGACACAGACACCAAGGTCAGACACAGACACCAGGGTCAGACACAGACACCAGGGTCAGACACAGACACCAGGGTCAGACACAGACACCAGGGTCAGACACAGACACCAGGGTCAGACACACACCACAGACACCAGGGTCAGACACAGAGACCAGGGTCAGACACAGACACCAGGGTCAGACCAGACACCAAGGTCAGACACAGACACCAAGGTCAGACAAGACACCAAGGTCAGACACAGCCACCAGGGTCAGACACAGGACACCAGGGTCAGACACAGACACCAGGGTCAGACACAGACACCAAGGTCAGACACAGACACCAGGGTCAGACACAGACACCAGGGTCAGACACAGACACCAGGGTCAGACACACACCACAGACACCAGGGTCAGACACAGACACCAGGGTCAGACACAGTCACCAGGGTCAGACACAGACACCAGGGTCAGACACAGAACCAGGGTCAGACACGACTCCAAAGGTCAGACACAGACTCCAAAGGTCAGACAAGACTCCAAAGGTCAGACACAGATTTCAAAGGTCAGACACAGACTCCAAGGTCAGACACAGACTCCAAGGTCAGACACAGACTCCAAGGTCAGACACAGACACCAGGGTCAGACACAGCACCAGGGTCAGACACAGACACCGGGTCAGACACAGACACCGGGTCAGACACAGACACCAAAGTCAGACACAGACACCAAAGTCAGACACAGACACCAAAGTCAGACACAGACACCAAGGTCAGACACAGACCAGGGTCAGACACAGACACCAGGGTCAGACACAGACACCAAAAGTCAGACACAGACACCAAAGTCAGACACAGACACCAGGGTCAGACACAGACACCAGGGTCAGACACAGACACCAGGGTCAGACACAGACACCAAGGTCAGACACAGACACCAGGGTCAGACACAGACACCAGGGTCAGACACAGACACCAGGGTCAGACACAGACACAACACACACACCAAGGTCAGACACAGACACCAGGGTCAGACACAGACACCAAGGTCAGACACAGACACCAAAGTCAGACACAGACACCAGGGTCAGACACAGACACCAAGGTCAGACACAGACCAGGGTCAGACACAGACACCAGGGTCAGACACAGACACCAGGGTCAGACACAGACACCAAGTCAGACACAGACACCAGGGTCAGACACAGACACCAGGGTCAGACACAGACACCAAGGTCAGACACAGACACCAAGGGTCAGACACAGACACCAAGGGTCAGACACAGACACCAGGGTCAGACACAGACACCAGGGTCAGACACAGACACCAGGGTCAGACACAGACACCAGTCAGACACACACCAGAGGTCAGACACAGAGCACCAAGGGTCAGACACAGACACCAGGGTCAGGACACAGACACCAAGGTCAGACACAGACACCAAGGTCAGACACAGACACCAAGGTCAGACACCGACACCAGGGTCAGACACAGACACCAGGGTCAGACACAGACACCAGGGTCAGACACAGACACCAGGGTCAGACACAGACACCAAGGTCAGACACAGACACCAGGGTCAGACACAGACAACCAGGGTCAGGACACACACCACAGACACCAGGGTCAGACACAGGACACCCAGGGTCAGACACAGAGCACACCATGGTCAGGACACAGACACCAGGGTCAGACAACAGACAACCAGGGTCAGACACAGACTCCAAAGGGTCAGACACAGGACACCAGGGTCAGACACAGACACCAAGGTCAGACACAGACACCAGGGTCAGACACAGGACACCAGGGTCAGACACAGACACCAGGGTCAGACACAGACACCAAGGTCAGACACAGACACCAGGGTCAGACACAGACACCAGGGTCAGACACAGACACCAGGGTCAGACACAGACACCAGGGTCAGACACAGACACCAGGGTCAGACAACACCACAGACACCAGGGTCAGACACAGAGACCAGGGTCAGACACAGAGACCAGGGTCAGACACAGACACCAAGGTCAGACACAGACACCAAGGTCAGACACAGACACCAGGGTCAGACACAGACACCAGGGTCAGACACAGACACCAGGGTCAGACACAGACACCAGGGTCAGACACAGAGACAGGGTCAGACACAGACACCAGGGTCAGACACAGACACCAAGGTCAGACACAGACACCAAGGTCAGACACAGGACACCAGGGTCAGACACAGACACCAGGGTCAACACAGACACCAAAGTCAGACACAGACACCAGGGTCAGACACAGACACCAAGGTCAGACACTGACTCCAAGGTCAGACACAGACACCAGGGTCAGACACAGACACCAGGGTCGACACAGACACCAGGGTCAGACACACACACAGACACCAGGGTCAGACACAGGACACCGGGGTCAGACACAGACACCAGGGTCAGACACAGACACCAGGGTCAGACACAGACTCCAAAGGTCAGACACAGATTTCAAAGGTCAGACACAGATATCAAAGGTCAGACACAGACACAACACACACACCAAGGTCAGACACAGACACCAGGGTCAGACACAGACACCAGGGTCAGACACAGACACCAGGGTCAGACACACACCACAGACACCAGGGTCAGACACACACCACACACACCAGGGTCAGACACACACCACAGACACAGACACCAGGGTCAGACACAGACACCAGGGTCAGACACACACCACAGACACCAACGGTCAGACACAGACACCAGGGTCAGACACAGACACCAGGGTCAGACACAGACACCAGGGTCAGACACAGACACCAAGGTCAGACACAGACACAAGGTCAGACACAGACACCAAGGTCAGACACACACCACAGACACCAAGGTCAGACACACACCACAGACACCAAGGTCAGACACAGACACCAGGGTCAGACACAGACACCAGGGTCAGAAACAGACACCAAGGTCAGACACAGACACCAAGGTCAGACACAGACACCAGGGTCAGACACAGACACCAGGGTCAGACACAGACACCAGGGTCAGACACAGACACCAGGGTCAGACACAGACACCAGGGTCAGACACAGACACCAGGGTCAGACACAGACACCAAGGTCAGACACAGACACCAGGTCAGACACAACACACACACCAAGGTCAGACACAGACACAAACACACACACCAGGTCAGACACAGACACCAAGGTCAGACACAGACACCACGGTCAGACACAGACACCAGGGTCAGACACAGACACCAGGGTCAGACACAGACACCAAGGTCAGACACAGACACCAGGGTCAGACACAGACACCAGGGTCAGACACACACCACAGACACCAGGGTCAGACACAGAGACCAGGGTCAGATACAGACTCCAAGGTCAGACACAGACTCCAAGGTCAGACACAGACTCCAAGGTCAGACACAGACACCAAGGTCAGACACAGACACCAGGGTCAGACACAGACACCAGGGTCAGACACACACCACAGACACCAAGGTCAGACACAGACCCAGGGTCAGACACAGACACCAAGGTCAGACACAGACACCAGGGTCAGACACAGACACCAGAGGTCAGACACAGACACCAGGGTCAGACACAGACACCAGGGTCAGACACAGACACCAAGGTCAGACACAGACACCAAGGTCAGACACAGACACCAAGGTCAGACACAGACACCAAGGTCAGACACAACACACACACCAAGGTCAGACACAGACACAACACACACACCAAGGTCAGACACAGACACCAAGGTCAGACACAGACACCAGGGTCAGACACAGACACCAGGGTCAGACACAGACACCAGGGTCAGACACAGACACCAAGGTCAGACACAGACACCAGGGTCAGACACAGACACCAGGGTCAGACACACACCACAGACACCAGGGTCAGACACAGAGACCAGGGTCAGATACAGACTCCAAGGTCAGACACAGACTCCAAGGTCAGACACAGACTCCAAGGTCAGACACAGACACCAAGGTCAGACACAGACACCAAGGTCAGACACAGACACCAGGGTCAGACACAGACACCAGGGTCAGACACACACCACAGACACCAAGGTCAGACACAGACACCAGGGTCAGACACAGACACCAAGGTCAGACACAGACACCAAGGTCAGACACAGACACCAAGGTCAGACACAGACACCAAGGTCAGACACAGACACCAGGGTCAGACACAGACACCAGGGTCAGACACAGACACCAGGGTCAGACACAGACACCAGGGTCAGACACAGACACCAGGGTCAGACACACACCACAGACACCAGGGTCAGACACAGAGACCAGGGTCAGACACAGACACCAGGGTCAGACACAGACACCAAGGTCAGACACAGACACCAAGGTCAGACACAGACACCAAGGTCAGACACAGACACCAGGGTCAGACACAGACACCAGGGTCAGACACAGACACCAGGGTCAGACACAGACACCAGGGTCAGACACAGACACCAAGGTCAGACACAGACACCAGGGTCAGACACAGACACCAGGGTCAGACACACACCACAGACACCAGGGTCAGACACAGACACCAGGGTCAGACACAGACACCAGGGTCAGACACAGACACCAGGGTCAGACACAGACACCAGGGTCAGACACAGACTCCAAAGGTCAGACACAGACTCCAAAGGTCAGACACAGACTCCAAAGGTCAGACACAGATTTCAAAGGTCAGACACAGATTTCAAAGGTCAGACACAGACTCCAAGGTCAGACACAGACTCCAAGGTCAGACACAGACTCCAAGGTCAGACACAGACACCAGGGTCAGACACAGACACCAGGGTCAGACACAGACACCAGGGTCAGACACAGACACCAAAGTCAGACACAGACACCAAAGTCAGACACAGACACCAAAGTCAGACACAGACACCAAAGTCAGACACAGACACCAAGGTCAGACACAGACACCAGGGTCAGACACAGACACCAGGGTCAGACACAGACACCAAAGTCAGACACAGACACCAAAGTCAGACACAGACACCAAAGTCAGACACAGACACCAGGGTCAGACACAGACACCAGGGTCAGACACAGACACCAGGGTCAGACACAGACACCAGGGTCAGACACAGACACCAAGGTCAGACACAGACACCAGGGTCAGACACAGACACCAGGGTCAGACACAGACACCAGGGTCAGACACAGACACAACACACACACCAAGGTCAGACACAGACACCAGGGTCAGACACAGACACCAAGGTCAGACACAGACACCAAAGTCAGACACAGACACCAGGGTCAGACACAGACACCAAGGTCAGACACAGACACCAGGGTCAGACACAGACACCAGGGTCAGACACAGACACCAGGGTCAGACACAGACACCAAAGTCAGACACAGACACCAGGGTCAGACACAGACACCAGGGTCAGACACAGACACCAGGGTCAGACACAGACACCAGGGTCAGACACAGACACCAAGGTCAGACACAGACACCAAAGTCAGACACAGACACCAAAGTCAGACACAGACACCAGGGTCAGACACAGACACCAGGGTCAGACACAGACACCAAAGTCAGACACAGACACCAGGGTCAGACACAGACACCAGGGTCAGACACAGACACCAGGGTCAGACACAGACACCAGGGTCAGACACAGACACCAAGGTCAGACACAGACACCAAAGTCAGACACAGACACCAAGGTCAGACACAGACACCAGGGTCAGACACAGACACCAAGGTCAGACACAGACACCAGTGTCAGACACAGACACCAGGGTCAGAAACAGACACCAGGGTCAGACACAGACACCAGGGTCAGACACAGACACCAGGGTCAGACACAGACACCAGGGTCAGACACAGACACCAGGGTCAGACACAGACACCAAGGTCAGACACAGACACCAAGGTCAGACACAGACACCAGGGTCAGACACAGACACCAGGGTCAGACACAGACACCAGGGTCAGACACAGACACCAGGGTCAGACACAGACACCAGGGTCAGACACAGACACCAGGGTCAGACACAGACACCAGGGTCAGACACACACACAGACACCAGGGTCAGACACAGAGACCAGGGTCAGACACAGACACCAGGGTCAGACAGACACCAAGGTCAGACACAGACACCAAGGTCAGACACAGACACCAGGGTCAGACACAGACACCAGGGTCAGACACAGAGACCAGGGTCAGACACAGACACCAGGGTCAGACACAGACACCAAGGTCAGACACAGACACCAAGGTCAGACACAGACACCAAGGTCAGACACAGACACCAAGGTCAGACACAGACACCAGGGTCAGACACAGACACCAGGGTCAGACACAGACACCAAAGTCAGACACAGACACCAGGGTCAGACACAGACACCAAGGTCAGACACAGACTCCAAGGTCAGACACAGACACCAGGGTCAGACACAGACACCAGGGTCAGACACAGACACCAGGGTCAGACACAGACTCCAAAGGTCAGACACAGATTTCAAAGGTCAGACACAGATTTCAAAGGTCAGACACAGACACAACACACACACCAAGGTCAGACACAGACACCAGGGTCAGACACAGACACCAGGGTCAGACACAGACACCAGGGTCAGACACAGACACCAGGGTCAGACACAGACACCAGGGTCAGACACAGACACCAGGGTCAGACACAGACACCAGGGTCAGACACAGACACCAGGGTCAGACACACACCACAGACACAGACACCAGGGTCAGACACAGACACCAGGGTCAGACACACACCACAGACACCAAGGTCAGACACAGACACCAAGGTCAGACACACACCACAGACACCAAGGTCAGACACAGACACCAGGGTCAGACACAGACACCAGGGTCAGAAACAGACACCAGGGTCAGAAACAGACACCAAGGTCAGACACAGACACCAAGGTCAGACACAGACACCAAGGTCAGACACAGACACCAAGGTCAGACACAGACACCAGGGTCAGACACAGACACCAGGGTCAGACACAGACACCAGGGTCAGACACAGACACCAGGGTCAGACACAGACACCAGGGTCAGACACAGACACCAGGGTCAGACACAGACACCAAGGTCAGACACAGACACCAAGGTCAGACACAGACACCAAGGTCAGACACAACACACACACCAAGGTCAGACACAGACACAACACACACACCAAGGTCAGACACAGACACCAAGGTCAGACACAGACACCAGGGTCAGACACAGACACCAGGGTCAGACACAGACACCAGGGTCAGACACAGACACCAAGGTCAGACACAGACACCAGGGTCAGACACAGACACCAGGGTCAGACACACACCACAGACACCAGGGTCAGACACAGAGACCAGGGTCAGATACAGACTCCAAGGTCAGACACAGACTCCAAGGTCAGACACAGACACCAAGGTCAGACACAGACACCAAGGTCAGACACAGACACCAGGGTCAGACACAGACACCAGGGTCAGACACACCACAGACACCAAGGTCAGACACAGACACCAGGGTCAGACACAGACACCAGGGTCAGACACAGACACCAGGGTCAGACACAGACACCAGGGTCAGACACAGACACCAGGGTCAGACACACACCACAGACACCAGGGTCAGACACAGAGACCAGGGTCAGACACAGACACCAGGGTCAGACACAGACACCAAGGTCAGACACAGACACCAAGGTCAGACACAGACACCAGGGTCAGACACAGACACCAGGGTCAGACACAGACACCAGGGTCAGACACAGACACCAAGGTCAGACACAGACACCAGGGTCAGACACAGACACCAGGGTCAGACACAGACACCAGGGTCAGACACACACCACAGACACCAGGGTCAGACACAGACACCAGGGTCAGACACAGACACCAGGGTCAGACACAGACACCAGGGTCAGACACAGACTCCAAAGGTCAGACACAGACTCCAAAGGTCAGACACAGACTCCAAAGGTCAGACACAGACTCCAAAGGTCAGACACAGATTTCAAAGGTCAGACACAGACTCCAAGGTCAGACACAGACTCCAAGGTCAGACACAGACTCCAAGGTCAGACACAGACTCCAAGGTCAGACACAGACACCAGGGTCAGACACAGACACCAGGGTCAGACACAGACACCAGGGTCAGACACAGACACCAGGGTCAGACACAGACACCAAAGTCAGACACAGACACCAAAGTCAGACACAGACACCAAAGTCAGACACAGACACCAAGGTCAGACACAGACACCAGGGTCAGACACAGACACCAAAGTCAGACACAGACACCAAAGTCAGACACAGACACCAGGGTCAGACACAGACACCAGGGTCAGACACAGACACCAGGGTCAGACACAGACACCAGGGTCAGACACAGACACCAGGGTCAGACACAGACACCAAGGTCAGACACAGACACCAGGGTCAGACACAGACACCAGGGTCAGACACAGACACAACACACACACCAAGGTCAGACACAGACACCAGGGTCAGACACAGACACCAAGGTCAGACACAGACACCAAAGTCAGACACAGACACCAGGGTCAGACACAGACACCAAGGTCAGACACAGACACCAGGGTCAGACACAGACACCAGGGTCAGACACAGACACCAAAGTCAGACACAGACACCAGGGTCAGACACAGACACCAGGGTCAGACACAGACACCAAGGTCAGACACAGACACCAAAGTCAGACACAGACACCAAAGTCAGACACAGACACCAGGGTCAGACACAGACACCAGGGTCAGACACAGACACCAAAGTCAGACACAGACACCAGGGTCAGACACAGACACCAGGGTCAGACACAGACACCAGGGTCAGACACAGACACCAGGGTCAGACACAGACACCAAGGTCAGACACAGACACCAAAGTCAGACACAGACACCAAGGTCAGACACAGACACCAGGGTCAGACACAGACACCAAGGTCAGACACAGACACCAGGGTCAGACACAGACACCAGGGTCAGACACAGACACCAGGGTCAGACACAGACACCAGGGTCAGACACAGACACCAAGGTCAGACACAGACACCAAGGTCAGACACAGACACCAAGGTCAGACACAGACACCAGGGTCAGACACAGACACCAGGGTCAGACACAGACACCAGGGTCAGACACAGACACCAAGGTCAGACACAGACACCAGGGTCAGACACAGACACCAGGGTCAGACACAGACACCAGGGTCAGACACAGACACCAGGGTCAGACACAGACACCAGGGTCAGACACACCCACAGACACCAGGGTCAGACACAGAGACCAGGGTCAGACACAGACACAGGGTCAGACACAGACACCAAGGTCAGACACAGACACCAAGGTCAGACACAGACACCAAGGTCAGACACAGACACCAAGGTCAGACACAGACACCAGGGTCAGACACAGACACCAGGGTCAGACACAGACACCAGGGTCAGACACAGACACCAGGGTCAGACACAGACACCAGGGTCAGACACAGACACCAAAGTCAGACACAGACACAAGGGTCAGACACAGACACCAAGGTCAGACACAGACTCCAAGGTCAGACACAGACACCAGGGTCAGACACAGACACCAGGGTCAGACCACACCACAGACACCAGGGTCAGACACAGACACCAGGTTCAGACACAGACACCAGGGTCAGACACAGACACCAGGGTCAGACACAGACACCAGGGTCAGACACAGACTCCAAAGGTCAGACACAGATTTCAAAGGTCAGACACAGACACCAAGGTCAGACACAGACACACACACACACCAAGGTCAGACACAGACACCAGGGTCAGACACAGACACCAGGGTCAGACACAGACACCAGGGTCAGACACACACCACAGACACCAGGGTCAGACACACACCACAGACACCAGGGTCAGACACAGAGACCAAGGTCAGACACAGACTACAAAGGTCAGACACAGACTCCAAAGGTCAGACACAGATTTCAAAGGTCAGACACAGACACCAAGGTCAGACACAGACACCAGGGTCAGACACAGACACCAGGGTCAGACACAGACACCAGGGTCAGACACACACCACAGACACCAGGGTCAGACACACACCACAGACACCAGGGTCAGACACAGAGACCAAGGTCAGACACAGACTCCAAAGGTCAGACACAGACTCCAAAGGTCAGACACAGACTCCAAAGGTCAGACACAGATTTCAAAGGTCAGACACAGACACCAAGGTCAGACACAGACACAACACACACACCAAGGTCAGACACAGACACCAGGGTCAGACACAGACACCAGGGTCAGACACAGACACCAGGGTCAGACACACACACAGACACCAGGGTCAGACACAGAGACCAAGGTCAGACACAGACTCCAAAGGTCAGACACAGACTCCAAAGGTCAGACACAGACTCCAAAGGTCAGACACAGATTTCAAAGGTCAGACACAGACACCAAGGTCAGACACAGACACCAAGGTCAGACACAGACACAACACACAACCAAGGTCAGACACAGACACCAGGGTCAGACACAGACCAGGGTCAGACACAGACACCAGGGTCAGACACAGACACCAAGGTCAGACACAGACACCAGGGTAAGACACAGACACCAGGGTCAGACACAGACACCAGGGTCAGACACAGACACCAGGGTCAGACACAGACACAACACACACACCAGGGTCAGACACAGACACCAGGGTCAGACACAGACACCAGGGTCAGACACAGACACCAGGGTCAGACACAGACACCAGGGTCAGACACAGACACCAGGGTCAGACACAGACACCAGGGTCAGACACAGACACCAAAGTCAGACACAGACACCAAAGTCAGACACAGACACCAAAGTCAGACACAGACACCAAAGTCAGACACAGACACCAGGGTCAGACACAGACACCAAAGTCAGACACAGACACCAGGGTCAGACACAGACACCAAGGTCAGACACAGACACCAAGGTCAGACACAGACACCAAGGTCAGACACAGACACCAAAGTCAGACACAGACACCAAAGTCAGACACAGACACCAAAGTCAGACACAGACACCAAGGTCAGACACAGACACCAGGGTCAGACACAGACACCAAAGTCAGACACAGACACCAAGGTCAGACACAGACTCCAAGGTCAGACACAGACTCCAAGGTCAGACACAGACTCCAAGGTCAGACACAGACTCCAAGGTCAGACACAGACACAACACACACACCAAGGTCAGACACAGACACCAAGGTCAGACACAGACACCAAGGTCAGACACAGACACCAGGGTCAGACACAGACACCAGGGTCAGACACAGACACCAGGGTCAGACACAGACACCAGGGTCAGACACAGACACCAGGGTCAGACACACACCACAGACACCAAGGTCAGACACAGACACCAGGGTCAGACACAGACACCAGGGTCAGACACAGACACCAAGGTCAGACACAGACACCAAGGTCAGACACACACCACAGACACCAAGGTCAGACACAGACACCAGGGTCAGACACAGACACCAGGGTCAGAAACAGACACCAAGGTCAGACACAGACACCAAGGTCAGACACAGACACCAAGGTCAGACACAGACACCAAGGTCAGACACAGACACCAAGGTCAGACACAGACACCAGGGTCAGACACAGACACCAGGGTCAGACACACACCACAGACACCAGGGTCAGACACAGACACCAGGGTCAGACACAGACACCAGGGTCAGACACAGACACCAGGGTCAGACACAGACACCAAGGTCAGACACAGACACCAAGGTCAGACACAGACACCAAGGTCAGACACAGACACCAAGGTCAGACACAACACAGACACCAAGGTCAGACACAACACACACACCAAGGTCAGACACAGACACAACACACACACCAAGGTCAGACACAGACTCCAAGGTCAGACACAGACTCCAAGGTCAGACACAGACTCCAAGGTCAGACACAGACTCCAAGGGTCAGACACAGACACCAAGGTCAGACACAGACACAACACACACACCAAGGTCAGACACAGACACAAGGTCAGACACAGACACCAAGGTCAGACACAGACACCAGGGTCAGACACAGACACCAGGGTCAGACACAGACACCAGGGTCAGACACAGACACCAGGGTCAGACACACACCACAGACACCAAGGTCAGACACAGACACCAGGGTCAGACACAGACACCAGGGTCAGACACAGACACCAGGGTCAGACACAGACACCAGGGTCAGACACAGACACCAAGGTCAGACACAGACACCAAGGTCAGACACAGACACCAAGGTCAGACACACACCACAGACACCAAGGTCAGACACAGACACCAGGGTCAGACACAGACACCAGGGTCAGACACAGACACCAGGGTCAGAAACAGACACCAAGGTCAGACACAGACACCAAGGTCAGACACAGACCCAAGGTCAGACACAGACACCAAGGTCAGACACAGACACCAGGGTCAGACACAGACACCAGGGTCAGACACAGACACCAGGGTCAGACACAGACACCAGGGTCAGACACAGACACCAGGGTCAGACACAACACACACACCAAGGTCAGACACAGACACCAAGGTCAGACACAGACACCAGGGTCAGACACAGACACCAGGGTCAGACACAGACACCAGGGTCAGACACAGACTCCAAGGTCAGACACAGACTCCAAGGTCAGACACAGACTCCAAGGTCAGACACAGACACCAAGGTCAGACACAGACACCAAGGTCAGACACAGACACCAAGGTCAGACACAGACACCAGGGTCAGACACACACCACAGACACCAAGGTCAGACACAGACACCAGGGTCAGACACAGACACCAAGGTCAGACACAGACACCAAGGTCAGACACAGACACCAAGGTCAGACACAGACACCAGGGTCAGACACAGACACCAGGGTCAGACACAGACACCAGGGTCAGACACAGACACCAGGGTCAGACACAGAGACCAGGGTCAGACACACACCACAGACACCAGGGTCAGACACAGAGACCAGGGTCAGACACAGACACCAGGGTCAGACACAGACACCAAGGTAAGACACAGACACCAAGGTCAGACACAGACACCAAAGTCAGACACAGACACCAGGGTCAGACACAGACACCAAGGTCAGACACAGACTCCAAGGTCAGACACAGACACCAGGGTCAGACACAGACACCAGGGTCAGACACACACCACAGACACCAGGGTCAGACACAGACACCAGGTTCAGACACAGACACCAGGGTCAGACACAGACACCAGGGTCAGACACAGACACCAGGGTCAGACACAGACACCAGGGTCAGACACAGACTCCAAAGGTCAGACACAGATTTCAAAGGTCAGACACAGACACCAAGGTCAGACACAGACACAACACACACACCAAGGTCAGACACAGACACCAGGGTCAGACACAGACACCAGGGTCAGACACAGACACCAGGGTCAGACACACACCACAGACACCAGGGTCAGACACACACCACAGACACCAGGGTCAGACACAGAGACCAAGGTCAGACACAGACTACAAAGGTCAGACACAGACTCCAAAGGTCAGACACAGATTTCAAAGGTCAGACACAGACACCAAGGTCAGACACAGACACCAGGGTCAGACACAGACACCAGGGTCAGACACAGACACCAGGGTCAGACACACACCACAGACACCAGGGTCAGACACACACCACAGACACCAGGGTCAGACACAGAGACCAAGGTCAGACACAGACTCCAAAGGTCAGACACAGACTCCAAAGGTCAGACACAGACTCCAAAGGTCAGACACAGACTCCAAAGGTCAGACACAGATTTCAAAGGTCAGACACAGACACCAAGGTCAGACACAGACACAACACACACACCAAGGTCAGACACAGACACCAGGGTCAGACACAGACACCAGGGTCAGACACAGACACCAGGGTCAGACACACACCACAGACACCAGGGTCAGACACAGAGACCAAGGTCAGACACAGACTCCAAAGGTCAGACACAGACTCCAAAGGTCAGACACAGATTTCAAAGGTCAGACACAGACACCAAGGTCAGACACAGACACCAAGGTCAGACACAGACACAACACACACACCAAGGTCAGACACAGACACCAGGGTCAGACACAGACACCAGGGTCAGACACAGACACCAGGGTCAGACACAGACACCAAGGTCAGACACAGACACCAGGGTAAGACACAGACACCAGGGTCAGACACAGACACCAGGGTCAGACACAGACACAACACACACAAGGGTCAGACACAGACACCAGGGTCAGACACAGACACCAGGGTCAGACACAGACACCAGGGTCAGACACAGACACCAGGGTCAGACACAGACACCAAAGTCAGACACAGACACCAAAGTCAGACACAGACACCAAAGTCAGACACAGACACCAAAGTCAGACACAGACACCAAAGTCAGACACAGACACCAGGGTCAGACACAGACACCAAAGTCAGACACAGACACCAGGGTCAGACACAGACACCAAGGTCAGACACAGACACCAAGGTCAGACACAGACACCAAGGTCAGACACAGACACCAAAGTCAGACACAGACACCAAAGTCAGACACAGACACCAAAGTCAGACACAGACACCAAGGTCAGACACAGACACCAGGGTCAGACACAGACACCAAAGTCAGACACAGACACCAAGGTCAGACACAGACTCCAAGGTCAGACACAGACTCCAAGGTCAGACACAGACTCACGATCTAAGGTCAGAAGCACAGACATCCAAGGTTCAGACACAGACTCCAAGGTCAGAGACACAGACACATACACACACTACCAAGGTCAGGACAAACAGACACCAAAGGGTCAGACACAGACAACCAAGGTCAGACACAGACACCAGGTCAGACACAGACACCAGGGGTCAGACACAGACACCAGGGTCAGACACAGACACCAGGGTCAGACACAGACACCAGGTCAGACACAGACACCAGGGTCAGACACACACCACAGACACCGAAGGTCAGACACAGACACCAGGGTCAGAACACAGACACCCAGGGTCAGACACAGACACCAAGGTCAGACACAGAACACCAAGGTCAGTCAGTCACACCACAGACACCAAGGTCAGACACAGACACCAGGGTCAGACACAGACACCAGGGTCAGAAACAGACACCAAGGGTCAGACACAGACACCAAGGTCAGACACAGACACACCAAGGTCAGACACAGACACCAAGGTCAGACACAGACACCAAGGTCAGACACAGACACCAAGGTCAGACACAGACACCAGGGTCAGACACAGACACCAGGGTCAGACACAGACACCAGGGTCAGACACACACCACAGACACCAGGGTCAGACACAGACACCAGGGTCAGACACAGACACCAGGGGTCAGACATAGACACCAGGGTCAGACACAGACACCAGGGTCAGACACAGACACCAAGGTCAGACACAGACACCAAGGTCAGACACAGACACCAAGGTCAGACACAGACACCAAGGTCAGACACAACACAGACACCAAGGGTCAGACACAAACACACACACCAAGGTCAGACACAGACACAACACACACACCAAGGTCAGACACAGACTCCAAGGTCAGACACAGACTCCAAGGTCAGACACAGACTCCAAGGTCAGACACAGACTCCAAGGTCAGACACAGACTCCAAGGGTCAGACACAGACACCAAGGTCAGACACAGACACAACACACACACCAAGGTCAGACACAGACACCAAGGTCAGACACAGACACCAAGGTCAGACACAGACACCAGGGTCAGACACAGACACCAGGGTCAGACACAGACACCAGGGTCAGACACAGACACCAGGGTCAGACACACACCACAGACACCAAGGTCAGACACAGACACCAGGGTCAGACACAGACACCAGGGTCAGACACAGACACCAGGGTCAGACACAGACACCAAGGTCAGACACAGACACCAAGGTCAGACACACACCACAGACACCAAGGTCAGACACAGACACCAGGGTCAGACACAGACACCAGGGTCAGAAACAGACACCAAGGTCAGACACAGACACCAAGGTCAGACACAGACACCAAGGTCAGACACAGACACCAAGGTCAGACACAGACACCAGGGTCAGACACAGACACCAGGGTCAGACACAGACACCAGGGTCAGACACAGACACCAGGGTCAGACACAGACACCAGGGTCAGACACAGACACCAGGGTCAGACACAACACACACACCAAGGTCAGACACAGACACCAAGGTCAGACACAGACACCAGGGTCAGACACAGACACCAGGGTCAGACACAGACACCAGGGTCAGACACAGACACCAGGGTCAGACACAGACACCAGGGTCAGACACAGACACCAGGGTCAGACACAGACTCCAAGGTCAGACACAGACTCCAAGGTCAGACACAGACTCCAAGGTCAGACACAGACACCAAGGTCAGACACAGACACCAAGGTCAGACACAGACACCAAGGTCAGACACAGACACCAGGGTCAGACACACACCACAGACACCAAGGTCAGACACAGACACCAGGGTCAGACACAGACACCAAGGTCAGACACAGACACCAAGGTCAGACACAGACACCAAGGTCAGACACAGACACCAGGGTCAGACACAGACACCAGGGTCAGACACAGACACCAGGGTCAGACACAGACACCAGGGTCAGACACAGACACCAGGGTCAGACACAGAGACCAGGGTCAGACACACACCACAGACACCAGGGTCAGACACAGAGACCAGGGTCAGACACAGACACCAGGGTCAGACACAGACACCAAGGTAAGACACAGACACCAAGGTCAGACACAGACACCAAGGTCAGACACAGACACCAAGGTCAGACACAGACACCAGGGTCAGACACAGACACCAGGGTCAGACACAGACACCAGGGTCAGACACAGACACCAGGGTCAGACACAGACACCAAGGTCAGACACAGACTCCAAGGTCAGACACAGACACCAGGGTCAGACACAGACACCAGGGTCAGACACACACCACAGACACCAGGGTCAGACACAGACACCAGGGTCAGACACAGACACCAGGGTCAGACACAGACACCAGGGTCAGACACAGACTCCAAAGGTCAGACACAGACTTCAAAGGTCAGACACAGATTTCAAAGGTCAGACACAGACACAACACACACACCAGGGTCAGACACAGACACCAGGGTCAGACACAGACACCAGGGTCAGACACAGACACCAGGGTCAGACACAGACACCAGGGTCAGACACAGACACCAGGGTCAGACACACACCACAGACACCAGGGTCAGACACACACCACAGACACCAGGGTCAGACACAGAGACCAAGGTCAGACACAGACTCCAAAGGTCAGACACAGACTCCAAAGGTCAGACACAGATTTCAAAGGTCAGACACGGACACCAAGGTCAGACACAGACACCAGGGTCAGACACAGACACCAGGGTCAGACACAGACACCAGGGTCAGACACACACCACAGACACCAGGGTCAGACACACACCACAGACACCAGGGTCAGACACAGAGACCAAGGTCAGACACAGACTCCAAAGGTCAGACACAGACTCCAAAGGTCAGACACAGACTCCAAAGGTCAGACACAGACTCCAAAGGTCAGACACAGACTCCAAAGGTCAGACACAGATTTCAAAGGTCAGACACAGACACCAAGGTCAGACACAGACACAACACACACACCAAGGTCAGACACAGACACCAGGGTCAGACACAGACACCAGGGTCAGACACACACCACAGACACCAGGGTCAGACACAGACACCAGGGTCAGACACAGACACCAGGGTCAGACACAGACACCAGGGTCAGACACAGACACCAAAGTCAGACACAGACACCAAAGTCAGACACAGACACCAAAGTCAGACACAGACACCAGGGTCAGACACAGACACCAAAGTCAGACACAGACACCAGGGTCAGACACAGACACCAAGGTCAGACACAGACACCAAGGTCAGACACAGACACCAAAGTCAGACACAGACACCAAAGTCAGACACAGACACCAAGGTCAGACACAGACACCAAGGTCAGACACAGACACCAGGGTCAGACACAGACACAACACACACACCAAGGTCAGACACAGACACCAGGGTCAGACACAGACACCAGGGTCAGACACAGACACCAAAGTCAGACACAGACACCAAAGTCAGACACAGACACCAAAGTCAGACACAGACACCAAAGTCAGACACAGACACCAAAGTCAGACACAGACACCAAAGTCAGACACAGACACCAAAGTCAGACACAGACACCAGGGTCAGACACAGACTCCAAGGTCAGACACAGACTCCAAGGTCAGACACAGACTCCAAGGTCAGACACAGACTCCAAGGTCAGACACAGACTCCAAGGGTCAGACACAGACTCCAAGGGTCAGACACAGACACCAAGGTCAGACACAGACACAACACACACACCAAGGTCAGACACAGACACCAAGGTCAGACACAGACACCAAGGTCAGACACAGACACCAAGGTCAGACACAGACACCAGGGTCAGACACAGACACCAGGGTCAGACACAGACACCAGGGTCAGATACAGACACCAGGGTCAGACACAGACACCAGGGTCAGACACACACCACAGACACCAAGGTCAGACACAGACACCAGGGTCAGACACAGACACCAGGGTCAGACACAGACACCAGGGTCAGACACAGACACCAAGGTCAGACACAGACACCAAGGTCAGACACAGACACCAGGGTCAGACACAGACACCAGGGTCAGAAACAGACACCAAGGTCAGACACAGACACCAAGGTCAGACACAGACACCAAGGTCAGACACAGACACCAAGGTCAGACACAGACACCAAGGTCAGACACAACACACACACCAAGGTCAGACACAGACACCAGGGTCAGACACAGACACCAGGGTCAGACACAGACACCAGGGTCAGACACAGACACCAGGGTCAGACACAGACACCAAGGTCAGACACAGACACCAGGGTCAGACACAGACACCAGGGTCAGACACAGACACCAGGGTCAGACACAGACACCAGGGTCAGACACAGACACCAGGGTCAGACACACACCACAGACACCAAGGTCAGACACAGACACCAGGGTCAGACACAGACACCAGGGTCAGACACAGACACCAGGGTCAGACACAGACACCAGGGTCAGACACAGACACCAGGGTCAGACACAGACACCAGGGTCAGACACAGACACCAAGGTCAGACACAGACACCAAGGTCAGACACAGACACCAGGGTCAGACACAGACACCAGGGTCAGACACAGACACCAGGGTCAGACACAGACACAACACACACACCAGGGTCAGACACAGACACCAGGGTCAGACACAGACACCAGGGTCAGACACAGACACCAGGGTCAGACACAGACACCAGGGTCAGACACAGACACCAGGGTCAGACACAGACACCAGGGTCAGACACAGACACCAGGGTCAGACACAGACACAACACACACACCAGGGTCAGACACAGACACCAGGGTCAGACACAGACACCAAGGTCAGACACAGACACCAAGGTCAGACACAGACACAACACACACACCAAGGTCAGACACAGACACCAAGGTCAGACACACACCACAGACACCAAGGTCAGACACACACACACACCACAGACACCAAGGTCAGACACAGACACCAAGGTCAGACACAGACACACACCACAGACTCCAAGGTCAGACACAGACACCAAGGTCAGACACAGACACCAGGGTCAGACACAGACACCAAGGTCAGACACCAAGGTCAGACACAGACACCAAAGTCAGACACAGACACCAAAGTCAGACACAGACACCAAAGTCAGACACAGACACCAAAGTCAGACACAGACACACACCACAGACTCCAAGGTCAGACACAGACACCAAGGTCAGACACAGACACCAAGGTCAGACACAGACACCAAGGTCAGACACAGACACACACCACAGACTCCAAGGTCAGACACACACACCAGGGTCCGACACACCACACACACACACACACCAGGGTCCGACACACCACACACACACACACACCAGGGTCCGACACACCACACACACACACACACCAGGGTCCGACACACCACACACACACACACACACACCAGGGTCCGACACACCACACACACACACACACACACCAGGGTCCGACACACCACACACACACACACACCAGGGTCCGACACACCACACACACACACCAGGGTCCGACACACCACACACACACACCAGGGTCCGACACACCACACACACACACCAGGGTCCGACACACCACACACACACACCAGGGTCCGACACACCACACACACACACCAGGGTCCGACACACCACACACACACACACACCAGGGTCCGACACACCACACACACACCAGGGTCCGACACACCACACACACACACACACCAGGGTCCGACACACCACACACACACACACACCAGGGTCCGACACACCACACACACACACACACCAGGGTCCGACACACCACACACACACACACACCAGGGTCCGACACAGACACACCACACACACCAGGGTCCGACACAGACACACCACACACACCAGGGTCCGACACAGACACACCACACACACCAGGGTCCGACACAGACACACCACACACACCAGGGTCCGACACAGACACACCACACACACCAGGGTCCGACACAGACACACCACACACACCAGGGTCCGACACAGACACACCACACACACCAGGGTCCGACACAGACACACCACACACACCAGGGTCCGACACAGACACATTACACACACCAGGGTCCGACACAGACACACACACACACCAGGGTCCGACACAGACACACACACACACCAGGGTCCGACACAGACACACACACACACCAGGGTCCGACACAGACGCACACACCAAAAATTTAGTCAACCTTCAGGAATCCAAACCGCCCGACACCTGCTCCAGATCCACAAACAGACTCTCGCTACTGGACCCTGCTCAAGCAACGGCGGATTTTCTAAATATTTAATTGTTTATTTCAGTCAAGTTTTTTGTCAAGTTAGTTTACGAGAGTCTACACAATAACAAAGCAGTTATGTTTATTCAGATAGGATGGTATTTCATAATATTAAGGACTCTTAATTTTCGTTTGCAGTAAAGGGGTTACTTGTTGACTTCTTTCTTTCTCATACTCTGCTAAACTTCTATTTCTTAGGTTTATAGCAGTATAGCTGTTTGGGGTAACGGACTTAGTGCCTCTTGGAGCCCTTTGTGGGGTTTTACCTATATTTTTTTATTTGGTAAGAATGTTTAAGGCTATGTTATTATTTAGACTATAGTAGTCAAAATGTCAATATGAACCAGTCCAATTCTTTTGACTCCCTAGGGAGTGGTGCCGGAGCTCCTGCGACTTCTACATTCAGCCCGCATCGGAATCCACTAAGGTAATTACACTAGTGTAGTCCTTATGGGCCTCCACAATCTCTAATGGCTAGTTCACACTATACTTTAATTTCACATAATGTAAGGGGCTTCAACTCTCTTTACAAGAGTCGGAAGGCCTTTATCTCATAAGAAAAACAAGCCCTCTGTACTTTTCCTCCAAGAGACCCACTTTGCCCAAAATAAAATCCCCTCATTCTTGCACAAAGATTATCCATTATTGTATGCCTCAAACAAGAAAACAAAAAAAGCAGGAGCAGCTATCCTGATTCACCAACATTTTCTGTTTAATATAATTCACCAAAATATATAGACAAAGACGGCAGCTTCGTTATCCACACAGGTATGATATTAGGCACTAAGATAACCTTGGTTTCCATTTATGCCCCTACTACAGCTCCACATAAAACTCTCATACATTTACTAGAGACACTAGACGCTCAAGAAAAGGGAAAGATAATCATAGGGGGGAGACTTCAATCTGGTTTTAAATCAAGACCTTGACAGGTCCAAAGGGTCAAGTGTTAATCGATTTCCTGAAAAAAATAAACAAAATTAGGAATCTCATGCTAAAACTAGGCTTGGTTAATGCCTGGAGGGGGCTTCACCCAACAGAGAGGGAGTACATGTTTTACTCACCCACTCACAAATCCTATTCCAGGATTGACACTCTCTTTATAGATGCTACATTAGAAAAAAACGGATATTATCCCTTGCCCATGGGCAGATCACAGATTAGTGTCTCTAGTTCTAAATTTAAACCCTAACTCAGATATGCCAAATGCGTGGCGGATAAACGATATGCTATTGTCACACCCAGTTATACAGGACCAAGTTACAAAGGAACTAAAAGAATCTCATATAGTTGTCGAACTACAAGACGTTGTCACGCTTTGCGTGGTGCGTACGACTTAGATGAGCATTGTAGGCGCTCATCGTGGGCGAGCCGTTAACTTCGAGCACTTATGCGATGACCGTTAAACCACTAAAACGCGCAGCACTTGGAGGTAATGAAACACGCAGGACTTAGCCTACAAACAAACACTTACAAAACACAGGATCGCTTTAGGCTGCAAGCAGATGACAATCGCGGGACTTAGAAAAAAATAATTACGAGACGCCTGACTTAGAAAAAAAAAAAATACGACATAGGAAAAATACAAAGTTAAAGGACGAAGCACGCAAAGCAAAAAACACACTAAATACACAAAAAAATACAACAAAAACATTACACACAGCACAGGGGGAATAGCCAGGACGTCTGGGAGTGAGGTGGAATGCGAATTTAAGTTGAATTTGCAGAGTTTCGGCTTTCGAAAATAGCCTAAGTGAGAAAAAAAATGGCGGATTCAAACATTAAAAATGCTTTTCATTTTATTTGACAGTTTGATCACCTGTGCAGCTGACTGAGTACACAGAGTAACGTTTGCAGCATTTGATCTGCAATAAGATCACCTTTACAGGGATATAATTTAATAATGCTGTTTTTTTTAGGAGAAAATAATTAAGGCTTTTTGTTTTCCATTGATCCCAACTATTATTAATTCATATTAATTATTTATCAAGAATCATTATAAAAAATAAATATTGTCTCTTTTACAATGCATATATTTAATATTGCATTTATATATCTGAAGTTATGATCATTAACGTACATTCACTAATTAACTATTGTAACGGCTACCCCGGTAGTGAGAGGGTACCAACCGTTGGAGACGTCCTTTTCCCTGGCAAGCTGCTGTGTAACAGTGAAGTTGGTATAATCCCATCCAAGAGTTCCAGAGGGAAAGTCAGGTTCAGCATTAAATATCCATATAGAAGCACTGCGCAGTCTCAGAACCCCAGACCACCCATATTGGACGACACTTTCTTGGGAGTCAAAGAATACTGTCTTTATTTTGGTATATGCAGAAATATATATACACCTCTTTCCACAGGTAATACACATGCCCATATTTGGCCACACAATAGCGACAATAGGTGTGGTCACACCTCCCAGGGACTAGCCGGCTACTTTTGATACAATCAGACATTGATAAGATAATGCTTCTCTTTGTACCATCTTTCACAATGTGAACACTTTACACAATAGGGCTCTCCTGCCTCTAGGAAACCCTAATAGGATTATGTATTATGCTAGGTGTCTGCAATGGTCTGAGCCAACATCCTGCAGAGCACAAACCAACATATCGACAGTATAGCAATGTGATCATATTTTAACCATAATAATTAAATAACCATAACACAGGGTAAAACAGTGATGGGCTCCGTTACAACTATTAATAATTACAGAAAAAAGAAGGAAAAAAATAGGTACATTTTCAACTGTATATATCCAAGTTCCTGCTCATTCCCTAACAGGGATAGGACATTATAAGCACTTACATATTTAAATCCCTTTATTCTATGAGACTTTTTTAATCTTTTGGAATGCATTTACTTATGAATATATTGATGATTAGGCCTTTACGTTTTGCATGTATGCCAAGTAAAAAGGATACTTTCAATGATTCATGAATTCATTCAAACAAAACATTAAAAATGCTTTTTATGTAATTTTACAGATTCATCATATCTGCACCAGCCAGAAAACAGAGAGTGACCTCTTCAGTATTTCTGCTCATATAAAATCACCTTGACAGGTATATGATTTAATAATGACATTCTTTAGAAAACCAGGATTAAGTCTTTTTTTTGCCATTGATGACAGTTAATGATTAATTTACATATTTTATTTTATTAATCAATAAATAAAGCAGAAAAAATATATATGAATACATGCTTAGCCATTTATGTTGTAATAATGAATGACAATTACACACCAAAACTTGATTTATTGATTAATTAATTTAAATCAAAACATTAGAAAGCAGTTTCAGGCCAATCTATAGTTTGCTCATAGCTTTTTTTGTTTGCCCTTCTTTAGGAAAACATGATTACCTGTTTATGTTTTGCATTCATGACAGTTTTACATTAAATCATTAATTAATTACTTCATAATGCTGTTCATGATCATTGTCTAACAGGGATAGCACCTTACAACCACCTAAATATTTAAATTAATTTATATGATAATTATATCATGACCTTTTTAATATTTTAGAATGCATTTTCTTATGAATATATTGATGATTAGGCCTTTACGTTTTGCATGTATGCCATTTAAAAAGGAAACTTTCAATGATTCATGAATTAATTCAAACAAAACATTAAAAATATTTTTTACATCATTTGACAGATTCATCATTTCTGCACCTGCCTGAAGACAGAGAGTGACCTCTGCAGGATTTGAGCTGCTATAACATCAAATTGACAGGTATAGGATTGAATTATGACATTCTTTAGAAAAACGGGATTAAGTCTTTTTTTTTTTTTTTTTTTTTTTTTTTTTTTTAAATCGCCATTGATGTCAGTTAGTGATCAATTAAATTATGTAATTTATTTTATGAATTAATAATTAAAAAACAAAATACATTATGAATACATATATATGCTTAGCCATTTATTCATATTCATGAATGAGAATTACATCTTATAACTTGATTTATTGATTTGCATATATATATATATATATATATATATATATATATATATATATATATATATATATATATATATATAAAACCATTAAATTATTGATCAATATATATATGCTTAGCTCTTTAGCTTTTAATGTGTGTAAAATAAAAATAACCCATTGATTGATTAATTAACTTTGGTATTCATGACAGGTAAAACAAAATATGTACAATAAAAAAAAAAATGTCTTACACCTGCATTTACAATGGCAGACAATGCAGAAGACAAGAATGAACATAAAAGAAGAATGGCAAGGGAACAGAAGCAGAGATGGGGAGATGCACAGACCCCTGAGACTTCCCAATGCTTAAGAGAAGATCAACAGAGACTTCTTAATAAAATATGACAAAAAAAAGAACAAACTGAGTCTGCTGGAGCTTCAAAGGAAAGAAAAAAAGTAAAAAAAATGTCTGTAAAACATTCTCTAATGACCCAATATGGCCTCATGACACCAATGTTCATACAGATGACACCAATGTAGATATAGAAAGTTGTAGTGATATCCATGTTGAGGAAGCTCACAATAGTGCTTTATTTACAGCACACACTCATTATTGTGGATTAATGAATGTGGTTTGTCAGGTTTGTGGGGCCTATCATTTTCTGAAAGAAAGACCAACTGATGGAGAGTTTATTAGTTGTTGTCAGAAAGGAAAGGTAGGAATTCCAGAAAGACACATATCCAGAATATTTAGAAAGTATGAGTGATCCAAAATTTCCAAATTATACCAATTTAAAAATGTATATTCGGTCTTATAACAGTGCAATTTCATTTGCTTCAATGGGTGCAACATTAGCAGAAAATGTCCCAGGACATGGTCCTTACAGTTTTAATGTACTAGGACACATTTACCACCGGACTTCACATTTACACCCAGAATCAGGAGAACAAAGGGAATTTGCACAGTTATATGTCCTTGATACAATGGAAGCTGTTGATCAACGAATGATGCTTCCTGAAAATAAACAATGCTTACCAATAGTCTTTGAACAGCTCAATAGCATTATGGCCAACAACCCATGTAGTAAAGCATACAAAAAAATTAGCAGAGGTTGAAAAAGAACAACAGGCACATGTCCAAATAAATAAATTGCCAATGCCAAGAGTAAATATGGTTTTCATAAGAGATCGCTATCACGACCCACTCTCTGGCTGGGGTCTGCTGACCGGATTTGGGTTACTCTGGACCGGAGCCGTTTTGATTACAGGAACATCATGTCTCAGCCCTTGGTTTAGACTGAGCAATATTGACAGTAAGTCTGACGAATCTTACTGCAAGCATATGTCCCCGGGTAAATAATACATCTACACACCACGTCTTGGTGAAAATTATGAACCACGTTTTATTTTGGAACAACATATTTAAAACATTTCACACACACACAGTGGAGGGAGTGGATCAACCTTTCCCCTTTCTCTGGCCAATAGGGTAACCTCCAGAGTAACCTAATTACCTCTGTCCAATGTAACAGAGGTAGGCTATGGGAACCACAAGACCCCTCCCATGGGCCACCCCCAGGCGTGGCCACCAAGCTCATTCTGACCCAGGCTGTCCCAGGGGAAACTTCCTGTTTGAACTCCTAGGCCCCCCCATTGTTATCTAGGTGCCTGGCTGTCTGGCAAATCTCTTTGTTTATACTAAGGACCATATTGCCAACTCCTGACTGAGAGTTCATACAATGGGGAATGGTTAACTAAATACAAGCAATCCCTAATACAATATACAACATAATACTAACATATAATCACCCATAACACAATATACAGATGGCGGCGATTGGTATAAAACAGTCCCTCCTGGTAGGCACAACTAGTGGCCAACTTGAGTTATGACAACTGCCCCCCCAAGTGTAGCCTGAGAACATCAAGGGTACATGATTTTCTCAGCTACGCTGATACTCATAGCTCCAGTTGGCGTGATAATCCATCTGCATTTTGATGGAGTTTACCCCTACGATGCTGTATTTGAAAATTGAATGTCTGTAGTGCCAGGCTCCATCTTAGCAAACGTCCATTTTCTCCGGCTACCTTAGACAGCCAGTTCTTGTCTGTCCCAAGGTGCAGAGTAAAAACCTCCCCCAGCCCTTGGCCTTGCTCCCACTGTATAGAGCAAATTGCTCTTCCCATGCACCCCCACCCAAATAGTCCAGGGCCCTTCCCCAATAGTCTGGGATCCAAGAGTACAACAGGTGGGCCACAGTTTCTGTCCCATAGCAACTCTGTTCCCCCCAGCCAGTCCCCTCAGCTGGGCTGGGGTCTCTAAAACAGTCTCTGGGCCTATGGGATTGCAAGGGGGCAGTCCAGTACCTCTCTCAGCAAAATCATTATTGTTGGGAGCCCAATAACACAATAACTGCAGTAAAGTACATACCGGTCTGCGCTTGACTCCAGCGTCCCTGATGGAGTCCGGACTTGGATGCTCTGTTTGCTCTGGCTCCTGGAAATCTGTATCTTTGGACAGACCCTCCTGGTTTTCTTCCCCTGGGTCTGTCTGTGTTGCAGCCTGGAGAACTACGCTGTTCCCACCCAGGCTGTGCTTTGGGGCCCTCAGCTGACCCTCTTCTTCTATGTCCTTTTGCTTGGTACCCTGATCCCAGTCCTCCAGGTTTAACTGGGCCTTTGGAGTGGTGTCTGTTCCAGTGGGCTCCTGGACACTGGTTATCCAGGGTATCTCCCCACTTGGTACACCCTCTATCATGGTGCCACTCTGCACCCATAATGCTTTTGCCAAAGCTGGCATGCTTGCTGCCCCGGCCTGGCTCTTTGTGCCCCTGGCACTCTCTTGCTGTGTGAGGTCAGGTTCCCTGTAGCCAGAAACCAATTCCTTTCCCTCCCCACAGTCTCTTAAACAACCCTCCTGGGCTCTGTTCTTCACTAGCATCTCTGGGGACAACTCCCCTGGAGTGTCAGGGTACAGACAGTGGTTATCTGATGCAGGCTGGGGAATCTCATCATTCCCTTCCAGCCTGGCCTCTAAGGCTCCCTTCCCACCGTCCATCACATAATCATCACGAGCCTCTGGCTCCATTAGCAGTTCTGGCCAACACACTTTGCCTAGAACTTCTGAGGGCAGACTTAACTTATATGGCCCTAGCTTGTGAGCAGTTCCCACTTCCTCTAGGATTAAATCTCTTGGGGTATCAGGCGGCAGACATGGATTATCTGACCCCACCCAGGGAACATTCCACTGGGTCTCTGGCTCTTTGGGCTGGTGACTAGGCCCTGACACAGTTGCTGCATGTTCTAGGGGCAAACATTCTCCATCCCCAGGAGTTGGCAAAGGAACAGTGTTTACCCCTTCCCACTCCTCACTTTGTTTACCGTCTATAAAAGTCTCTCCCCAGTTCCAGTGAACATACTCCCTCTGGTACATACCGTCTGAGTTGTAAAAATACTTCTTGGGTATCGCATCCCACAATTGAACATACTCAGCCTCCAGTTGCAGCTCTTGCTGAATCAGGGGTTCCAGCAAAGGAGCCTCCGGGAACCATGCTTCCAGTCCCAGACCCCGGCAGCGTTCAACAAACAAGTTATTATGCCTCCTTGCAGTTCCCATGCCACATTCCGGATCACCATTCAGAATCTCACCGACCCCATATTCTAGATCCAAACGAAAATAGAGATCTTCTCTCCGGCCACCCAAGGACTCTATCCTGGCAAGGTACTGTTCCTCCAAGTCCATCTCTTTCTCTACCAGTTCCTCCAACCAGCTTGCCAGCTCATGGCCATGCCATAATTGCATGAATGCCATCCATTGTTTTAGCAGGAGTAGTCTGTAGTCCTCTGCTTCCCTCTGCTCCATTTTCTGGTCCTTCTCAGAGTGCCCCACCACTATGCCACCAATTATCACGACCCACTCTCTGGCTGGGGTCTGCTGACCGGATTTGGGTTACTCTGGACCAGAGCCGTTTTGATTACAGGAACATCATGTCTCAGCCCTTGGTTTAGACTGAGCAATATTGACAGTAAGACTGACAAATCTTACTGCAAGCATATGTCCCCGGGTAAATAATACATCTACACACCACGTCTTGATGAAAATTATGAACCACGTTTTATTTTGGAACAACATATTTAAAACATTTTACACACACACAGTGGAGGGAGTGGATCAACCTTTCCCCTTTCTCTGGCCAATAGGGTAACCTCCAGAGTAACCTAATTACCTCTGTCCAATGTAACAGAGGTAGGCTATGGGAACCACAAGACCCCTCCCATGGGCCACCCCCAGGCGTGGCCACCAAGCTCATTCTGACCCAGGCTGTCCCAGGGGAAACTTCCTGTTTGAACTCATAGCCCCCCCCCCATTGTTATCTAGGTGCCTGGCTGTCTGGCAAATCTCTTTGTTTATACTAAGGACCATATTGCCAACTCCTGACTGAGAGTTTATACAATGGGGAATGGTTAACTAAATACAATCAATCCCTAATACAATATACAACATAATACTAACATATAATCACCCATAACACAATATACAGATGGCGGCGATTGGTATAAAACAGTCCCTCCTGGTAGGCACAACTAGTGGCCAACTTGAGTTATGACAATCGCCATACTGATCAAAGACGGTATAATTTACCAACAGCAAAGAGGTTGCCATGGTGTTTAAAAATTATGATGGGGAACCAGCATTTGAGCGGATATAAAAAAATATATCCATGCAATCAAGAACAAGTTTTTATAAACACAAATATTTTAAGTAATAATTTGGATCCAATGGCATATCCCATTTTCTTTCCAAATGGTGAGCCAGCATGGCAACCAAAGTTACAATTGCAAAGTTATCCCAATAGTAAAGTTCGTGTTAGAAACAATATTTCTATGCTGGAATATAAAGTGGCACAAACTGCTGTTCGGGATTATTTTAATCCTATTTTATGTGGTGGCAAAATCACACAACAATGGATTATTGATACTGATCTACAAGTCAAAGCAAATAATCTAAATTTTGTAAAATTTCAACAAAACAAGCTTAGAACAATATTGTGGATTGATGGATTATGTCGCTGAATTGGCTGCAAACAAAGGGATTCCTGCTGGAAGAGCAATGATTTTGCCATCCTCTTTCCAAGGATCTCCTCGCAATATGCGAGAAAGATACAATGATGCCATGGCTATTGTCACTAAATCTGGCAAACCAGATTTACTCATTACATTCACATCTTGTATCACACCTAAACCCTTAGATTGTAAGTTTGCGAGTTTTTCATTTGTGTGTCCGTGTCTTGGAAACAAGCACTATGTACATTTGATTATATGCTCAAAAACAGGGCCCTCCATTCTTTAAGGTGTTAAGTTTGTTTTTTGCCATGTACTAACCACCTGTACAGCGCTACGGAATATGTTGGCGCGATATAAATAAAGATAATAATAATAATAATAATAATTACATTCACATGTAATCCACAATTGCCAGAGATCAAAGAAAATTTAAAACTTGGCCAAAATACTTCTGACCGGCCAGATTTGGTAGCTAGAGTATTCAAAATACAACTAAATTCATTAGATTATGATATAACTAAAGCACACTTATTTGGAAAATGTGTGGCTTTTGTTTATTCCATTGAATTAAAAAAAAGAAGAGGACTGCCACATGCACACATACTTTTAATACTGCAAGAAAAAGATAAAATGGAGTACGGCAGACAGAGTGGATTTAGTAATTATTTGCTGATAAAGTACAATGCACACATCAATGTAGAAGCTTGCACTTCTATCAAATCCATAAAATGTGTATAAATATATATACAAAGGATATGATGCAGCAACTGTTGTTGTGCAAGGTGCACAAAACGAACAAGACAATCCAATTTTACACGACAAACTTTAATCTTATTTAGATGCTTGCTTTGCAAGTGCTCCAGAAGCAATGTGGCATCTTCTCAAATTTGAGATGCATGATCAGTCACATGCTGATTATCGATTAGCTGTCCATTTTCCACAAAGTCAATTTGTTTACTTCACTGCAGGGAATGAAAGAAATGCTTTAGCACAAAGTGAAGATAGAGCAACAACACTTACTGCTTGGTTTCAATTAAATTGTCAGGACACTGAGGCCAGACCATTTTTATACATTGACATTCCATATCACTATGTATTCATAAATGGAGACAACAAAAAAAAACATAATAATAAAATTATCCCACGAATTTATACCGTTCACGAGACATTGAACATTTCGGTTTAAGATTACTTCTTTTACATGTTCCCGGTGCACAAAGTTATAAGCATTTACGTACAGTCAATGACATAGTTTATGATACTTTCCAATTAGCTGCAAGACATCAAAACTTCCTGGCAGATGATACAGAATGGGAGAGATGTCTAGAAGCAGCAGCACTATGTCGAATGCCAAAGCAAATGAGAGAACAATTTGCTTTCATTTGCATCTTTTGCAATGTACCTGATGCATTTGCTTTGTGGGAAACATTTAAATTACATATGTGTGAAGATTTCTTGAAACGTTACAATGAGACCATTGCACAATTGAAAGCATTAATGGAAATACAGGAAATCTTTCTTTGTCATGGATTAAATTGTGCCAATTTTAATCTGCCTGATCCAGGAATTCTAGATGAAATTAACGTTGACGAGTAGGACACTGAGATTGAATACCAAAAAACACAAGAACAAATTGGAACTTTAAATGCATTGCAATTGGAAGCATTTAACACCATCATAAATGCCATAGATGATGACATGCTCAAAGGGCGTTATTTCTTTCTATCTAGATGGCCCTGGTGGATCAGGAAAAAAAACTTATACATATAATTTATTGATGAGTTGCATGCAGGCACAGGGTCAAATAGCACTGCCATTTGAAACCACTGGAATTGCCACACTTTTGTTAGAAGGTGGTAGAACTGTGCACAGGGGATTTAAACTGCCAGTTCCCATTCTAGAAACATCAGTGTCGGATAGTCGACTGAATTCATTACAAGCCAAAAATTTCACAAGAGTAAATAAATTATAATAGATGAGGCAATTATGATGTCATGTCATGCCCTGCAATGTATTGATAAATTATTAAAATAAGTTATGGTTAATGATTTGCCATTTGGTGGAAAGGTGATGTTGTTAGGAGGAGATTTAAGGCAAACATTACCTATGGTGCCACATGGCAATAGGACTGACATTGTCGAAATGTGTATAAAGAGAAGAAGTAAGCTGTGGAAAATATTTACACACCTTAAATTAGAAATAAATATGAGATCTGAAGGCCAAAATCAATTCAATGATTGGCCAATTCAGATTGGAGAAGTAAAACATCCAAAAAATAACTAAATTTACCTAATGATAATGTTGAAATTCCATCAGAAATTATTTGCAAATAATCACCAACAATCTCTCTCAATACCATCAATAACGAGGATTACTCAGACATTGCAAGCAAAGTCATAGTGACATCAAAAAATATAGATGCCTCGAATCTAAATAACAAAATGTTTAAATTAATCAATGCACCCCAAAAAAACTATTACAGTGCAGATTCTGTTCTGGCTGATGACAAAGACAGTGAATCTAATTCCCTCTGGAATGCCACCACATATTTTGTAACTTAAAACAGAGGCAATTGTCATGCTACTGAGAAATATGAATCTCAAAAAAGGACTTGGTAATGGGATCAGACTAATTGTGAAGGATTTAAAGGATCATTTTATACATGCAGAACTTATGAATGGTACCCATAAAGGTGAACCAGTTATTATACCAAGAATTGATTTGGCTCCAAGTGAGAGTGGTTTGCCTTTTGTCCGTTAAAACGAGACAATTTACAGTTATCGTGGCATTTGCAATGACCATTAGTAAATCCCAAGGACAAACTTTTAAGTACGTGGGTATATTTTTGAAGGAAGCTTTGCACATGGACAACTCTATGTTGCATTTTCAAGATGCCACAATCCAGAGGAAATTAAAAGTTCATATTGAAGAAAAAACAAATCAAGGTGATTTATTGGAGGATGGACGCATTTTTAGCAAAAACATTGTGTACTATGAGGTTCTGTAAACATAGAGATAGTGGTTTTATGTCACCGGGATTCTTTATAGAGGACCACTATTTCACATAGGAAACTCTATGTGCCATTTGCACAAACAAGAATAACAACAAAAAGTTCAAAACAAAAACAACAACAATAAACAGTGGTTATATCCCATAGACAAAATTACAAGTCTGCTGGGCTCTTTTTAAGGGAACCACTTGGCCATAACAAAACAAAAAATGCAATATATTCATATATAACAACATTGAAAAAGGAACATTTATCTTATATCAAAGAAGATATACCGCAACAAATATAGAAAACAGTGGTTTTAATTCGAGGACAACATTTTATGTCACTCAGACTCTTTTCAGAGGACCACTATTTCACATAGGAAACTCTATGTGCCATTTTCAACAACTACAACAATAAAAGAAAATGAAAAATGTACATATTGGAATGTGTTAGAACTTACCTTTTTACATGATTGGCCCTACAAAACAATTAGGTGGCATTTTCGTACAATTCAAGGTTAAATGTTAATATTTTCAGTTACTATTTGACATGTTAACATTGTATTTTAAAAGTGGAGCAAAGTTGGTTCATTGTATATTGCATATAGTTAAGGATTTATGTTAGTGGGAGGAAATGTATAGTTAAATACAGATTATTGATTCAGGGAGTAATCCGATCGACAGTTAATGGGGTCAGGAAGGAATTAATTTTTTCCCTCTTTAATACAATTGGCCAAGTTGCAATGTTTTTTTTTTTATTGTTTGCCTTCCTTTGGATTCAATACCTATGTGGTTTACCAGTAATTTGAATAAAAGTTGAATGTTACAAAGCATTATGTAATTGTTGAAAATACTTATTCACAGAAAGTTTACATACTCTTATGTTATTCATGCATTCTTATGAATTAAAAATGTTAGTATTGTTAAAAAAAAATGGTTCAAGAATGTTTCAAATATAAGTTGCATGTTACAAAGTTTTATGTTATGGTTTACAATATGTATTCATCAAACCTTCAGCAATTGTTATATTGTTCTTGCATATATGACAATTAAAATAGTTAATATTCAACAAAAAATATACTTTACCTGTTGGTGAAATACAAGTTGAAAGTTAAAAAAATAAAAAAGTTTTATTCAAAATGTTTTACTTCTTTGTAAATAACAAAAAGGTTAAGAATGTCAGAGACTCGCATTGTGTGGCAAACAGTTTTAACAGCATTAAAATGTTATTGCCCCGTCATTTTTTGTTTGGAGTAATGAACTCCACCTAGCTCATCACTCAAAAACCCCACTTTGCAGTCTAGCATTAGATATAGAAAAAAGCCTTTGATTCTCTAGATTCTCTAGAATAGCCAAATCTCAATGCGGTTTTAGCAAAATTTGGCTTCAGAGGTAAATTCAAAAATCGCCTCAAAATCATTTCCCTAAAGCAAAGCTAAAAAATTTCCTGGCCCTAAGAATCCACTCCTAAACATCCAAAGGGGCACAAGGCAGGGATGCCCCCTCTCTCCTTTACTTTTTGCCCTGGCTATTGAGCCATTGGCACAGACAATTAGAATCTCCCCCAAAATCCAGGGTTTGACGTTGGGTAACCAAAATTACAAATGTTGTCTCTTTGCGGACAATCTGTTATGCATGTTAACAAATCCTACCACCTCTGTCAGAGCCCTTATGGAAGTACTGAGCAATTTCAAGTTCCTTTCAGGCCTACAAGGCAATGTAGATAAGACTGAAGCTTTGGGATGCCAGCTTTCAAATTCAGATCGGGAATCTTTAAAGGACTCATTTAACTTTTCTTGGAACAAGACTCACTTAAATTTAGGAATTAAACTTATATAAATAATATCTCAGATCTTTATAAATATAATTATCTGGTTCTTTTTAAGGAACTATCAGCTGAATGGAACCTGTTTCAAATTGCATCGTCTGGCCGAGTAAACTGTCAAAATGAATATTCTCCCGAGAATATTATATTATTTTAGATCCTTACCTATCAAGGTTCCCATTACTGACCTAGATAATTAAAAAATATATATATATATTTTGCGATTTATTTGGCACCATAAACCCCCTAGAATTATCAAATCTGTAATGTTTAGGCACAAAGACAAAGGTGGACTTTCGTGCCCGCACCTTAAGCTCTATTATAGAGCGGCCCAAATTTCATTTCTACCTCAAGCACATTCCTTAGAGCATCAGCCTATCTGGGTACAGATAGAAAATCACCAACTACAACCCCTAGGGTGGGACAAGATTATATGGCTTCCTAAATCTCAGCGTTCGCTAATTAGAAGTTCTAATCTCATGATCAGATTGTCCCCAACGTGTTGGTCCTGGGCCAATTTCAAATGTCAATTAGCACCTGACTTATCTCCCCTTCTGTAATGATATAGGAATCACAAAGTTGTGGAGACCAGTAGCCAAGGTCAGCAATAATCCGGTTCAGCAACTTGTAGGTTAAACAGGAACAAGCTTTTATTGAAGGGATCAGGAACCAACAATAATCTGGCAAGGTACATTTGACAGGAAGTGCCTTATATAGGCCAAGAACCAGACACCTGACCAGACACAGCTGGAGAGACTTAGGTACTGATACAATTGCTAGCAGAGTCAAGCTTATAAGGTCTCAATGGAATTCACAAAAGGCAGGCTGGCGCAGTGGTAGGGAAGAGGTATAGCAGCCTGGGGACCAGGGTTCAAAACCCAGCAGAGTCAATTCCTCAAACCTTCTCTCTTTAACCACTTCTCCTTCCTTTTCTAACGACCTTTCCACTGACTCAAAGGCTTGGTGGAACACTCAAGGCCTAGACAGAATAGGTGCGTGGGTAATTTAATATCAAATTATCAATTTTAAAAACTTAAGAGACAACTTTGAACTCCCCCTGGAGGAGCATTTTAATTTCTGTAAATTTAGACATTTCATGATGACCCTGAAAAGATCACTAGGCTCCATTAAAAAAAGGCATTTTAGGCCAAAAATATGAAAATTTCAATACCGGAGATAGTCGGAGAGAGGGGCTCTTAATTACAGCTTATTAGAAACTTCACTAAAGGTTCTTCATAGAACCTATATCACCTGAGGGCGACTTCATAGAGTAAATCCTCAATAATCCACTGGTGGACCTGCCCAAAATCTATGGTCTGAAATAACTCAGTTGGCCTCAAATCTTTTTTGCACCCAGGTAACACTCTCCATTGAAGTTTGTTTATTGGGACATCAATCTTCCCAGAATAAAATAATTCCCAGAATAAATTAATCCAACATATACTATTAGCAGTTAAAAATCATATTGCCATATTGAGGTGGAAAAATGCAGACCTATGCTTAAAATAAATAATTAACAAGATAAACTTCATAATGATTAATGAAAGACTCATACACACAGTTTCTGACACATATTCTACATTCTTGTCCATTTGGGAAACTTGGATTTCCTCGACAGTATAGATTTAAGATAGAAAAGCAAAAAAATATATATAAAATACATTTTTGTTGGACTGTTGTGTGTGGATCTGAGGCGGGTTGGTCGGGAGACGCGGGGCCTGGCATTCTCAGTGGAGACCGGATTGAACAGCGAGTTGACGTTCTTTATTATTATAGTACTAACTTTAAGAATCTGGGAAAAGATTAATATATAATAGAATAACCCGCCTTTACTTTCTTCCCTTCCCTTCCCTTTCCCCTTCTTATTATCTTTGTTTGGTTATATATTTACTAGGATAAATGGATAGACAGAACAAGATGGAGACAAGAGACAATATGGCATCTATGGAATGCACAGCTGGAAGGACAGAAGGGAGAGGGGGATATGATAGGACCCTGTACATATATCAAAGGATCTCAAAAAAGGTTAAGAATCTTCCAGGGGAAAAAAAGGAATCGAAAAACAAGAGGTCACGACCTTAACTTGAAAGAAGGGAGATCTTGCAAACAGACTACATTAAAGAAAAAGTGGTAGATAACTGGATGGATAAGGACCACAACATACCTGGGATAAGTATTACACTGGGGATTACACTAAGCCAAGGTATTGGGTAGATGGAATGGGAACACTAGATAGTCCTTTTGGTTCTTATGTTTATGTGTCAGGGACAGAGAAAAGTGACCATGTGAGGACAGAGAGAAGCGCAGACTGGGGAAGATGTCCGGTCACTAGATCCCTATACATATCAGCACAGGAAATATCTCGCACACATACTCAGGAGCACACGCAATATCACATATGTATAATATCTCGCACACATACACAATAGCACACGCAATATCACATACGTGTAATATCTCGCACACATACACAGGAGCACACGCAATATCACATACGTGTAATATCTCGCACACATACACAGGAGCACACGCAATATCACATACGTGTAATATCTGACACATATACACAGACCCATGCGGCCTTGGCTCTCAGACCTGTTTGGTGGCTCCTCATCCTCAGAGCTGCTGTAACCGACCAGAGCCAGCGTGAGACGGGAGCAACAATGAGTAGAGACCTGGGGGGGGAGAGCAGAGAGACGGGAGCAACAATGAGTAGAGACCTGGGGGGAGAGCAGAGAGACGGGAGCAACAATGAGTAGAGACCTGGGGTGGAGAGCAGAGAGACGGGAGCAACAATGAGTAGAGACCTGGGGTGGAGAGCAGAGAGACGGGAGCAACAATGAGTAGAGACCTGGGGGGGAGAGCAGAGAGACGGGAGCAACAATGAGTAGAGACCTGGGGGGGGGGGGAGCAGAGAGACGGGAGCAACAATGAGTAGAGACCTGGGGGGGAGAGCAGAGAGACGGGAGCAGCAATGAGTAGAGACCTGGGGGGGAGAGCAGAGAGACGGGAGCAACAATGAGTAGAGACCTGGGGGGGAGAGCAGAGAGACGGGAGCAACAATGAGTAGAGACCTGGGGGGGGGGGGGAGAGCAGAGAGACGGGAGCAACAATGAGTAGAGACCTGGGGGGAGAGCAGAGAGACGGGAGCAACAATGAGTAGAGACCTGGGGGGAGAGCAGAGAGACAGGAGCAACAATGAGTAGAGACCTGGGGGGAGAGCAGAGAGACGGGAGCAACAATGAGTAGAGTAGAGACCTGGGGGGGGGGAGAGCAGAGAGACGGGAGCAACAATGAGTAGAGACCTGGGGGGGAGAGCAGAGAGACGGGAGCAACAATGAGTAGAGTAGAGACCTGGGGGGAGAGCAGAGAGATGGGAGCAACAATGAGTAGAGACCTGGAGGGGGGAGAGCAGAGAGACGGGAGCAACAATGAGTAGAGACCTGGAGGGGGGAGAGCAGAGAGACGGGCGCAACAATGAGTAGAGACCTGGGGGGGAGAGCAGAGAGACGGGAGCAACAATGAGTAGAGACCTGGGGGTTAGAGCAGAGAGACGGGAGCAACAATGAGTAGAGACCTGGAGGGGGGAGAGCAGAGAGACGGGCGCAACAATGAGTAGAGACCTGGAGGGAGAGCAGAGAGACGGGAGCAACAATGAGTAGAGACCTGGGGGGGAGAGCAGAGAGACGGGAGCACCAATGAGTAGAGACCTGGGGGGGAGAGCAGAGAGACGAGAGCACCAATAAGTAGAGACCTGGGGGGGAGAAGAGCAGAGAGACGGGCGCAACAATGAGTAGAGACCTGGGGGGGGGAGAGCAGAGAGACGAGAGCAACAATGAGTAGAGACCTGGAGGGGGGAGAGCAGAGAGAGACGGGCGCAACAATGGGTAGAGACCGGGGGGGAGAGCAGAGAGACGGGAGCACCAATGAGTAGAGACCTGGGGGGGGGGGGGAGAGCAGAGAGACGAGAGCAACAATGAGTAGAGACCTGGAGGGGGGAGAGCAGAAAGACGGCAGCAACAATGAGTAGAGACCTGGGGGGGGGGGGGAGCAGAGAGACGGGCGCAACAATGAGTAGAGACCAGGGGGGGAGAGCAGAGAGACGGGAGCACCAATGAGTAGAGACCTGGGGGGGGGGGGGGAGAGCAGAGAGACGGGAGCAACAATGAGTAGAGACCTGGGGGGAGAACAGAGAGACGGGAGCAACAATGAGTAGAGACCTGGGGGGAGAGCAGAGAGACGGGAGCAACAATGAGTAGAGACCTGGGGGGGAGAGCAGAGAGACGGGAGCACCAATGAGTAGAGACCTGGGGGGGGGAGCTACAATGAGTAGAGACCTGGAGGGGGAGAGCAGAGAGACGGGAGCAACAATGAGTAGAGACCTGGGGGGGGGGGGGGGGGAGAGCAGAGAGACGGGAGCAACAATGAGTAGAGACCTGGGG
>CM050176.1:50588711-51053711 GCA_027410445.1 Discoglossus pictus
TGCACGACTGATCCATTTATACACATTTATCACAGCCAGACCGACCAGAGTGTCCACAACAAGCAGACAGATGTACATACACTCACTGCACGACTGATCCCATTTATACACATTATACAGAGCCGCCAGACCGGCCAGAGTGTCCACAACAAGCATGACAGGATGTACATACACTCACTGCACGACTGATCCCATTTATACACATTATACACAGCCAGACCGACCAGAGTGTCCACAACAAGCAGGACAGGATGTACATACACTCACTGCACGACTGATCCCATTTATACACATTATACACAGCCAGACCGACCAGAGTGTCCACAACAAGCAGGACAGGATGTACATACACTCACTGCACGACTGATCCCATTTATACACATTAACACAGCCAAGACCGACCAGAGTGTCCACAACAAGCAGGACAGGATGTACATACACTCACTGCACGACTGATCCCATTTATACACATTATACACAGCCAGACCGACCAGAGTGTCCACAACAAGCAGGACAGGATGTACATACACACAAAGCAAGACTGATCCCATTTATACACATTATACAGAGCCAACCGGCCAGAGTGTCCACAACAAGCAGGACAGGATGTACATACACTCACTGCACGACTGATCCCATTTATACACATTATACACAGCCAGACCGACCAGAGTCCACAACAAGCAGGACAGGATGTATACATACCTCACTGCACGACTGATCCCATTATACACATTATACACAGCCAGACCGACCAGAGTGTCCACAACAAGCAGGACAGGATGTACATACACTCACTGCACGACTGATCCCATTTATACACATTATACACAGCCAGACGACCGACCAGAGTGTCCACAACAAGCAGACAGGATGTACATACACTCACTGCACGACTGATCCCATTTATACACATTATACACAGCCAGACCGACCAGAGTGTCCACAACAAGCAGGACAGGATGTACATACACTCACTGCACGACTGATCCCATTATACACATTATACACAGCCAGACCGACCAGAGTCCACAACAAGCAGGGCAGGATGTACATACACTCACTGCACGACTGATCCCATTTATACACATTATACACAGCCAGACCGACCAGAGTGTCCACAACACTGCACGACTGATCCCATTTATACACATTATACACAGCCAGACCGACCAGAGTGTCCACAACAAGCAGAGCAGGATGTACATACACTCACTGCACGACTGATCCCATTTATACACATTATACACAGCCAGACCGACCAGAGTGTCCACAACAAGCAGGACAGATGTACATACACTCACTGCACGACTGATCCCATTTATACACATTATACAGACAGCCAGAACCGACCAGAGTGTCCACAACAAGCAGGACAGGATGTACATACACTCACTGCACGATCTGATCCCATTTATACACATTATACACAGCCAGACCGACCAGAGTGTCCACAACAAGCAGGACAGGATGTACATACACTCACTGCACGACTGATCCCATTTATACACATTATACACAGCCAGACCGACCAGAGTGTCCACAACAAGCAGGACAGGATGTACATACACTCACTGCACGACTGATCCCATTTATACACATTATACACAGCCAGACCGACCAGAGTGTCCACAACAAGCAGGACAGGATGTACATACACTCACTGCACGACTGATCCCATTTATACACATTATACACAGCCAGACCGACCAGAGTGTCCACAACAAGCAGGACAGGATGTACATACACTCACTGCACGACTGATCCCATTTATACACATTATACACAGCCAGACCGACCAGAGTGTCCACAACAAGCAGGACAGGATGTACATACACTCACTGCACGTGATCCCATTTATACACATTATACACAGCCAGACCGACCAGAGTGTCCACAACAAGCAGGACAGGATGTACATACACTCACTGCACGACTGATCCCATTTAAACATTATACACAGCCAGACCGACCAGAGTGTCCACAACAAGCAGGACAGGATGTACATACACTCACTGCACGACTGATCCCATTTATACACATTATACAGAGCCAGACCGACCAGAGTGTCCCACAACAAGCAGGACAGGATGTACATACACTCACTGCACGACTGATCCCATTTATACACATTATACACAGCCAGACCGACCAGAGTGTCCACAACAAGCAGGACAGGATGTACATACACTCACTGCACGACTGATCCCATTTATACACATTATACACAGCCAGACCGACCAGAGTGTCCACAACAAGCAGGACAGGATGTACATACACTCACTGCACGACTGATCCCATTTATACACATTATACACAGCCAGACCGACCAGAGTGTCCACAACAAGCAGGACAGGATGTACATACACCACTGCACGACTGATCCCATTTATACACATTATACTCAGAGCCAGACCGACCAGAGTGTCCACAACAAGCAGGACAGGATGTACATACACTCACTGCACGACTGATCCCATTTATACACATTATACACAGCCAGACCGACCAGAGTGTCCACAACAAGCAGGACAGGATGTACATACACTCCACTGCACGACTGATTCCCATTTATACACATTATACACAGCCAGACCGACCAGAGTGTCCACAACAAGCAGGCAGGATGTACATACACTCACTGCACGACTGATCCCATTTATACACATTATACACAGCCAGACCGACCAGAGTCCACAACAAGCAGGACAGGATGTACATACACCACTGCACGACTGATCCCATTTATACACATTATACACAGCCAGACCGACCAGAGTGTCCACAACAAGCAGGACAGGATGTACATACACTCACTGCACGACTGATCCCATTTATACACATTATACAGCCAGACCGACCAGAGTGTCCACAACAAGCAGGACAGATGTACATACACTCACTGCACGACTGATCCCATTTATACACATTATACACAGCCAGACCGACCAGAGTGTCCACAACAAGCAGGACAGGATGTACATACACCACTGCACGACTGATCCCATTTATACACATTATACAGCCAGACCGGCCAGAGTGTCCACAACAAGCAGGACAGGATGTACATACACTCACTGCACGACTGATCCCATTTATACACATTATACACAGCCAGACCGACCAGAGTGTCCACAACAAGCAGGACAGGATGTACATACACCACTGCACGACTGATCCCATTTATACACATTATACACAGCCAGACCGACCAGAGTGTCCACAACAAGCAGGACAGGATGTACATACACTCACTGCACGACTGATCCCATTTATACACATTATACAGAGCCAGACCGACCAGAGTGTCCACAACAAGCAGGACAGGATGTACATACACTCACTGCACGACTGATCCCATTTATACACATTATACACAGCCAGACCGACCAGAGTGTCCACAACAAGCAGGACAGGATGTACATACACTCACTGCACGACTGATCCCATTTATACACATTATACACAGCCAGACCGACCAGAGTGTCACAACAAGCAGGACAGGATGTACATACACTCACTGCACGACTGATCCCATTTATACACATTATACACAGCCAGACCGACCAGAGTGTCCACAACAAGCAGGACAGGATGTACATACACTCACTGCACGACTGATCCCATTTATACACATTATACACAGCCAGACCGACCAGAGTGTCCACAACAAGCAGGACAGGATGTACATACACTCACTGCACGACTGATCCCATTTATACACATTATACACAGCCAGACCGACAGAGTCCACAACAAGCAGGACAGGATGTACATACACTCACTGCACGACTGATCCCATTTATACACATTATACACAGCCAGACCGACCAGAGTGTCCACAACAAGCAGGACAGGATGTACATACACACACTGCACGACTGATCCCATTTATACACATTATACACAGCCAGACCGACCAGAGTGTCCACAACAAGCAGGACAGGATGTACATACACTCACTGCACGACTGATCCCATTATACACATTATACACAGCCAGACCGACCAGAGTGTCCACAACAAGCAGGACAGGATGTACATACACTCACTGCACGACTGATCCCATTTATACACATTATACACAGCCAGACCGACCAGAGTGTCCACAACAAGCAGGACAGGATGTACATACACTCACTGCACGACTGATCCCATTTATACACATTATACACAGCCAGACCGACCAGAGTGTCCACAACAAGCAGGAGCAGGATGTACATACACTCACTGCACGACTGATCCCATTTATACACATTATACACAGCCAGACCGACCAGAGTGTCCACAACAAGCAGGACAGGATGTACATACACTCACTGCACGACTGATCCCATTTATACACATTATACACAGCCAGACCGACCAGAGTTCCACAACAAGCAGGACAGGATGTACATACACTCACTGCACGACTGATCCCATTTTATACACATTATACACAGCCAGACCGACCAGAGTGTCCACAACAAGCAGGACAGGATGTACATACACTCACTGCACGACTGATCCCATTTATACACATTATACACAGCCAGACCGACCAGAGTGTCCACAACAAGCAGGAGCAGGATGTACATACACTCACTGCACGACTGATCCCATTTATACACATTATACACAGCCAGACCGACCAGAGTGTCCACAACAAGCAGGACAGGATGTACATACACTCACTGCACGACTGATCCCATTTATACACATTATACACAGCCAGACCGACCAGAGTGTCCACAACAAGCAGGACAGGATGTACATACACTCACTGCACGACTGATCCCATTTATACACATTATACACAGCCAGACCGACCAGAGTGTCCACAACAAGCAGGACAGGATGTACATACACTCACTGCACGACTGATCCCATTTATACACATTATACACAGCCAGACCGACCAGAGTGTCCACAACAAGCAGGACAGGATGTACATACACTCACTGCACGACCGATCCCATTTATACACCTTATACACAGCCAGACCGACCAGAGTGTCCACAAAACAGGGACAGGATGTACATCACTCACTGCACGACTGATCCCATTTATACACATTATACACAGCCAGACCGACCAGAGTGTCCACAACAAGCAGGACAGGATGTACATACACTCACTGCACGACTGATCCCATTTATACACATTATACACAGCCAGACCGACCAGAGTGTCCACAACAAGCAGGACAGGATGTACATACACTCACTGCACGACTGATCCCATTTATACACATTATACAGAGCCAGAACCGCCAGAGTGTCCACAACAAGCAGGACAGGATGTACATACACTCACTGCACGACTGATCCCATTTATACACATTATACAGAGCCAGACCGACCAGAGAGTCCACAACAAGCAGGACAGGATGTACATACACTCACTGCACGACTGATCCCATTTATACACATTATACACAGCCAGACCGACCAGAGTGTCCACAACAAGCAGGACAGGATGTACATACACTCACTGCACGACTGATCCCATTTATACACATTATACACAGCCAGACCGACCAGAGTGTCCACAACAAGCAGACAGGATGTACATACACTCACTCCACGACTGATCCCATTTATACACATTATACACAGCCAGACCGACCAGAGTGTCCACAACAAGCAGACAGGATGTACATACACTCACTGCACGACTGATCCCATTTATACACATTATACAGAGCCAGACCGACCAGAGTGTCCACAACAAGCAGGACAGGATGTACATACACTCACTGCACGACTGATCCCATTTATACACATTATACACAGCCAGACCGACCAGAGTGTCCACAACAAGCAGGACAGGATGTACATACACTCACTGCACGACTGATCCCATTATACACATTATACACAGCCACCGACCAGAGTGTCCACAACAAGCAGGACAGATGTACATACACTCACTGCACGACTGATCCCATTTATACACATTATACACAGCCAGACCGACCAGAGTGTCCACAACAAGCAGACAGGATGTACATACACTCACTGCACGACTGATCCCATTTATACACATTATACACAGCCAGACCGACCAGAGTGTCCACAACAAGCAGGACAGGATGTACATACACTCACTGCACGACTGATCCCATTATACACATTATACACAGCCAGACCGACCAGAGTGTCCACAACAAGCAACAGGATGTACATACACTCACTGCACGACTGATCCCATTTATACACATTATACACAGCCAGACCGACCAGAGTGTCCACAACAAGCAGGACAGGATGTACATACACTCACTGCACGACTGATCCCATTTATACACATTATACAGAGCCAGACCGACCAGAGTGTCCACAACAAGCAGGACAGGATGTACATACACTCACTGCACGACTGATCCCATTTATACACATTATACACAGCCAGACCGACCAGAGTGTCCACAACAAGCAGGACAGGATGTACATACACTCACTGCACGACTGATCCCATTTATACACATTATACACAGCCAGACCGACCAGAGTGTCCACAACAAGCAGGACAGGATGTACATACACTCACTGCACGACTGATCCCATTTATACACATTATACACAGCCAGACCGACCAGAGTGTCCACAACAAGCAGAGCAGGATGTACATACACTCACTGCACGACTGATCCCATTTATACACATTATACACAGCCAGACCGACCAGAGTGTCCACAACAAGCAGGACAGGATGTATATACACTCACTGCACGACTGATCCCATTTATACACATTATACAGAGCCAGACCGACCAGAGTGTCCACAACAAGCAGACAGGATGTACATACACTCACTGCACGACTGATCCCATTTATACACATTATACAGCCAGACCGACCAGAGTGTCCACAACAAGCAGGACAGGATGTACATACACTCACTGCACGACTGATCCCATTTATACACATTATACACAGCCAGACCGACCAGAGTGTCCACAACAAGCAGGACAGGATGTACATACACTCACTGCACGACTGATCCCATTTATACACATTATACACAGCCAGACCGACCAGAGTGTCCACAACAAGCAGGACAGGATGTACATACACTCACTGCACGACTGATCCCATTTATACACATTATACACAGCCAGACCGACCAGAGTGTCCACAACAAGCAGGACAGGATGTACATACACCACTGCACGACTGATCCCATTTATACACATTATACACAGCCAGACCGACCAGAGTGTCCACAACAAGCAGGACAGGATGTACATACACTCACTGCACGACTGATCCCATTTATACACATTATACACAGCCAGACCGACCAGAGTGTCCACAACAAGCAGGACAGGATGTACATACACTCACTGCACGACTGATCCCATTTATACACATTATACACAGCCAGACCGACCAGAGTGTCCACAACAAGCAGGACAGGATGTACATACACTCACTGCACGACTGATCCCATTTATACACATTATACAGAGCCAGACCGACCAGAGTGTCCACAACAAGCAGGACAGGATGTACATACACTCACTGCACGACTGATCCCATTTATACACATTATACACAGCCAGACCGACCAGAGTGTCCACAACAAGCAGGACAGGATGTACATACACTCACTGCACGACTGATCCCATTTACACATTATACACAGCCAGACCGACCAGAGTGTCCACAACAAGCAGGACAGGATGTACATACACTCACTGCACGACTGATCCCATTTATACACATTATACAGAGCCAGACCGACCAGAGTGTCCACAACAAGCAGGACAGGATGTACATACACTCACTGCACGACTGATCCCATTTATACACATTATACACAGCCAGACCGACCAGAGTGTCCACAACAAGCAGGACAGGATGTACATACACTCACTGCACGACTGATCCCATTTATACACATTATACACAGCCAGACCGACCAGAGTGTCCACAACAAGCAGGACAGGATGTACATACACTCACTGCACGACTGATCCCCATTTATACACATTATACAGAGCCAGACCGACCAGAGTGTCCACAACAAGCAGGACAGGATGTACATACACTCACTGCACGACTGATCACATTTATACACATTATACACAGCCAGACCGACCAGAGTGTCCACAACAAGCAGGACAGGATGTACATACACTCACTGCACGACTGATCCCATTTATACACATTATACACAGCCAGACAGACCAGAGTGTCCACAACAAGCAGGACAGGATGTACATACACTCACTGCACGACTGATCCCATTTATACACATTATACACAGCCAGACCGACCAGAGTGTCCACAACAAGCAGGACAGGATGTACATACACTCACTGCACGACTGATCCCATTTATACACATTATACACAGCCAGACCGACCAGAGTGTCCACAACAAGCAGGACAGGATGTACATACACTCACTGCACGACTGATCCCATTTATACACATTATACAGAGCCAGACCGACCAGAGTGTCCACAACAAGCAGGACAGGATGTACATACACTCACTGCACGACTGATCCCATTTATACACATTATACACAGCCAGACCACCAGAGTGTCCACAACAAGCAGGACAGGATGTACATACACTCACTGCACGACTGATCCCATTTATACACATTATACACAGCCAGACCGACCAGAGTGTCCACAACAAGCAGGACAGGATGTACATACACTCACTGCACGACTGATCCCATTTATACACATTATACACAGCCAGACCGACCAGAGTGTCCACAACAAGCAGGACAGGATGTACATACACTCACTGCACGACTGATCCCATTTATACACATTATACACAGCCAGACCGACCAGAGTGTCCACAACAAGCAGGACAGGATGTACATACACTCACTGCACGACTGATCCCATTTATACACATTATACACAGCCGACCGTCCAGAGTGTCCACAACAAGCAGGACAGGATGTACATACACTCACTGCACGACTGATCCCATTTATACACATTATACACAGCCAGACCGACCAGAGTGTCCACAACAAGCAGGACAGGATGTACATACACTCACTGCACGACTGATCCCATTTATACACATTATACAGAGCCAGACCGACCAGAGTGTCCACAACAAGCAGGACAGGATGTACATACACTCACTGCACGACTGATCCCATTTATACACATTATACACAGCCAGACCGACCAGAGTGTCCACAACAAGCAGGGCAGGATGTACATACACTCACTGCACGACTGATCCCATTTATACACATTATACACAGCCAGACCGACCAGAGTGTCCACAACAAGCAGGACAGGATGTACATACACTCACTGCACGACTGATCCCATTTATACACATTATACACAGCCAGACCGACCAGAGTGTCCACAACAAGCAGCAGGATGTACATACACTCACTGCACGACTGATCCCATTTATACACATTATACACAGCCAGACCGACCAGAGTGTCCACAACAAGCAGGACAGGATGTACATACACTCACTGCACGACTGATCCCATTTATACACATTATACACAGCCAGACCGACCAGAGTGTCCACAACAAGCAGTCAGGATGTACATACACTCACTGCACGACTGATCCCATTTATACACATTATACAAGCCAGACCGACCAGAGTGTCCACAACAAGCAGGACAGGATGTACATACACTCACTGCACGACTGATCCCATTTATACACATTATACACAGCCAGACCGACCAGAGTGTCCACAACAAGCAGGACAGGATGTACATACACTCACTGCACGACTGATCCCATTTATACACATTATACACAGCCAGACCGACCAGAGTGTCCACAACAAGCAGGACAGGATGTACATACACTCACTGCACGACTGATCCCATTTATACACATTATAACCCAGACCGACCAGAGTGTCCACAACAAGCAGGACAGGATGTACATACACTCACTGCACGACTGATCCCATTTATACACATTATAACAGCCAGACCGACCAGAGTGTCCACAACAAGCAGGACAGGATGTACATACACTCACTGCACGACTGATCCCATTTATACACATTATACACAGCCAGACCGACCAGAGTGTCCACAACAAGCAGGACAGGATGTACATACACTCACTGCACGACTGATCCCATTTATACACATTATACACAGCCAGACCGACCAGAGTGTCCACAACAAGCAGGACAGGATGTACATACACTCACTGCACGACTGATCCCATTTATACACATTATACACAGCCAGACCGACCAGAGTGTCCACAACAAGCAGGACAGGATGTACATACACTCACTGCACGACTGATCCCATTTATACACATTATACACAGCCAGACCACCAGAGTGTCCACAACAAGCAGACAGGATGTACATACACTCACTGCACGACTGATCCCATTTATACACATTATACAGAGCCAGACCGACCAGAGTGTCCACAACAACAAGCAGACAGGATGTACATACACTCACTGCACGACTGATCCCATTTATACACATTATACAGAGCCAGACCGACCAGAGTGTCCACAACAAGCAGGACAGGATGTACATACACTCACTGCACGACTGATCCCATTTATACACATTATACACAGCCAGACCGACCAGAGTGTCCACAACAAGCAGGACAGGATGTACATACACTCACTGCACGACTGATCCCATTTATACACATTATACACAGCCAGACCGACCAGAGTGTCCACAACAAGCAGGACAGGATGTACATACACTCACTGCACGACTGATCCCATTTATACACATTATACACAGCCAGACCGACCAGAGTGTCCACAACAAGCAGGACAGGATGTACATACACTCACTGCACGACTGATCCCATTTATACACATTATACACAGCCAGACCGACCAGAGTGTCCACAACAAGCAGGACAGGATGTACATACACTCACTGCACGACTGATCCCATTTATACACATTATACACAGCCAGACCGACCAGAGTGTCCACAACAAGCAGGACAGGATGTACATACACTCACTGCACGACTGATCCCATTTATACACATTATACACAGCCAGACCGACCAGAGTGTCCACAACAAGCAGGACAGGATGTACATACACTCACTGCACGACTGATCCCATTTATACACATTATACAAGCCAGACCGACCAGAGTGTCCACAACAAGCAGGACAGGATGTACATACACTCACTGCACGACTGATCCCATTTATACACATTATACAGAGCCAGACCGACCAGAGTGTCCACAACAAGCAGGACAGGATGTACATACACTCACTGCACGACTGATCCCATTTATACACATTATACGAGCCAGACCGACCAGAGTGTCCACAACAAGCAGGACAGGATGTACATACACTCACTGCACGACTGATCCCATTTATACACATTATACAGAGCCAGACCGACCAGAGTGTCCACAACAAGCAGGACAGGATGTACATACACTCACTGCACGACTGATCCCATTTATACACATTATACACAGCCAGACCGACCAGAGTGTCCACAACAAGCAGGACAGGATGTACATACACATCACTGCACGACTGATCCCATTTATACACATTATACACAGCAGACCGACCAGAGTGTCCACAAAAGCAGGACAGGATGTACATACACTCACTGCACGACTGATCCCATTTATACACATTATACACAGCCAGACCGGCCAGAGTGTCCACAACAAGCAGGACAGGATGTACATACACTCACTGCACCAACTGATCCCCATTTATACACATTATACACAGAGCCAGACCGACCAGAGTGTCCACAACAAGCAGGACAGGATGTACCAATACACTCACTGCACGACTGATCCCATTTAATACCCATTATACACAGCCAGACCGACCAGAGTGTCCACAACAAAGCAGGACTGGATTGTACATACACTCACTGCACGACTGATCCCATTTATACACATTATACCAGCCAGACCGACCTAGAGTGTCCACAACAAGCAGGACAGGATGTACATACACCCACTGCAACGACTGATCCCATTTTATACACATTATACACAGCCAGACCGACCAGAGTGTCCACAACAAGCAGGACAGGATGTACATACACCACTGCACGACTGATCCCATTTATAACACATTATACACAGCCAGACCGGCCAGAGTGTCCACAACAAGCAGGACAGGATGTACATACACCACTGCACGACTGATCCCATTTATACACATTATACACAGCCAGACCACCAGAGTGTCCACAACAAGCAGGACCGGATGTACATACACCACTGCACGACTGATCCCATTTATACACATTATACACAGCCAGACCGACCAGAGTGTCCACAACAAGCAGGACAGGATGTACATACACTCACTGCACGACTGATCCCATTATACACATTATACAGAGCCAGACCGACCAGAGTGTCCACAACAAGCAGAGCAGGATGTACATACACTCACTGCACGACTGATCCCATTTATACACATTATACACAGCCAGACCGACCAGAGTGTCCACAACAAGCAGGACAGGATGTAACATACACTCACTGCAGACTGATCCCATTATACACATTATACACAGCCAGACCGACCAGAGTGTCCACAACAAGCAGGACAGGATGTACATACACTCCCACTGCACGACTGATCCCATTTATACACATTATACACAGCCAGACGACCAGAGTGTCCACAACAAGCAGGACAGGATGTACATACACTCACTGTCACGACTGATCCCATTTATACACATTATACACAGCCAGACCGACCAGAGAGTCCACAACAAGCAGGACAATGGATGTACATACACTCACTGCACACTGATCCCATTTATACACATTATACACAGCCAGACCGACCAGAGAGTCCACAACAAGCAGGACAGGATGTACATACACCACTGCACGACTGATCCCATTTATACACATTATACACAGCCAGACCGACCAGTGTCCACAACAAGCAGGACAGGATGTGTATACACTCACTGCACGCACTACTGATCCCATTTATACACATTATATACACAGCCAGACCGACCAAGAGTGTCCACAAACAAGCAGAGCAGGATGTACATACACTCACTGCACGACTGATCCCAGTATTACACTTTAACACAGCCAGACCGACCAGAGTGTCCACAACATAGCAGGACAGGATGTACATACACTCACTGCCGACTGATCCCATTTATACAATTATACACAGCTCAGACCGACCAGAGTGTCCCACACAAGCAGGACAGGATGTACATACACCCTACTGCAACGACTGATCCCATTTATAACAATTATACACAGCCAGAACCGACCAGAGTGTCCACAACAAGCAGGACAGGATGTACATACACTCACCTGCCAACCGACTGATCCCATTTATACACATTATACACAGCCAGACCGACCAGAGTGTCACAACAAGCAGGACAGGATGCTACATACACTCACTGCACGACTGATCCCATTTATACACATTATTACATCAGCCCAGACCGACCAGAGTGTCCACAAACAAGCAGGACAGGATGTACATACACTCACTGTACGACTGATACCATTTATACACATTATACACAGCCAGACCGACCAGAGTGTCCACAACAAGCAGGACAGGATGTACATACACTCACTGCACGACTGATCCCATTTATACACATTATACACAGCCAGACCGACCAGAGTGTCCACAACAAGCAGGACAGGACCTGTACATACACCCAACTGCACGACTGATCCCATTTATACACATTATACACAGCCAGACCGACCAGAGTGTCCACAAACAAGCAGGACAGGAATGTACATACACTCACTGCACGACTGATCCCATTTTATACACATTATACACTAGCCAGACCGACCAGAGTGTCCACAACAAGCAAGGACAGGATGTACATACACTCACCTGCACGACTGATCCATTTATACACATTATACACAGCCTAGACCGAACCAGAGTGTCCACAACAAGCAGGACAGGATGTACATACACTCACTGCACGGACTGATCCCATTTATACACATTATACACAGCCAGACCCGACCAGAGTGTCCACAACAAGCAGGACAGGATGTACATACACTCACTGCACGACTGATCCCATTTATACACATTATACACAGCCAGACCGACCAGAGTGTCCACAACAAGCAGGACAGGATGTACATACACTCACTGCACGACTGATCCCATTTATACACATTATATCACAGCCAGACCGACCAGAGTGTCCACAACAAGCAGGACAGGATGTACATACACTCACTGCACGACTGATCCCATTTATACACATTATACACAGCCAGACCGGCCAGAGTGTCCACAACAAGCAGGACAGGATGTACATACACCCACTGCACGACTGATCCCATTTATACACATTATACACAGCCAGACCGGCCAGAGTGTCCACAACAAGCAGGACAGGATGTACATACACCCACTGCACGACTGATCCCATTTATACACATTATACACAGCCAGACCGGCCAGAGTGTCCACAACAAGCAGGACAGGATGTACATACAAACACTGCACGACTGATCCCATTTATACACATTATACACAGCCAGACCGGCCAGAGTGTCCCATCAACAAGCAGGACAGGATGTACATACACTCACTGCACGACTGATCCTCATTTATACACATTATACACAGCCAGACCGACCAGAGTGTCCACAACAAGCAGGACAGGATGTACATACACTCACTGCACGGACTGATCCATTTATACACATTATACACAGCCAGACCGACCAGAGTGTCCACAACAAGCAGGACAGGATGTACATACACCCACTGCACGACTGATCCCATTTATACACATTATACACAGCCAGACCGGCCAGAGTGTCCACAACAAGCAGGACAGGATGTACATACACTCACTGCACGACTGATCCCATTTATACACATTATACACAGCCAGACCGACCAGAGAGTCCACAACAAGCAGGACAGGATGTACATACACTCACTGCACGACTGATCCCATTTATACACATTATACACAGCCAGACCGACCAGAGAGTCCACAACAAGCAGGACAGGACTGTACATACAACCCCACTGCACGACTGATCCCATTTATACACATTATACACAGCCAGACCGACCAGAGTGTCCACAACAAGCAGGACAGGATGTACAATACACTCACTGCACGACTGATCCCATTTATACACATTATACACAGCCAGACCCGACCAGAGTGTCCACAACAAGCAGGACAGGATGTACAATACACCCACTGCACGACTGATCCCATTTATACACATTATACACAGCCAGACCGACCAGAGTGTCCACAACAAGCAGGACAGGATGTACATACACTCACTGCACGACTGATCCCTTTATAACCCATTATACACAGCCAGACCGACCAGAGTGTCCACAACAAGCAGGACAGGATGTACATACACTCACTGCACGACTGATCCCATTTATACACATTATACACAGCCAGACCGACAGAGTGTCCACAACAAGCAGGACAGGATGTACATACACTCACTGCACGACTGATCCCATTTATACACATTATACACAGCCAGACCGACCAGCAGTGTCCACAACAAGCAGGACAGGATGTACATACACTCACTGCACGACTGATCCCATTTATACACATTATACAAGCCAGACCGACCAGAGTGTCCACAACAAGCAGAGCAGGATGTACATACACTCCACTGCACGACTGATCCCCATTTATACACATTATACACAGCCAGACCGACCAGAGTGTCCACAACAAGCAGAGACAGGATGTACATACACTCACTGCACGACTGATCCCATTTATACACATTATACACAGCCAGACCGACCAGAGTGTCCACAACAAGCAGGACAGGATGTACATACACTCACTGCACGACTGATCCCATTTATACACATTATACACAGCCAGACCGACCAGAGTGTCCACAACAAGCAGGACAGGATGTACATACACTCACTGCACGACTGATCCCATTTATACACATTATACACAGCCAGACCGACCAGAGAGTCCACAACAAGCAGAGCAGGATGTACATACACTCACTGCACGACTGATCCCATTTATACACATTATACACAGCCAGACCGACCAGAGTGTCCCAACAAGCAGGACAGGATGTACATACACTCACTGCACGACTGATCCCATTTATACACATTATACACAGCCAGACCGACCAGAGTGTCCACAACAAGCAGGACAGGATGTACATACACACACTGCACGACTGATCCCATTTATACACATTATACACAGCCAGACCGACCAGAGTGTCCAACAAGCAGGACAGAGATGTACATACATCCACTGCACGACTGATCCCATTTATACACATTATACAGAGCCAGACCGACCAGAGTGTCCACAACAAGCAGGACAGGATGTACATACACCCACTGCACGACTGATCCCATTTATACACATTATACACAGCCAGACCGACCAGAGTGTCCACAACAAGCAGGACAGGATGTAATACACTCACTGCACGACTGATCCCATTTATACACATTATCACAGCCAGACCGACCAGAGTGTCCACAACAAGCAGGACAGGATGTACATACACCACTGCACGACTGATCCCATTTATACACATTATACCACAGCCAGACCGACCAGAGTGTCCCACAACAAGCAGGACAGGATGTACATACACTCACTGCAGGACTGATCCCATTTATACACATTATACACAGCCAGACCGACCAGAGTGTCCACAACAAGCAGGACAGGATGTACATACACCCACTGCACGACTGATCCCATTTATACACATTATACACAGCCAGACCGGCCAGAGAGTCCACAACAAGCAGAGCAGGATGTACATACACTCACTGCACGACTGATCCCATTTATACACATTATACACAGCCAGACCGACCAGAGAGTCCACAACAAGCAGGACAGGATGTACATACACTCACTGCACCACTGATCCCATTTATACACATATACACAGCCAGACCGACCAGAGAGTCCACAACAAGCAGGACAGGATGTACATACACCCACTGCACGACTGATCCCATTTATACACATTATACACATCCAGACCGACCAGAGTGTCCACAACAAGCAGGACAGGATGTACATACACTCACTGCACGACTGATCCCATTTATACACATTATACAGAGCCAGACCGACCAGAGTGTCCACAACAAGCAGGACAGGATGTACATACACCCACTGCACGACTGATCCCATTTATACACATTATACACAGCCAGACCGGCCAGAGTGTCCACAACAAGCAGGACAGGATGTACATACACCCACTGCACGACTGATCCCATTTATACACATTATACACAGCCAGACCGGCCAGAGTGTCCACAACAAGCAGGACAGGATGTACATACACTCACTGCACGACTGATCCCATTTATACACATTATACACAGCCAGACCGGCCAGAGTGTCCACAACAAGCAGGACAGGATGTACATACACCCACTGCACGACTGATCCCATTTATACACATTATACACAGCCAGAACGGCCAGAGTGTCCACAACAAGCAGGACAGGATGTACATACACTCACTGCACGACTGATCCCATTTATACACATTATACAGAGCCAGACCGACCAGAGTGTCCACAACAAGCAGAGCAGGATGTACATACACTCACTGCACGACTGATCCCATTTATATACATTATACACAGCCAGACCGACCAGAGTGTCCACAACAAGCAGGACAGGATGTACATACACTCACTGCAGGACTGATCCCATTTATACACATTATACACAGCCAGACCGACCAGAGTGTCCACAACAAGCAGGACAGGATGTACATACACCCACTGCACGACTGATCCCATTTATACACATTATACACAGCCAGACCGGCCAGAGTGTCCACAACAAGCAGGACAGGATGTACATACACTCACTGCACCACTGATCCCATTTATACACATTATACACAGCCAGACCGACCAGAGAGTCCACAACAAGCAGGACAGGATGTACATACACTCACTGCACCACTGATCCCATTTATACACATTATACACAGCCAGACCGACCAGAGAGTCCACAACAAGCAGGACAGGATGTACATACACCCACTGCACGACTGATCCCATTTATACACATTATACACAGCCAGACCGACCAGAGTGTCCACAACAAGCAGGACAGGATGTACATACACTCACTGCACGACTGATCCCATTTATACACATTATACACAGCCAGACCGACCAGAGTGTCCACAACAAGCAGGACAGGATGTACATACACCCACTGCACGACTGATCCCATTTATACACATTATACACAGCCAGACCGACCAGAGTGTCCACAACAAGCAGGACAGGATGTACATACACTCACTGCACGACTGATCCCATTTATACACATTATACACAGCCAGACCGACCAGAGTGTCCACAACAAGCAGGACAGGATGTACATACACTCACTGCACGACTGATCCCATTTATACACATTATGTACAGCCAGACCGACCAGAGTGTCCACAACAAGCAGAGCAGGATGTACATACACCCACTGCACGACTGATCCCATTTATACACATTATACACAGCCAGACCGACCAGAGTGTCCACAACAAGCAGGACAGGATGTACATACACTCACTGCACGACTGATCCCATTTATACACATTATACACAGCCAGACCGACCAGAGTGTCCACAACAAGCAGGACAGGATGTACATACACTCACTGCACGACTGATCCCATTTATACACCATTATACACAGCCCAGACCGGACCAGAGTGTCCACAACAAGCAGGATGGATGTACATACACTCACTGCACGACTGATCCCATTTATACACATTATACACAGCCAGACCGACCAGAGTGTCCACAACAAGCAGAGCAGGATGTACATACACTCACTGCACGACTGATCCCATTTATACACATTATACACAGCCAGACCGACCAGAGTGTCCACAACAAGCAGGACAGGATGTACATACACTCACTGCACGACTGATCCCATTTATACACATTATACACAGCCAGACCGACCAGAGAGTCCACAACAAGCAGGGCAGGATGTACAAACACTCACTGCACGACTGATCCCATTTATACACATTATACACAGCCAGACCGACCAGAGTGTCCACAACAAGCAGGACAGGATGTACATACACTCACTTGCACGACTGATACCATTTATACACATTATACACAGCCCAGACCGACCAGAGAGTGTCCACAACAAGCAGGACAGGATGTACATACACTCACTGCACGACTGATCCCATTTATACACATTATACACAGCCAGACCGACCAGAGTGATCCACAACAAGCAGGACAGGATGTACATACACTCACTGCACGACTGATCCCATTTATACACATTATACACAGCCAGGACCGACCAGAGTGTCCCACAACAAGCAGGACAGGATGTACATACACTCACTGCACGACTGATCCATTTATACACATTATACACAGCCAGACCGACCAGAGTGTCCACAACAAGCAGGACAGGATGTACATACACTCACTGCACGACTGATCCCATTTTATACACATTTATACAGAAGCCGCCAGACCGGACCAGAGTGTCCACAACAAGCAGGACAGGATGTACAGTACACTCACTGCACGACTGATCCCATTTATACACATTATACACAGCCAGACCGACCAGAGAGTCCACAACAAGCAGGACAGGATGTACATACACTCACTGCACGACTGATCCCATTTATACACATTATACACAGCCAGACCGACCAGAGCGTCCACAACAAGCAGGACAGGATGTCCATACACTCACTGCACGACTGATCCCATTTATACACATTATACACAGCCAGACCGACCAGAGTGTCCACAACAAGCAGAGCAGGATGTACATACACTCACTGCACGACTGATCCCATTTATACACATTATACACAGCCAGACCGACCAGAGTGTCCACAACAAGCAGGACAGGATGTACATACACTCACTGCACGACTGATCCCATTTATACACATTATACAGAGCCGCCAGACCGGCCAGAGTGTCCACAACAAGCAGGACAGGATGTACATACACTCACTGCACGACTGATCCCATTTATACACATTATACACAGCCAGACCGACCAGAGAGTCCACAACAAGCAGGACAGGATGTACATACACTCACTGCACGACTGATCCCATTTATACACATTATACACAGCCAGACCGGCCAGAGTGTCCACAACAAGCAGGACAGGATGTACATACACTCACTGCACGACTGATCCCATTTATACACATTATACACAGCCAGACCGACCAGAGTGTCCACAACAAGCAGAGCAGGATGTACATACACTCACTGCACGACTGATCCCATTTATACACATTATACACAGCCAGACCGACCAGAGCGTCCACAACAAGCAGGACAGGATGTACATACACTCACTGCACGACTGATCCCATTTATACACATTATACACAGCCAGACCGACCAGAGTGTCCACAACAAGCAGAGGCAGGATGTACATACACTCACTGCACGACTGATCCCATTTATACACATTATACACAGCCAGACCGACCAGAGTGTCCACAACAAGCAGGGCAGGATGTACATACACTCACTGCACGACTGATCCCATTTATACACATTATACAGAGCCAGACCGACCAGAGTGTCCACAACAAGCAGAGCAGGATGTACATACACTCACTGCACGACTGATCCCATTTATACACATTATACACAGCCAGACCGACCAGTGTCCACAACAAGCAGGACAGGATGTACATACACTCACTGCACGACTGATCCCATTTATACACATTATACACAGCCAGACCGACCAGAGTGTCCACAACAAGCAGGACAGGATGTACATACACTCACTGCACGACTGATCCCATTTATACACATTATACACAGCCAGACCGACCAGAGTGTCCACAACAAGCAGGACAGGATGTACATACACTCACTGCACGACTGATCCCATTTATACACATTATACACAGCCAGACTGACCAGAGTGTCCACAACAAGCAGGACAGGATGTGTATACACTCACTGCACGACTGATCCCATTTATACACATTATACAGAGCCAGACCGACCAGAGTGTCCACAACAAGCAGGACAGGATGTACATACACTCACTGCACGACTGATCCCATTTATACACATTATACACAGCCAGACCGACCAGAGTGTCCACAACAAGCAGGACAGGATGTACATACACTCACTGCACGACTGATCCCATTTATACACATTATACACAGCCAGACCGGCCAGAGTGTCCACAACAAGCAGGACAGGATGTACATACACTCACTGCACGACTGATCCCATTTATACACATTATACACAGCCAGACCGACCAGAGTGTCCACAACAAGCAGGACAGGATGTACATACACTCACTGCACGACTGATCCCATTTATACACATTATACACAGCCAGACCGACCAGAGTGTCCACAACAAGCAGGACAGGATGTACATACATCCACTGCACGACTGATCCCATTTATACACATTATACAGAGCCAGACCGACCAGAGTGTCCACAACAAGCAGGACAGGATGTACATACACCCACTGCACGACTGATCCCATTTATACACATTATACACAGCCAGACCGACCAGAGTGTCCACAACAAGCAGGACGGATGTACAATACACTCACTGCACGACTGATCCCATTATACACATTATACACAGCCAGACCGACCAGAGTGTCCCACAACAAGCAGGACAGGTATGTACATACACTCCACTGCACGACTGATCCCATTTATACACATTTATACAGAGCCAGACCCGACCAGAGTGTCCACAACAAGCAGGACAGGATGTAATACACTCCACTGCAACGACCTGATCCCATTTATACACATTATACACAGCCAGACCGACCCAGAGTGTCCACAACAAGCAGGACAGGATGTACATACCACCTCACTGCACGACTGATCCCATTTATACACATTATACACAGCCAGACCGCCAGAGTGTCCCACAACAAGCAGGACAGGATGTACATACACTCTCTGCACGACTGATACCCATTTATACACATTATACAGAGGCCCAGACCGGCCAGAGTGTCCACAACAAGCAGGACACGGAATGTACATACACTCACTGCACCGACTGATCCCATTTATACACATTATACACAGCCAGACCGACCAGAGAGTCCACAACAAGCAGGACAGGATGTACATACACCCACTGCACGACTGATCCCATTTATACACATTATACAGAGCCAGACCGACCAGAGTGTCCACAACAAGCAGGACAGGATGTACATACACTCACTGCACGACTGATCCCATTTATACACATTATACACAGCCAGACCGACCAGAGTGTCCACAACAAGCAGGACAGGATGTACATACACCTCACTGCACGACTGATCCCATTTATACACATTATACACAGCCAGACCGCCAGAGTGTCCACAACAAGCAGGACAGGATGTACATACACCCACTGCACGACTGATCCATTTATACACATTATACTGCAGCCAGACCGACCAGAGTGTCCACAACAAGCAGGACAGGATGTACATACACTCACTGCACGACTGATCCCATTTATACACATTATACACAGCCAGACCGACCAGAGTGTCCACAACAAGCAGGACAGGATGTACATACACTCACTGCACGACTGATCCCATTTATACACATTATACACAGCCAGACCGACCAGAGTGTCCACAACAAGCAGGACAGGATGTACATACACTCACTGCACGACTGATCCCATTTATACACATTATACACAGCCAGACAGACCAGAGTGTCCACAACAAGCAGGACAGGATGTACATACACTCACTGCACGACTGATCCCATTTATACACATTATACACAGCCAGACCGACCAGAGTGTCCACAACAAGCAGGACAGGATGTACATACACTCACTGCACGACTGATCCCATTTATACACATTATACACAGCCAGACCGACCAGAGTGTCCACAACAAGCAGAGCAGGATGTACATACACTCACTGCACGACTGATCCCATTTATACACATTATACACAGCCAGACCGACCAGAGTGTCCACAACAAGCAGGACAGGATGTACATACACTCACTGCACGACTGATCCCATTTATACACATTATACACAGCCAGACCGACCAGAGTGTCCACAACAAGCAGAGCAGGATGTACATACACTCACTGCACGACTGATCCCATTTATACACATTATACACAGCCAGACCGACCAGAGTGTCCACAACAAGCAGGACAGGATGTACATACACTCACTGCACGACTGATCCCATTTATACACATTATACACAGCCAGACCGGCCAGAGTGTCCACAACAAGCAGGACAGGATGTACATACACTCACTGCACGACTGATCCCATTTATACACATTATACACAGCCAGACCGACCAGAGTGTCCACAACAAGCAGGAGCAGGATGTACATACACTCACTGCACGACTGATCCCATTTATACACATTATACACAGCCAGACCGACCAGAGTGTCCACAACAAGCAGGACAGGATGTACATACACTCACTGCACGACTGATCCCATTTATACACATTATACACAGCCAGACCGACCAGAGTGTCCACAACAAGCAGGACAGGATGTACATACACCCACTGCACGACTGATCCCATTCTATACACAACATACACAGCCAGACCGACCAGAGTGTCCACACAAGCAGGACTAGGATGTACATACACCACCTGCACCGATCTGTTCCCCATTTATACACATTATACGGAGCACCAGACCGACAAGAGTGTCCACAACAAGCAGGGACAAGGATGTACATACACTCACTGCACGACTGATCACCATTTATACACATTATACAGCAGCCAGACCGGCCAGAGTGGTCACAACAAAGCAGGACAAGGATTGGACATACACTCCACTGCAACGGACTGATCCCATTTATACACATTATACACAGCCTGACCGACCTGAAGTGTCCACAACCAAGCAAGGGCAGGATGTACATACACTCTACTGCACGGTGACTGATCCCATTTATACACATTATACTCAGCCAGATCCCGACCAGAGTGTACATCAACAAGCAGGACTGGATGTACATACACTCACTGCTCGGGACTGATCCCCATTTATACACATTATACACAGCCAGTCCGGACCAGAGAGTCCCACAACAAGCAGGGCAGGATTGTACATACACTCCACTGCACGACCTGATCCCTTTTATACATCATTATACACAGCCAGACCGACCAGAGTGTCCACAACAAGCAGGACAGGATGTACATACACTCACTGCACGACTGATCCCATTTATACACATTATAAACAGTCAGACCGACCAGAGTGTCCACAACAAGCAGGACAGGATGTACATACACTCACTGCACGACTGATCCCATTTATACACATTATACACAGCCAGACCAGCCAGAGTGTCCACAACAAGCAGGACAGGATGTACATACACTCACTGCACGACTGATCCCATTTATACACATTATACACAGCCAGACCGACCAGAGTGTCCACAACAAGCAGGACAGGATGTACATACAATCACTGCACGACTGATCCCATTTATACACATTATACACAGCCAGACCGACCAGAGTGTCCACAACAAGCAGGACAGGATGTACATACACTCACTGCACGACTGATCCCATTTATACACATTATACACAGCCTGACCGACCAGAGTGTCCACAACAAGCAGAGCAGGATGTACATACACTCACTGCACGACTGATCCCGTTTATACACATTATACACAGCCTGACCAACCAGAGTGTCCACAACAAGCAGGACAGGATGTACATACACTCACTGCACGACTGATCCCATTTATACACATTATACAGAGCCAGACCGGCCAGAGTATCCACAACAAGCAGAGCAGGATGTACATACACTCACTGCACGACTGATCCCATTTATACACATTATACAGAGCCAGACCGACCAGAGTGTCCACAACAAGCAGGGCAGGATGTACATACACTCACTGCACGACTGATCCCATTTATACACATTATACACAGCCAGACCGACCAGAGTGTCCACAACAAGCAGGACAGGATGTACATACACTCACTGCACGACTGATCCCATTTATACACAATATACACAGCCAGACCGACCAGAGTGTCCACAACAAGCAGGACAGGATGTACATACACTCACTGCACGACTGATCCCATTTATACACATTATACACAGCCAGACCGACCAGAGTGTCCACAACAAGCAGGACAGGATGTACATACACTCACTGCACGACTGATCCCATTTATACACATTATACACAGCCAGACCGACCAGAGTGTCCACAACAAGCAGGACAGGATGTACATACACTCACTGCACGACTGATCCCATTTATACACATTATACACAGCCAGACCGACCAGAGTGTCCACAACAAGCAGGACAGGATGTACATACACTCACTGCACGACTGATCCCATTTATACACATTATACAGAGCCAGACCGACCAGAGTGTCCACAACAAGCAGGACAGGATGTACATACACTCACTGCACGACTGATCCCATTTATACACATTATACACAGCCAGACCGACCAGAGTGTCCACAACAAGCAGGACAGGATGTACATACACTCACTGCACGACTGATCCCATTTATACACATTATACACAGTCCAGACCGACCAGAGTGTCCACAACAAGCAGGACAGGATGTACATACACTCACTGCACGACTGATCCCATTTATACACATTATACAGAGCCAGACCGACCAGAGTGTCCACAACAAGCAGGGCAGGATGTACATACACTCACTGCACGACTGATCCCATTTATACACATTATACACAGCCAGACCGACCAGAGTGTCCACAACAAGCAGGACAGGATGTACATACACTCACTGCACGACTGATCCCATTTATACACATTATACACAGCCAGACCGACCAGAGTGTCCACAACAAGCAGGACAGGATGTACATACACTCACTGCACGACTGATCCCATTTATACACATTATACACAGCCAGACCGACCAGAGTGTCCACAACAAGCAGGCAGGATGTACATACACTCACTGCACGACTGATCCCATTTATACACATTATACACAGCCAGACCGACCAGAGTGTCCACAACAAGCAGGACAGGATGTACATACACTCACTGCACGACTGATCCCATTTATACACATTATACACAGCCAGACCGACCAGAGTGTCCACAACAAGCAGAGCAGGATGTACATACACTCACTGCACGACTGATCCCATTTATAACACATTATACACAGCCAGACCGACCAGAGTGTCCACAACAAGCAGGACAGGATGTACATACAATCACTGCACGACTGATCCCATTTATACACATTATAACACAGCCAGATACCGACCAGAGTGTCCACAACAAGCGAGGACAGGATGTACATACACTCACTGCACGAGCTGATCCCATTTATACACATTATACACAGCCAGACCGACCAGAGTGTCCACAACAAGCAGGTGACAGGATGTACATACACTCACTGCACTACTGATCCCATTTATACACATTATACACAGCCAGACACCAGAGTGTCCACAACAAGCAGGACAGGATGTACATACATCACTGCACGACTGATCCCATTTATACACATTATACACAGCCAGACCGACCAGAGTGTCCACAACAAGCAGGACAGGATGTACATACACTCACTGCACGACTGATCCCATTTATACACATTATACACAGCAGACCGACCAGAGTGTCCACAACAAGCAGGAGCAGATGTATACATACACTCACTGCACGGACTGATCCCATTTATACACATTATACAGAGCCAGACCGACCAGAGTGTCCACAACAAGCAGGACAGGATGTACATACACTCACTGCACGACTGATACCATTTATACACATTATACACAGCCAGACCGACCAGAGTGTCCACAACAAGCAGGACAGGATGTACATACACTCACTGCACGACTGATCCCATTTATACACATTATACACAGCCAGACCGACCAGAGTGTCCACAACAAGCAGGACAGGATGTACATACACTCACTGCACTACTGATCCCATTTATACACATTATACACAGCCAGACCGACCAGAGTGTCCACAACAAGCAGGACAGGATGTACATACACTCACTGCACGACTGATCCCATTTATACACATTATACACAGCCAGACCGACCAGAGTGTCCACAACAAGCAGGACAGGATGTACATACACTCCACTGCACGACTGATCCCATTTATACACATTATACAGAGCCAGACCGACCAGAGTGTCCCACAACAAGCAGGGACAGGATGTACATACACTCACTGCACGACTTGATCCCATTTATACACATTATACACAGCCAGACCGACCAGAGTGTCCACAACAAGCAGGACAGGATGTACATACACTCACTGCACGACTGATCCCATTTATACACATTATACACAGCCAGACCGACCAGAGTGTCCACAACAAGCAGGACAGGATGTACATACACTCACTGCACGACTGATCCCATTTATACACATTATACAGAGCCAGACCGTCCAGAGTGTCCACAACAAGCAGGACAGGATGTACATACATCCACTGCACGACTGATCCCATTTATACACATTATACACAGCCAGACCGACCAGAGTGTCCACAACAAGCAGGACAGGATGTACATACACTCACTGCACGACTGATCCCATTTATACACATTATACACAGCCAGACCGACCAGAGTGTCCACAACAAGCAGGACAGGATGTACATACACTCACTGCACGACTGATCCCATTTATACACATTATACACAGCCAGACCGACCAGAGTGTCCACAACAAGCAGGACAGGATGTACATACACTCACTTGCACGACTGATCCCATTTATACACATTATACACAGCCAGACCGACCAGAGTGTCCACAACAAGCAGGACAGGATGTACATACACTCACTGCACGACTGATCCCATTTATACACATTATACAGAGCCAGACCGACCAGAGTGTCCACAACAAGCAGGGCAGGATGTACATACACTCACTGCACGACTGATCCCATTTATACACATTATACAGAGCCAGACCGACCAGAGTGTCCACAACAAGCAGGACAGGATGTACATACACTCACTGCACGACTGATCCCATTTATACACATTATACACAGCCAGACCGACCAGAGTGTCCACAACAAGCAGGACAGGATGTACATACACTCACTGCACGACTGATCCCATTTATACACATTATACACAGCCAGACCGACCAGAGTGTCCACAACAAGCAGGACAGGATGTACATACACTCACTGCACGACTGATCCCATTTATACACATTATACACAGCCAGACCGCCAGAGTGTCCACAACAAGCAGGACAGGATGTACATACACTCACTGCACGACTGATCCCATTTATACACATTATACACAGCCAGACCGACCAGAGTGTCCACAACAAGCAGGACAGGATGTACATACACTCACTGCACGACTGATCCCATTTATACACATTATAAACAGTCAGACCGACCAGAGTGTCCACAACAAGCAGGACAGGATGTACATACACTCACTGCACGACTGATCCCATTTATACACATTATACACAGCCAGACCGACCAGAGTGTCCACAACAAGCAGGACAGGATGTACATACACTCACTGCACGACTGATCCCATTTATACACATTATACACAGCCAGACCAGTCCAGAGTGTCCACAACAAGCAGGACAGGATGTACATACACTCACTGCACGACTGATCCCATTTATACACATTATACACAGCCAGACCGACCAGAGTGTCCACAACAAGCAGGACAGGATGTACATACAATCACTGCACGACTGATCCCATTTATACACATTATACACAGCCAGACCGACCAGAGTGTCCACAACAAGCAGGACAGGATGTACATACACTCACTGCACGACTGATCCCATTTATACACATTATACACAGCCTGACCGACCAGAGTGTCCACAACAAGCAGAGCAGGATGTACATACACTCACTGCACGACTGATCCCGTTTATACACATTATACACAGCCTGACCAACCAGAGTGTCCACAACAAGCAGGACAGGATGTACATACACTCACTGCACGACTGATCCCATTTATACACATTATACAGAGCCAGACCGACCAGAGTATCCACAACAAGCAGAGCAGGATGTACATACACTCACTGCACGACTGATCCCATTTATACACATTATACAGAGCCAGACCGACCAGAGTGTCCACAACAAGCAGGGCAGGATGTACATACACTCACTGCACGACTGATCCCATTTATACACATTATACACAGCCAGACCGACCAGAGTGTCCACAACAAGCAGGACAGGATGTACATACACTCACTGCACGACTGATCCCATTTATACACAATATACACAGCCAGACCGACCAGAGTGTCCACAACAAGCAGGACAGGATGTACATACACTCACTGCACGACTGATCCCATTTATACACATTATACACAGCCAGACCGACCAGAGTGTCCACAACAAGCAGGACAGGATGTACATACACTCACTGCACGACTGATCCCATTTATACACATTATACACAGCCAGACCGACCAGAGTGTCCACAACAAGCAGGACAGGATGTACATACACTCACTGCACGACTGATCCCATTTATACACATTATACACAGCCAGACCGACCAGAGTGTCCACAACAAGCAGGACAGGATGTACATACACTCACTGCACGACTGATCCCATTTATACACATTATACAGAGCCAGACCGACCAGAGTGTCCACAACAAGCAGGACAGGATGTACATACACCCACTGCACGACTGATCCCATTTATACACATTATACAGAGCCAAACCGACCAGAGTGTCCACAACAAGCAGGGCAGGATGTACATACACTCACTGCACGACTGATCCCATTTATACACATTATAAACAGTCAGACCGACCAGAGTGTCCACAACAAGCAGGACAGGATGTACATACACTCACTGCACGACTGATCACATTTATACACATTATACAGAGCCAGACCGACCAGAGTGTCCACAACAAGCAGGGCAGGATGTACATACACTCACTGCACGACTGATCCCATTTATACACCTTATACAGAGCCAGACCGACCAGAGTGTCCACAACAAGCAGGACAGGATGTACATACACTCACTGCACGACTGATCCCATTTATACACATTATAAACAGTCAGACCGACCAGAGTGTCCACAACAAGCAGGACAGGATGTACATACACTCACTGCACGACTGATCCCATTTATACACATTATACACAGCCAGACCGACCAGAGTGTCCACAACAAGCAGGACAGGATGTACATACACTCACTGCACGACTGATCCCATTTATACACATTATAAACAGTCAGACCGACCAGAGTGTCCACAACAAGCAGGACAGGATGTACATACACTCACTGCACGACTGATCCCATTTATACACATTATACAGAGCCAGACCGACCAGAGTGTCCACAACAAGCAGGACAGGATGTACATACACTCACTGCACGACTGATCCCATTTATACACATTATACACAGCCAGACCGACCAGAGTGTCCACAACAAGCAGGACAGGATGTACATACACTCACTGCACGACTGATCCCATTTATACACATTATACACAGCCAGACCGACCAGAGTGTCCACAACAAGCAGAGCAGGATGTACATACACTCACTGCACGACTGATCCCAATTATGTACATTATACACAGCCAGACCGACCAGAGTGTCCACAACAAGCAGGACAGGATGTACATACACTCACTGCACGACTGATCCCATTTATACACATTATACAGAGCCAGACCGACCAGAGTGTCCACAACAAGCAGGACAGGATGTACAAACACTCACTGCACGACTGATCCCATTTATACACATTATACAGAGCCAGACCGACCAGAGTGTCCACAACAAGCAGGACAGGATATACATACACTCACTGCACGACTGATCCCATTTATACACATTATACAGAGCCAGACCGACCAGAGTGTCCACAACAAGCAGGGCAGGATGTACATACACTCACTGCACGACTGATCCCATTTATACACATTATACACAGCCAGACCGACCAGAGTGTCCACAACAAGCAGGACAGGATGTACATACACTCACTGCACGACTGATCCCATTTATACACATTATACAGAGCCAGACCGACCAGAGTGTCCACAACAAGCAGGACAGGATGTACATACACTCACTGCACGACTGATCCCATTTATACACATTATACAGAGCCAGACCGACCAGAGTGTCCACAACAAGCAGGACAGGATGTACATACACTCACTGCACGACTGATCCCATTTATACACATTATACAGAGCCAGACCGACCAGAGTGTCCACAACAAGCAGGACAGGATGTACATACACTCACTGCACGATTGATCCCATTTATACACATTATACAGAGCCAGACCGACCAGAGTGTCCACAACAAGCAGAGCAGGATGTACATACACTCACTGCACGACTGATCCCATTTATACACATTATACACAGCCAGACCGGCCAGAGTGTCCACAACAAGCAGGGCAGGATGTACATACACTCACTGCACGATTGATCCCATTTATACACATTATACAGAGCCAGACCGACCAGAGTGTCCACAACAAGCAGAGCAGGATGTACATACACTCACTGCACGACTGATCCCATTTATACACATTATACACAGCCAGACCGACCAGAGTGTCCACAACAAGCAGGACAGGATGTACATACACTCACTGCACGACTGATCCCATTTATACACATTATACACAGCCAGACCGACCAGAGTGTCCACAACAAGCAGGACAGGATGTACATACACTCACTGCACGACTGATCCCATTTATACACATTATACAGAGCCAGACCGACCTAGAGTGTCCACAACAAGCAGGACAGGATGTACATACACTCACTGCACGACTGATCCCATTTATATACATTATACAGAGCCAGACCGACCAGAGTGTCCACAACAAGCAGGGCAGGATGTACATACACTCACTGCACGACTGATCCCATTTATACACATTATACACAGCCAGACCGACCAGAGTGTCCACAACAAGCAGGACAGGATGTACATACACTCACTGCACGACTGATCCCATTTATACACATTATACACAGCCAGACCGACCAGAGTGTCCACAACAAGCAGGGCAGGATGTACATACACTCACTGCACGACTGATCCCATTTATACACATTATACACAGCCAGACCGACCAGAGTGTCCACAACAAGCAGGACAGGATGTACATACACCCACTGCACGACTGATCCCATTTATACACATTATACACAGCCAGACCGACCAGAGTGTCCACAACAAGCAGGGCAGGATGTACATACACTCACTGCACGACTGATCCCATTTATACACATTATACACAGCCAGACCGACCAGAGTGTCCACAACAAGCAGGGCAGGATGTACATACACTCACTGCACGACTGATCCCATTTATACACATTATACAGAGCCAGACCGACCAGAGTGTCCACAACAAGCAGGACAGGATGTACATACACTCACTGCACGACTGATCCCATTTATACACATTATGTACAGCCAGATCGGCCAGAGTGTCCACAACAAGCAGGACAGGATGTACATACACTCACTGCACGACTGATCCCATTTATACACATTATACAGAGCCAGACCGACCAGAGTGTCCACAACAAGCAGGACAGGATGTACATACACTCACTGCACGACTGATCCCATTTATACACATTATACACAGCCAGACCGACCAGAGTGTCCACAACAAGCAGGACAGGATGTACATACACTCACTGCACGACTGATCCCATTTATACACATTATACACAGCCAGACCGACCAGAGTGTCCACAACAAGCAGGACAGGATGTACATACACTCACTGCACGACTGATCCCATTTATACACATTATACAGAGCCAGACCGACCAGAGTGTCCACAACAAGCAGGACAGGATGTACATACACTCACTGCAGGACTGATCCCATTTATACACATTATACACAGCCAGACCGACCAGAGTGTCCACAACAAGCAGGGCAGGATGTACATACACTCACTGCACGACTGATCCCATTTATACACATTATACAGAGCCAGACCGACCAGAGTGTCCATAACAAGCAGGGCAGGATGTACATACACTCACTGCACGACTGATCCCATTTATACACATTATACAGAGCCAGACCGACCAGAGTGTCCACAACAAGCAGGACAGGATGTACATACACTCACTGCACGACCGATCCCATTTATACACATTATACACAGCCAGACCGACCAGAGTGTCCATAACAAGCAGGGCAGGATGTACATACACTCACTGCACGACTGATCCCATTTATACACATTATACACAGCCAGACCGACCAGAGTGTCCATAACAAGCAGGGCAGGATGTACATACACTCACTGCACGACTGATCCCATTTATACACATTATGTACAGCCAGACCGACCAGAGTGTCCACAACAAGCAGGACAGGATGTACATACACTCACTGCACGACTGATCCCATTTATACACATTATACAGAGCCAGACCGGCCAGAGTGTCCACAACAAGCAGGACAGGATGTACATACACTCACTGCACGACTGATCCCATTTATACACATTATACACAGCCAGACCGACCAGAGTGTCCACAACAAGCAGGACAGGATGTACATACACTCACTGCATGACTGATCCCATTTATACACATTATACAGAGCCAGACCGGCCAGAGTGTCCACAACAAGCAGGACAGGATGTACATACACTCACTGCACGACTGATCCCATTTATACACATTATACATAGCCAGACCGACCAGAGTGTCCACAACAAGCAGGACAGGATGTACATACACTCACTGCACGACTGATCCCATTTATACACATTATACAGAGCCAGACCGACCAGAGTGTCCACAACAAGCAGGACAGGATGTACATACACTCACTGCACGACTGATCCCATGTATAGACACCCTGGCACTGATCGCATCAACATCCTTCACAGACTGACCAACCAGTGTTTCTTCCCTACTTATGCTTTTCCTATTGACCCTACATAAGGCCAATCAGTATGAGACCCGTCCTCAACAACAAAATTAGAGGTGCTCAATCTGAGAACGAACAATACCTGAAGTAGGTTTGTACTATAGATCTGGTTACCTACTCAGAGAACAACCTTACTCCCTAAGGCATGGTGAGCAAGGAGTCCATGTCTGGTTTCCCCTATCACCCTTAAGGTGAGAAAAAATCCTATGGGTCATTTGCATACACAACAACAAGACCCATCCTAATACACGGCAGTCCTCACAGATAGGCAGTGTTTATCTGACAAATGTGGCTTCATAGGAGTTTTAAACTCAGCAAATGAAGTTATTTTTCATATTTTCTTCATAAACCTGTGGTGCTCATGGCTATACCTTTTTGGGACAAATTCCATTACAACCATACCTATAACTTGTGGCAGGGCTCCACCTATAAACTTTAATAAAAAAGAACCGTATGCCCAGGTGGCAGGCTTCACTGTAAACCTCAACATTAAAATGGTGGGACACAGCTTAGTACAAAGCTTGGGGTGAGGTCCTCTATGTCTGGGTCCCATGTAATAGAAGTTCTTAGTCCTTCTGTTACACTGGCTGCCACTCATACAATAATACAGAGGGATATTAATATGGGAAACATATATCCCTGCAAAACCCCTGGAAGAACTGGACACTATAGCAGATTTGTCTAACATCCCCCCTTTCCTTCCGGACCCTTTTGTGTGTTCTCGCCTGCAATCCCTATGGGTGCGGAGAGAGAGAGAACTTAGGCATGCCCTCTCTTATAAAAGGCAGGTGCAGCTGTGCCTGCCCAGGGCCACAAAGTATAGGGGGGTCTTTTGGAATTGATTATGAGGAGGTGCTGTATAAAAAAAATGTATGGTACTGAAGTGTTTTGCTTTATATTGAATGTAGCATGCTGTCCTAAAATATTAACTAAACATCCTGAGAAATTGCATTTGCTTCACTTTGGAACCCCTTAAACCAAAAGCAAAAAGACAGGGGGGAGGGGAGTAGCTCCAAGGGAAATCGATATGAGGGAGGAAGATAAATCAGGCTCCATAATTAATAATGACCCCTTCAGTTTTCCACTGACCTAGACATCAATGACATCCAAACTGTGCAAGCAGCAATGGAATAAGGAGAGGAAGCATACAAAGCTTCCAAGACCTTCAATAACAGTGAGGAAGCCATACCACCCACTGCTGGAGAGCCTGCCACCCACAAAACAGCCCTGAAACTATAGGGAAGCAGCAGCTAGATTAGGGTCTGTAACAGATTCACTGTCACGCTCAGGATACGTGCATTGTCTTTCAGCACCACAATGGAGTCCTCTGGAGCCTTTTGTATGGTTTCAGAACTTGCGGTTTATTTGTCAGCATAAAAGAAAATAATCAAAACAGAAAATAAATCCTAGCTTCTCCTTGAAGCACTACCTACACTTTTATCTGCAGTTCCCTCACTGCTCTGCTCTGAAATTCATAATACAGTCCAAAACACAGGCCTGCACACTTGCCTGTTTTAGAGTACACTCCCTTCAGGGTATGCACTCCATCTGCAGAGGAGCTGTGTCTATTTGACCTCTCCGACCATGCTGGACACCCTTCTCAATATCTCTCAACTGCGCTGGCTGTACACTTCCGGGCAGCCAGACTGGCTCTCCAGGTCTCATAGACCTATTTCTCGCCACACAGAGCTGTCTCAGGCTTCCTTTGCCTTGTCACAGGCTCCAAACTTCCAAACAATCCTCCAACTGGAGGTAGCAGCAAGCCTTAATTGCAGCCACACCCCTGCCTTTTGAGTAGGTTGTTAACTCTCTCACTCCTGGGGAGAAGTCTTGAAGAGCTCTCTTTTGACCCCTGGTGGCACTTCACCACAGGTCCCAAAAACAAGGAGGGTGCTAAAGGGACCTTTTCAATGCCAACTAGAATAAAGTTGAGGAAACTTTCCCCAGTCGTAAACAATATGATAAAGGTACTTTGCCAAGGGGAGCTGAGGGATAATCGGCAAGAGTGGATTATTCACACAAGGAGCATCTTCCATGGGCAAAACAGAAGAAAAATGCTACTGGCTCTGAGCTGTCACTCGCCTGTCTCTCCATGAATTAAGAGGAGCTGTTCAGCAAGGTAGACCGTTGTTATCTTATAGCCACTCTGCTTTGGCTTATGATTTGTAAATATGAAAATGCTGTACGCCTGCAGAGAGCTTACTTAAAATCAATTGATCCCTAGCACCAGTGGGATTTGAATGAGGAGTCACAGAAGACCCATGTCTAGACAACTATGTGCACTAGCCATACAACCTTTCCTCCGACTATAAGGGGGAAAGTTCACACAACTGGTGTTGAGCCACATGTGTTCCTTTCCCCTTATGCTGATGATGTGCTCCTTGTCGTCCCGATCTAGTTGAACTTGAGCTGGCAAAGAAGTGGAGGTTTATTAAGCTGTCTCCTCTCCTTGGATAAACTGGTGCAAGTGCACAGGACTTCCATAAGTTATTCTACAGATAGACTCTTTGCCTCTTTGCACATGACATCTAATATTGGGAGTTTACCTGTCTAATGTGGAGTCTTAAGTCCCAAACAACTAGACAGGGTTAGGAAAGTGTGCCCTCACTTATCTGGGATGATGGAGGGGTCTTGCAAAATGGATTTTCCTTATGGTGTGGATTCTGGTGATATTTCAGAATGTACCCTCTGAGATATAGCACTGGCTAATTTATTGGAGTTTGACCCCAAACTTTGTCAGCAATATCCAAAGTATATTGTTGGAATTCCTCTGGGTGGGAAGGCATTGGGTCTCTAGGCATGTAGTGACGCTTCCTCTGGGAGAAGGAAGATACAGAGTGGCATGTGTTAATTTCCATGTACACGCCTTCAGTACCTGCAGAGATACATGTATACAGATCCACTGTGGTGCGCACTAGCATCCATCTAGTTCCTCCAGTTGCACAATATGGAGTATGACCAGCAATTATTTCTCAAAGGGTTTGGGAGAGACCGCTCGCTCTGTGTTGCTGACATACTACCATGAGAACCCTAAAGGCCTAGAGTATGGTCTCTGTGACAAATCAAGGTGTATCTTTTAGAGATAAGCTGATTATGAAGCCCTTCTGTATAATCCAGTAGTGGGGATTTTAATGTTTAAATACCCCTATATCATCCAATGTGTTCATCAAGTGCTGATGATCTGACTTGGGGATCTCCTGGACGATGTTGGGTCAGTGCGGGGGCGGCAAAGTGTGCCCATCCCTCCCAAGTGGGGAAGGGGGATTGGGAAGTAGGGCAGAAGGAGGGGAGAGAGAGGAAAAGGATAGGGAGATAGAAGACAGGTGTAGGTAATGAGTAAAGGTGGGGGAGAGGGGGAAGAGAGAGAGGAGGAGGGGTGTAGGGAGAAGAGAGGCTGGGAGGCAAAAAAGAGAAGGGAGTAACATGAAGCAGGGTAATGAGTGGAGAATATTGATAGGGATGATAGACATTAGGCCATCCTCAAGATATATTAAGTCAAAAGGTTTGCTAACTAGAATTCAACGTAATGGGTTTAGTGTTTGTGATTTGTTGTCAAATCTTTGTTTCTATATAGGAGATGTCCCTATGTGCGGTGGGTCTGGAATATCAATCCCCACCACAACCTTAGAGACGAATAAGACTCTAATTTGAAATAGTGTAGCAACTAATAAAGAAAAAGTAATAAGGATACAAAAATAACTTTAATGTAGAAAAAATCTAAATCAAAATGAAAAAGGTGTAGATAAAAAAGAGATATATACTTTACAAATCTCTGGTAGGCTGGCTCAAGTAAGTTTGGGGGGTTAGTAAATTATGAGCTCTAGGTAAGAAATAAATCTCTATTAGAAGAGATATAGTGAAAGACTTAGCCGCCACCTGTCTAGTTTAAAGGACAGATGACAGCTTTCAGTTGCTGGTGTTACTGTCAAAAAAGGAGGAGAGGGGAGGTCTCTTTGAGTTTCTGACTGAAATTTGATCTAATCACTCTAGAGTCTTGCCTCTTTGTGATGTAAATAAGGTCAGCAGAGACAAAACCACCTCAGTGTTTTGATACACAGCACTATGCTGCTATCAAAAAAGTGGGCTTGGTCCCAATTAATGACTCATAGCCCAATAGAGAATTATGGTCAATGGTATATTACAATGGTGATTTTATGAGGTAAGAAACATTTCAAATGGTATTATCTTACCCTATAAGTGTGAAAAAACAACAAATCCTACGTCGAGTGTGTAGGTGCTGTGCTCCACATTGGGAGAGCTTACCCCCGCCGCCTGGTATGTTTATGTTGTTCCCGACGCGCGTTTCCCCGCTATTGTCGTTTCGGATTCATCAGGGGACAATTACTAAGTAAAACCGCGGACTTTTTAAAGAGTCCCGCGATTTCGCGGGACGCGATGACGTCACCGCGTCCACGCTGGCGCCGCGACGAAATCGTGTGCCGCGTCATCACGTTTCTCGCGAGATTGTGTATTCCTGATCGCGAACTCGCGTTAATCGCGAGATTCTGTTTTGAAGTTGCTTGTACCACTCCTAAAAAGTGGTTAATGATATCGCTGTATATAGGGCACTGGCTCTGTTAGTTAAGTGAAGGGTATTTACACTAAATTATCATAATCTTTCACTGATGATGTGTAATATGTATAAAACTGTCAAATGGTATTTAGATTGCTGGATATCTACAAAGATCCTGTACCCTGAGTTTTAAAGTCTTTAAAACATGTAAACACTGATCTAGTTTGAAGGGCCAGTTATAAAAAATAGGCCAAATGGAGGGCATCATGCACCTGAAGTATACTCACAGATCCCAGCCAATGGGTTTAAGGGTTAACTATATGTAGAAGTGGAACGGGGAAGATACAACAAAGTCTACTGTATCCAATGAAAAAAGTAGGGAGCCTATACTGGGCTGAAAAATGTGTTCACTAAATAGTAGGTGTTCGTGGAACATCCCTAGAGGATTGGTAGTTAAGTGACCCTTGAGTTAAATTTGTATGATCTATAGTAACTGGAGAGTTATGAGATAATGGCACTACAAAAAGAGAGAAAAGGGGAAGGGGAGAGAATAGGAAGAAAAGACCCAAGATAATTGGCCTAAAATGTGCTAGCGAGCGGATACCCTAACAGGAGAATAGACCTGAGAAAGAATACTCTAAATAACATAGGAAGAAGATTTGTAGAATCTTATGCTCAAAGGGTAGACTATGCTACATTAAAGATAGTGTGGGTAGGTGGCACGGTTATTGTAGGTTACATGGAATAGAGTCAGGACTAGATGAAAGGGGAAAAGGTAAAGCCTTCGTTTAAGCCATGTGGAGTTAAGGTTTTTAGGTGAAAAATCCACCAGGCTTCTCGTTGAAGTAACTTATTTTCCATATTACCTCTCCTTGGAGTTGTTTTAACCTTTTCAATGCCCATAAATTGTACAGACATTACATTTCCTTTGTGTATCGAGTTAACATGTCTAGCCACTGCCACATCATGTTTGTTGATTATGGTATTGACATGCTCTAATACACGTCGTCGGAGTTGTCGTGTGGTTTTTCCTACATACTGCAGGCCACATCTACAATGGATAAGATAAATCACTGATGTTGTTCTGCAATTGATGTGGTCTCGTGCTCTAAATTTGTTCTGATTAGAAGAACTAGTAAACTCTGCTGTGGTACGTATGTGGCGACAGGCCTTACAATTTCCGCATGGTTTTGAACCGGCTGGTCGTTCATTGAGCCAATCACTCCCTGTACTCTTTTGTGCTTCATAGTGGCTATGGACTAGCTTGTCCTTCAAACTCGGTGCCCGGCGATAAGTAATTGCGGCTACATTAGGCAGTCTGGTTTGTAGTTCATTATCAGCCAATAAGATGTGCCAATGTTTTTGTAATATCGATCGAATGTTCTCTCCAAATTTATTGTATGTGCCTATAATTCTTATAGGTTGAGAATCAGGTGTCATTGACGTAGTAGAATTATACAATAAGTCTACCTGCGAGCGTTCTTTTGCTCTTGCATATGCCTTTTTCAGGGTGTTGTGAGAGTAGCCTCTTGATTTGAAGCGGTCGTAGAGGTCTTTTGCTTGTCTTTGAAAATCCATTTCAGTGGTACAGTTTCGGCGTACACGAAGATATTGGCCATATGGAATTCTTCGTATAAGATGACTTGGATGGTGACTGGATGCCAAAAGTAGACTATTCGAAGCGGTGTCCTTGCGATATGTTGATGTTATGATATGATTTTTCTCTGTTTTGGATATTAGCAGGTCCAGAAACTCTATCTGGTTTGAGTTGATCGTATGTGTAAGTTTAAGACCAATAGAGTTTACATTGAGGATAGAGATAAAATCCAAGAGACTGGATTTATTTCCATTCCAAGTTAGAAATACATCATCAATATATCTGATCCAGAGACCTACTTGGTCAGTATAGTTGGCCAAATCTTCTCCAAAAACTATGGTTTCTTCCCATAGGCCTAGATGAAGATTGGCATATGAGGGTGCACATGGGGTACCCATTGCTGTCCCTTTAATTTGTTTGTAGAAGATGTTGTCATATGTAAAATAATTCTTGGTTAGAACAAATTCCAGAAGCTTTATAACAAACTCACTATGTTTGTTATGTTGTACTCCGCGGGTTTTCTGTTATTTCCTTACCGCTTGTATACCTACTTCGTGTGGAATTGAGGTATAGAGACCTTCCACATCCAGGCTAACTAGTAATGTTTCATCATCTAATCGAAGATTGTAGAGCCTTTTTAAGACACTTTTAGTATCCTGAGCATACGATGCCAGTGTTGCCACAAAAGGTCTCAAGATCTGATCGATATATGTACTAGCATGTTCTGACAGGCTATTTTTTCCAGAAACTATTGGGCGTCCTGGAGGTGTTTTCATATTCTTGTGTATCTTCGGCAATGAATAGAAGGTTGGGATAGTGGGATGTTTATTCAATAAGAAGTTAAACTCTTGTCTTGAGATGGTATTGTTCCACAAGCCCTCTGACAATATGGCGCCAAGTTCCTTTTTGAAGTCTCCTGTAGGGTCTTTTATCAGACGTTGGTAAGTGCTTTTGTCACTTAGTAACCGCAGGTTTTCTTGGTGATAATCACTTTTTCGGAGGATCACTGTGTTGCCTCCTTTGTCAGATGGTTTAACTACAATTTGTTTATTTTTTTGTAGTTTAGACAATGATTTACATTCCATAGAAGTTAGGTTAGATTCTTTCGTAATTTTAGTTGCTAAGTTTTCTAAATCCTTTGTTACAAGTTTGACAAAAACTTGAACTTCAGGTGCTATACCAAAATTCGGTGTAAATTTACTTTTGGGTTTTAGATTTGTATAAGGACCCTCCCCTAGAGAAGACTCAAAGGGATCTGTATTCCAATTGGTTAACATCTCTCTAAGGGCCAGTTCTTCAGAAGCGTTTAGTTTTAAGGAGACTAACTGGGCCTCAGTTGTTTTGTTGTGATGTTTCATTAATACTAGTTTACGGGCAAAAAGGTGGATGTCTTTGACCCACTCAAAAAGGTTAAAGTTATTAGTAGGAGAGAAGGAGAGTCCTCTGTTGAGTACCGTGACTTCATCTTCAGTCAATAACAGGTCAGATAAATTAATCACCTGGTTATTGCTATTCATGGTACTCATTTGTATCTGGGTTGTGCTCTCTGGTTTCGGTCTCGTAGCCGTCTCTGTTCCGGGTGTTGTTGGCGCGGATCTAAAAAATAGATGGTGTTGTTAAGCCATCCACCCTACGGCCTCGGTATTTTATGCGTCTGATGTGTCATATTCCGAAGAGGATTGCGGCTCTGTCTGTTGAATTTTCTGGCGCTGGGAGTGACGGTAAACTTGTTTATTTGCTAGGTCCTTCGTATCTCTCATGTATTTCCGATGTTTGCGTTGTTTTAAAACATTTTTGAACTTATCTATCTCATTCTGGAGTTTCAACTCGTAATCCTTAAATTTATCTATATTCCGAAAGGTCTCTATATCTACTAGATGTAGTGCTAATTCCACTTTTGTTGCCTCCAAAATTCTTTCTTCCTCGCTAATTATAAGCTTCATAAGATCTGCTGAACATGCATTAAGAATTTTGTCCCATGATTCTATGAACGTTTCGTTCACGAGGTGAGAGGCGGGGCTTAAATTAACTCTTAATCCCCTTGGTATGAGGTGTTGTTCTATATAGTTCTGAAGACTTTTGATTTCCCACCAAGCCCTAGTCTGACTTTTGTAGATTTTAGTGAGTGTAAAGAAAAATTTATGTATATTCTTGGCTTCACTTAGTGAGGCTGACACCCCTTCACCTTCTAAGGAAAATACGCTTCCCACTTCGCCCAACCATTGGTTGGGGTCTGTGTGTAGATGCAAAAAACCCTCCATCAGCGAAACTAGTAAAATATAGAGAAGAAAGGGGGATAACCACAAAGGGTAATAATTAAAAAAGGTAATAACTAATCTCTAAATGGAATAGAGTAAATTGGATATATATAGGAGATGTCCCTATGTGCGGTGGGTCTGGAATATCAATCCCCACCACAACCTTAGAGACGAATAAGACTCTAATTTGAAATAGTGTAGCAACTAATAAAGAAAAAGTAATAAGGATACAAAAATAACTTTAATGTAGAAAAAATCTAAATAAAAATGAAAAAGGTGTAGATAAAAAAGAGATATATACTTTACAAATCTCTGGTAGGCTGGCTCAAGTAAGTTTGGGGGGTTGGTTTAAAAAGTCCGCGGTTTTACTTAGTAATTGTCTACTGATGAATCCGAAACGACAATAGCGGGGAAACGCGCGTCGGGAACAACATAAACATACCAGGCGGCGGGGGTAAGCTCTCCCAATGTGGAGCACAGCACCTACACACTCGACGTAGGATTTGTTGTTTTTTCACACTTATAGGGTAAGATAATACCATTTGAAATGTTTCTTACCTCATAAAATCACCATTGTAATATACCATTGACCATAATTCTCTATTGGGCTATGAGTCATTAATTGGGACCAAGCCCACTTTTTTGATAGCAGCATAGTGCTGTGTATCAAAACACTGAGGTGGTTTTGTCTCTGCTGACCTTATTTACATCACAAAGAGGCAAGACTCTAGAGTGATTAGATCAAATTTCAGTCAGAAACTCAAAGAGACCTCCCCTCTCCTCCTTTTTTGACAGTAACACCAGCAACTGAAAGCTGTCATCTGTCCTTTAAACTAGACAGGTGGCGGCTAAGTCTTTCACTATATCTCTTCTAATAGAGATTTATTTCTTACCTAGAGCTCATAATTTACTAACCCCCCAAACTTACTTGAGCCAGCCTACCAGAGATTTGTAAAGTATATATCTCTTTTTTATCTACACCTTTTTCATTTTTATTTAGATTGTTTCTACATTAAAGTTATTTTTGTATCCTTATTACTTTTTCTTTATTAGTTGCTACACTATTTCAAATTAGAGTCTTATTCGTCTCTAAGGTTGTGGTGGGGATTGATATTCCAGACTCACCGCACATAGGGACATCTCCTATATATATCCAATTTACTCTATTCCATTTAGAGATTAGTTATTACCTTTTTTAAATCTTTGTTTCTATTGTAAACCGATACAAGGAATAAAAAACAATCTGAGTTTTGCTCAGATATACGGCGGCCGTAGGTTGACCATGACACCCTCAGCCTTGTGTTTTTAATGGATTTTGTTATCCAGGTTCAGTAGGGCATTTTCACAACCGTATTTTGGAGTAAATCTGATTTACATCACACTTTGAACGCAGTAATTCATGAGAAAAGAGTGGGTCTGAGAGCTTCATTTGAAAGGTGTCTTATAAGCATATTATTTCTTCTCCACTAGTTATAAGACAGTAAGAAATCCCCAGCTGTATATAATAAGTAACAAATGTATTGTATCTTTTATCTTTATATAAACATTATTAGCATCCTGTAATAATGGGAGTGAGGTAGCCGGAGGGGAGAGTGGCAAAGAGACAGACATGAAGAAAAGAGACAGTCACAGAGAGTAAGGAGAGTGAAAAACAGACATGGACCAACAAGGATGGAGGAAAGAAAGCTTCCCACACAGCCCACACCCCCAGGATTAATAACAAGTACTTGGTCTTAAAGCGAGGTGGGAGATCTGTACTGGTGATTACGTGAGCAGCCAGTGAGGTGAAGGGTTAATGCAGAGCTATTAGGGACACTTGGTATGTCACTTAAAGGGATCAGGCTATAATCGGCTGTCTCAGCACAAGGGGGATTATGTCAAGGACGCCTATAGCCCCTGAGAGAGAGCTGGGTCTGTGGGGAAAGTATTCACCTGGCAGGAAGAACAGGTAAGGGGCCATTAGAAGTGTGTGACTATAGGTGTGTGTGACTATAGGTGTGTGTGACTATAGGAGTGTGTGACTATAGGAGTGTGTGACTATAGGACTGTGTTACCTTTAGGTGTGTGTGACTATAGGGGTGTGTGACTATAGGTGTGTGAGACTATAGGTGTGACTATAGGTGTGTGTGACTATAGGTGTGTGACTATAGGTGTGTGACTATAGGTGTCTGTGACTATAGGTGTGTGTGACTATAGGAGTGTGTGACTATAGGAGTGTGTGACTATAGGACTGTGTTACCTTTAGGTGTGTGTGACTATAGGAGTGTGTGACTATAGGTGTGTGGGACTATAGGAGTGTGTGACTATAGGTGTGTGGGACTATAGGAGTGTGTGACTATAGGTGTGTGACTATAGGTTTGTGTGATTATAGGTGTGTGTGACTATAGGAGTGTGTGACTATAGGTGTGTGACTATAGGTGTCTGTGACTATAGGTGTGTGTGACTATAGGAGTGTGTGACTATAGGTGTGTGTGTGACTATAGGAGTGTGTGACTATAGGTGTGTGTGACTATAGGAGTGTGTGACTATAGGAGTGTGTGACTATAGGTGTGTGTGACTATAGGAGTGTGTGAGTATAGGTGTGTGTGACTATAGGTGTGTGTGAGTATAGGTGTGTGTGACTATAGGTGTGTGTGAGTATAGGAGTGTGTGACTATAGGAGTGTGTGAGTATAGGTGTGTGTGACTATAGGAGTGTGTGACTATAGGTGTGTGTGTGACTATAGGAGTGTGTGACTATAGGTGTGTGTGACTATAGGAGTGTGTGACTATAGGAGTGTGTGACTATAGGTGTGTGTGACTATAGGAGTGTGTGAGTATAGGTGTGTGTGAGTATAGGTGTGTGTGACTATAGGAGTGTGTGACTATAGGTGTGTGTGACTATAGGAGTGTGTGACTATAGGTGTGTGACTATAGGAGTGTGTGAGTATAGGAGTGTGTGACTATAGGAGTGTGTGAGTATAGGAGTGTGTGACTATAGGTGTGTGTGACTATAGGTGTGTGTGACTATAGGAGTGTGTGACTATAGGAGTGTGTGACTATAGGAGTGTGTGACTATAGGTGGGTGGGACTATAGGAGTGTGTGACTATAGGTGTGTGAGTATATGTATGTGTCACAGAGAGATGCGTAGGCCCCCTTTTTCTCTCTTAGCTTCCCTCTACTACTCATACTACAGGATAACCCCCATATCTGAGCCCTGACCATGTTACTCTTTCTCTGCTTCCTCCTGGTTTTCTCTCTCGAGGTCCAGGAGAAAGATAAAAGCCTGGGGTGTCAGTTCTTGAGAATATTTGTGTGTATGTGGATTAATTGTGTGTTATCTGAAATATTTTATCTTGTGTACAACATATCATACAGAATGGCGGTAACACAAGCTATTAGTTCATAGTTTGTCATGAATATTGGTGTCAAGTGTCCAAATGTTGGGAAGTATGGAGATGGAAGATCGAGGGGTATACAGGAAAGTGTTTGGCAGATGGGCTAATGAGTGGACGCATGGCAAGACTACAGATACGTAGAGATAATATTCATAGGTCATAGAGTGTGCTGAGAATGGACTATACTAGTAAGGGTGGTGCGCAGAGAGATGGTGGTTGATATGTAATGGTCTAACACGTATGAGTGGTTATTTAACAGTTTATGATCTACATGGGATGCAGAGAGTGGGTAATTTGGGCAAATGATTTCAGGAGGAGTTGAGAGGAAGGACGATCTGATACATGATTATATGTGAGTTATCTATAAGGGCAGGGTACGTATGAGGCTGTCCCATAAAGGTTGATAGTGTCTGATTGAGTACAGGGAGAGTGTGAACAATCTGTAAGGGCCATGGTGCTTAGATTGTAATGGGATACTGCATGTACAGGGATTAATATGTCTTCAGTATACACTGGGTAATCACAGGCCATTGGGATTGGTATAAAATGGGGCATGGACAAACATTAAAGCCCCCACTACATGAGCAATCTGTGCTGTGGTCCCTCCCTCAATCTCTCTCATAAGGTACCAGTGGGTTCTGTCTCCAAAAGGTGATCTGCTCTTTCTAACAGGTTTCACAATGTTCACCTGGATTGAGAAGGTCATCCCTCAGCCTCCAGAAACACCAAACAAAACATGTCCTGATGGCCAAGAGGGCAGCCAGGCCCCACGGCCAGAAGCTCAGAGGAGCGACGAGGTGAGAATGTCCACTTGTGACACTGAGATACCAGTTACATCTGGAGCTCAATCATCGGCTGTAGCAGCAAAATTAAGATAACTTAGGTTGGCACCACCAGAAACTCAGTGAGACCCAAAATACACTGGGCAAAAGTAAATAGCATCACTCGGGTATTGGCAAATCAGAAAGCACTTCCACTACTGGAGCAAAATGTTCAGAAATGGCATTTCCATATTCTTATGTGTCTGAATGTCCATGGTAGATTTACGACTAACCCTTAGGGGTCCAGTATTGCAATCTTCCCTTTTCAAGCTCAAAGCTTGATCTCCAAGTACAGTATGTCAGGCTTGGGGTAACTGGGATCCCAAATTGCAGAGAACGTCCTCTGATTGATGAACCTGCAGCAGCCCAGGGAGTGGTTAGGATGAGCACAGCCACACTATACATGTGACATGGCATATTCATGGGTGGGCTTGTCCTCCGTTGAAGTTCAGGCCCCAGTCCTTCTTGTATGCAGAGTAAGTGGCCAATCACACCGTCCATGAGTGCTCTGTTGTCTGACTGTAAACAATAGGCACGGGTGGTGCACTGGTGCTAAATTAGTGTATTGTATGAGATATAAAGCACTGTATAACAGGAATAATCTCATCTCTTCATACTTTCACACCGGCCCCTTAGCGGATGCATTTGGAGATACTTAGTAGCATTCTCCTTTCCACATGTACATACCCTATGTCTGTAGATTGCTCTTTGGGGAAGGGACTGTGTAACCCATTGGTGGTCTTTACTTTAAATGCACTTTTACTGTCATGTAATTGTTTTTTTACCTTGCGCACATTGATGGCGCTTCCTGTCCAACCCCTAAATCCTTTGCGAGTTTACAACACTGGTAAATGACCCCCCAAACTAACGATGTGGGAACACGCTGTTTACTCTAAGTCTGTTAATTATTTTAACCTTTATTTAAGGAGCCTTATAATAAATTGCAAAATAGGTTGTATTTGTTAGCTATAGATTTGTACCCACAATGCACGGGGTGACCATCATTAACCTCTACCTCTTCTTGTTTTCAGAAGGTGACATGTGCAGCTAAAGAGGCCACAAGTGCTGCAGGTAACCAGAGATGTATATGACTAAACTGTTATAACAGTGATACTGATTGGATACGGCTGGGAGAGGTTAAAGGACCACTGTAGTTAAACAAAAAGACCCTTGTCAAGTATGCACCAAATTAACAATATCAGCAGCTGTTTAAGCCCTGTGCATAAAACATTTTTTGTCGGAAAATCTATATTTTCTGTTTATGAGAATAGGAATCCATTTTGTGTTTGTTATATCATGTTCTGAAAGCTGGGGTGTGTGTTTGTAGTTATTAGAGGAGGGAGGGATGGGGAGGAGGGAACAGGGAGAAACCAGAGTCTTTGTTAGGTAAGTGGGGTTCCTCAGGGTTCAGTATTAGGTCCTCTCCTTTTTAACATATTTATTAATGACTTAGAGGTAGGATTGGAGTGTGGGGTCTCCATTTTTGCTGATGACACTAAGTTGTGCAAGGTAAATAAATCAGATAATGATGTACTTTCCCTACAAAGGGATTTGCATAAATGAGAGAAATGGGCAATTAAATGGCAGATGAGATTTAATATGAATAAATGTAAAGATATGCATCTGGGAAGGAAAAATAGCCATGTAATTTATCATCTTAATGGAGCAAATCTCGGGGTATCAGATATTGAAAGGGATTTGGGAGTGCTTGTGGACAACCACCTAGGTAACAGTGCTCAAAGCCAAGCAGCAGCTGCAAAGGCAAATACAATATTAGCATGTATTAAGAAGGGTATAGAAGCCAGGGAAGCAAATATAATTCTGCCACTATACAAATCTCTAGTACGCCCTCATTTGGAATATGGAGGACAATTTTGGGCACAACTTCATAAAAAGGACATTTTAGAGCTGGAAAAAGTACAGAGAAGGGCAACAAAACTAATAACGGGAATGGAGGGGCTAAGTTATGAAGAAAGACTAACCAAATTAAGCTTATTTTTTCTAGAAAAAAGGCGTCTAAGAGGAGATATGATTACCTTATATAAATACATCCAGGGTCAGTATAAAGTTTTGCAAAGAGGTTTTCAACTGACAAGAGGACATCCTGAGGATAGAAGTAAAAAGATTACACCTTAAAAAAAGAAAAGGGTTCTTCACAGTAAGGGTGTTTAATCTGTGGAATTCTCTACCAAAGGAGGTGATGACAGTGGATTCAATAGATAACTTTAAAAAGGGATTGGATATATTTTTTCATTAAAAAGGGAATTCAGGGTTATCATGGATAATTAGAGATGGAATATTGATCCAGGGAGGAATCCGACCGCCAGTATCTGGTGTCATCAAGGAATTCATTTTTTCCCCTCTTGAGACAATTGGCAAAGCTTTTTTTTTCCTGTTTGCTTCCGCTGGATCAATTAACAACTAATCTGCATATTGCAGATCAGAGGAGATCTTAAAAGCTTGAATGGGCTAAAAGTATTTTTTCAACCTCAATTACTATGTAACAATGTAATAATAGGATAATATTGAAACTGAAACCACATCCCTCCCCCCTCACAGTCCAAGAAACAGGAAATTGCATCAACATATACAACAATAGTTCTCCAGAAGTGTAACCTCCGCTCTCACATACAACCTCCACATGGATCATGGATCCTTCCAGGGTCCTGCAGAGGCATTAGCATCAAATTCATATCTGTGTGATGTTTTACCTCAAGTAGGAGTGATATACTGTGCAGGTCAGGGCTGTGGATGTTGGTCAGATCAGTGCTCTATATAGGGGTGTGATACTCTGCAGGTGAGTACTGTGATTGTTGTCACTGTGCTCTACGGGCCGGATGCAAGAAGAGTCAGTGCTCTCTTTAGCGGTGTGATACTCTGCAGGTCAGTGCTCTCAGTGGCGGTGTGATACTCTGCAGGTCAGTGCTCTCAGTGGCGGTGTGATACTCTGCAGGTCAGTGCTCTCTTTAGCGGTGTGATACTCTGCAGGTCAGTGCTCTCAGTGGCGGTGTGATACTCTGCAGGTCAGTGCTCTCTTTAGCGGTGTGTTACTCTGCAGGTCAGTGCTCTCAGTGGCAGTGTGATACTCTGCAGGTCAGTGCTCTCTTTAGTGGTGTGATACTCTGCAGGTTAGTGCTCTCTTTAGCGGTGTGATACTCTGCAGGTCACTGCTCTCAGTGGCAGTGTGATACTCTGCAGGTCAGTGCTCTCTTTAGCGGTGTGATACTCTGCAGGTCACTGCTCTCAGTGGCAGTGTGATACTCTGCAGGTCAGTGCTGTCTTTAGCGGTGTGATACTCTGCAGGTCAGTGCTCTCAGTGGCGGTGTGATACTCTGCAGGTCAGTGCTCTCTTTAGTGGTGTGATACTCTGCAGGTTTGTGCTCTCTTTAGCGGTGTGATACTCTGCATGTCACTGCTCTCAGTGGCGGTGTGATAATCTGCAGGTCAGTGCTCTCTTTAGCGGTGTGATACTCGGCAGGTCAGTGCTCTCTTTAGCGGTGTGATACTCGGCAGGTCAGTGCTGTCTTTAGCGGTGTGATACTCTGCAGGTCAGTGCTCTCAGTGGCGGTGTGATACTCTGCAGGTCAGTGCTCTCTTTAGTGGTGTGATACTCTGCAGGTTAGTGCTCTCTTTAGCGGTGTGATACTCTGCATGTCACTGCTCTCAGTGGCGGTGTGATAATCTGCAGGTCAGTGCTCTCTTTAGCGGTGTGATACTCGGCAGGTCAGTGCTCTCTTTAGCGGTGTGATACTCTGCAGGTCAGTGCTCTCAGTGGCGGTGTGATACTCTGCAGGTCAGTGCTCTCTTTAGCGGTGTGATACTCTGCAGGTCAGTGCTCTCAGTGGCGGTGTGATACTCTGCAGGTCAGTGCTCTCTTTAGCGGTGTGATACTCTGCAGGTCAGTGCTCTCAGTGGCGGTGTGATACTCTGCAGGTCAGTGCTCTCTTTAGCGGTGTGATACTCTGCAGGTCAGTGCTCTCAGTGGCGGTGTGATACTCTGCAGGTCAGTGCTCTCAGTGGCGGTGTGATACTCTGCAGGTCAGTGCTCTCAGTGGCGGTGTGACTCTGCAGGTCAGTGCTCTCAGTGGCGGTGTGATACTCTGCAGGTCAGTGCTCTCTTTAGCGGTGTGACTCTGCAGGTCAGTGCTCTCTTTAGCGGTGTGATACTCTGCAGGTCACTGCTCTCAGTGGCGGTGTGATACTCTGCAGGTCAGTGCTCTCTTTAGCAATGTGATACTCTGCAGGTCAGTGCTCTCAGTGGCGGTGTGATACTCTGCAGGTCAGTGCTCTCTTTAGCGGTGTGATACTCTGCAGGTCAGTGCTCTCAGTGGCGGTGTGATACTCTGCAGATCAGTGCTCTTAGTAGCTGTGTGATACTCTGCAGGTCAGTGCTCTCAGTGGCGGTGTGATACTCTGCAGGTCAGTGCTCTCAGTGGCGGTGTGATACTCTGCAGGTCAGTGCTCTCTTTAGCGGTGTGGTACTCTGCAGGTGAATACTGTGATTGTTATCACTGTGCTCTACGGGCCGGATGCAAGAAGAGTCAGTGCTCTCTGTAGCGGTGTGATACTCTGCAGGTCAGTGCTCTCAGTGGCAGTGTGATACTCTGCAGGTCAGTTCTCTAAGTGGCGGTGTGATACTCTGCAGGTCAGTGCTCTCTTTAGCGGTGTGGTACTCTGCAGGTTAGTGCTCTCAGTGGCGGTGTGATACTCTGCAGGTCAGTGCTCTCAGTGGCGGTGCGATACTCTGCAGGTCAGTGCTCTCAGTGGCGGTGTGATACTCTGCAGGTCAGTGCTCTCTTTAGTTGTGTGATACTCTGCAGGTTAGTGCTCTCTGTAGCGGTGTGATACTCTGCAGGTCACTGCTCTCACTGGCGGTGAGGTACTATGTAGGTCAGGGCTTTGATTAATGTTGTGTTGCTTCACTGTGGGAGGTACTTTATAAGTCAGGATTGTGACAAGGTGTGTAATACTCTGCAGATTGAACATGTGATTTGTGTGCAGTGCTCTGCAGATTTTGACTTTTTACTTTCTTTTTTTCAGTTGAGCCCAAAACTCAAGATGCCTCCCAGGAATCTGAGAAAAGGTTTGTGTGTGATGGGGTGGGGTGGGGGTGTTAGTAGGGGGATCTCTGTGTTCTGGTTCCCAACAACACTTCATTGCACTCTATGGACTACTTGCTTCACCATATTGTGCACTAGTGACATATGTATGTGTTGTATGACCATTACTCATTATCCATCTCCTCATTAGCCTCTTTCTTTTGCAGTTCTGGAGGAGTACTCACCTGGCTGGCACAGGGTTTGGGTAGAGTTGTCCCTCAGCCTGCTGATAGTCCCACACTGACCCGTGCAAACAAAGAGATCAGTGAACTAGCACCTGAGCAGGTAATGGAAGCATCCCAAGGTGGCTTGTTGTATAAGATGTGTGGGTCCGGATGCTGTTCTTGTATCCTTCCTGTAGGTGTGTCCATGCTGTTCTTGTGTCCGGATGCTGTTCTTGTTTCCGGATGCTGTTTTTGTGTCCTTCCTGTAGGAGTGTCCGGGTGCTGTTCTTGTGTCCGGATGCTGTTCTTGGGTCCTTCCTGTAGATGTGTCCGGGTGCTGTTCTTGTGTCCTTCCTGTAGATGTGTCCGGGTGCTGTTCTTGTGTCCTTCCTGTAGGTGTGTCCGGATGCTGTTCTTGTGTCCATGCTGTTCTTGTGTCCATGCTGTTCTTGTGTCCATGCTGTTCTTGTGTCCATGCTGTAGGTGTGTCCGGGTACTGTTATTTTGTTCATGCTGTTCTTGTGTCTGGGTTCTGTTCTTGTGTCCATGCTGTTCTTGGTTCCGGGTGCTGTTCTTGTGTCCTGATACTGTTATTTTGTTCATGCTGTTCTTGTGTCTGGGTTCTGTTCTTGTGTCCATGCTGTTCTTGGTTCCGGGTGCTGTTCTTGTGTCCGGGTACTGTTATTTTGTTCATGCTGTTCTTGTGTCTGGGTTCTGTTCTTGTGTTCATGCTGTTCTTGTGTCCGGGTGCTGTTCTTGTGTCTGGGTGCTGTTCTTGTGTCCTTCCTGTAGGTGTGTACGGGTGCTGATCTTGTGTCCATGCTGTTCTTGGTTCCGGGTGCTGTTCTTGAGTCCTTCCTGTAGGTGTGTCCGGATTATGTTCTTGTGTCCTTGCTGTTCTTGGTTCCGGGTGCTGTTCTTGTGTCCATGCTGTTCTTGGTTCTGGGTGCTGTTCTTGTTTCCTTCCTGTAGGTGTGTCCGGATGCTGTTCTTGTGTCCATGCTGTTCTTGTGTCCATGCTGTAGGTGTGTCCGGGTGCTGTTATTTTGTTCATGCTGTTCTTGTGTCTGGGTTCTGTTCTTGTGTCCGTGCTATTCTTGGTTCCGGGTGCTGTTGTTGTGTCCATGCTGTTCTTGTGTCCGGGTGCTGTTCTTGTGTTCATGCTGTTCTTTTGTCTGGGTGCTGTTCTTGTGTCCGGATGCTGTTCTGGTGTCCATGCTGTAGGTGTGTCCGGGTGCTGTTCTTGTGTCTGGGTTCTGTTCTTGTGTCCATGCTGTTCTTGGTTCCGGGTGCTGTTCTTGTGTCCATGCTGTTCTTGGTTCCGGGTGCTGTTCTTGTGTCCATGCTGTTCTTGTGTCTGGGTGCTGTTCTTGTGTCCTTCCTGTAGGTGTGTCCTGTCATGAATCAGCCAGTGGCCATATTGTGTTTGGACAAAGTTCATGGCTCATGCTGTGGAAGAAAAGGTTTGGGGCCCACTTGTTATGGATATATTGTTATGTTGTGGTCTAGGGGATAAATTATTATAAGTTTATCCCTTAGCATATTCCCATACCTCCCATGTTTAGGCTCATTGTAATGAGTATCCGGTGAGGGATCTAATGGGATATATTGGTTGTATGTGGGTGAAACATTGGGTGTTATATTTGTAAATATGAATGTATGTTATTATATTAGTATGTTTTTATATTGTAGAGGGGAAGCCCGTTGAATACAGCCAAGCCTCCTTTGTTCCCAAAGGCCTGTTAATCCCATTAGCTAAGTGTCCAGCAGAGTACAAACAATGGGGAGCTCACAGCTGGAGAGCAGACAGGCAGGCACCATAACCCCAGGGGGTCTACAGGGATTCCCACTCAGAGAATCAGGGCAAAGTCCAGAGTGCAGGGAGATGTCTCTCTCTTGGGAGCTAGAGCCAAATTAATTAGTTAGCCCCACCTAGTGGGTGGACCTGGGGAGGAGTCTCATGGTTCCCATGTAGGGACCCTGCATGATTGGCCAGAGGTCATTTGGGGCAGGCTAAGGGTAGCCACTCCCCTATCCTTGAGTGCTGTGTTTAAATATGTTGTTCCAAAATAAAACGTTGTTCATAATTTTCATCAAGACTTTGTGTGCAGGTGTATTATTGATCCAGGGGCATATGCTGGTAGAGGAGATCGTTCTGACTCCCTTCCAGGTTTCCCAGGCACACTACCAAAAGCTGGGACTTATGCTCTTGCATCTACAAAGACTGTCCATTGGTCTGGAGCCACCCAAACTTAGGTCTAAAACCTACAGGAGATAAGAGGACTAGGATCCTCTATACTCCATCATCATTGTAGGTTGTGACATGTCCGGCTGCTGTTCTTGTGACCATGCTGTTCTTGTGTCCGGGTGTTGTTCTTGTGTTCATGCTGTTCTTGTGTCCGGGTGCTGTTCTTGTGTCCGGGTGCTGTTCTTGTGTTCATGCTGTTCTTGTGTCCGGGTGCTGTTCTTGTGTCCATGTTGTTCTTGTGTCCATGCTGTTCTTGTGTCTGGGTGCTGTTCTTGTGTCCTTCCTGTAGGTGTGTCCGGATGCTGGTCATGTGTCCATGCTGTTCTTGGTTCCGGGTGCTGTTCTTGTGTCCTTCCTATAGGTGTGTCCGGATGCTGTTCTTGTGTCCCGGTGCTGTTCTTGTGTCCGGGTGCTGTTCTTGTGTCTGTGCTGTTCATGGATCCGGGTGCTGTTCTTGTGTCCATGCTGTTCTTGTGTCCGGGTGCTGTTCTTGTGTCCATGCTGTTCTTGTGTCCGGGTGCTGTAGTTGTATCCAGGTGCTGTTCTTCTGTCCGTGCTGTAGCTGTGTCCAGATGCTGTTCTTCTATCTGTGCTGTAGTTGTGTTTGGGTACTGTTCTTGTGTCCTTGCTGTAGTTGTGTCCGGGTGCTGTTCTTGTGTCTGTCCTGTTCTTGTGTCCGGGTACTGTTCTTGTGTTCATGCTGTTCTTGTGTCCGGGTGCTTTTCTTGTGTTCATGCTGTTTTTGGTTCCGGGTGCTGTTCTTGTGTCCATGCCGTTCTTGTGTCCATGCCGTTCTTGTGTCTCAGTGCTGTTCTTGTGTCCATGCTGTTCTTGTGTCCGCGCTGTTTTTGTGTCCGCGCTGTTCTTGTGTCTGGGTGCTGTTCTTGTGCCCATGCTGTTCTTGTGTCCAGGTGCTGTTCTTGTGTTCATGCTGTTTTTTGGTTCCGGGTGCTGTTCTTGTGTCCATGCTGTTCTGGTTTCCGAGTGCTGTTCTTGTGTCCGGGTGCTGTTCTTGTGTCCGGGTGCTGTTCTTGTGTCCGGGTGCTGTTCTTGTGTCCATGCTGTTCTTGTGTCCATGCTGTTCTTGTGTCCGTCCTGTAGGTGTGTACGGGTGCTGATCTTGTGTCCATGCTGTTCTTGGTTCCGGATGCTGTTCTTGAGTCCTTCTTGTAGGTGTGTCAGGATTCTGTTCTTGTGTCCATGCTGTTCTTGGTTCCGGGTGCTGTTCTTGTGTCCATGCTGTTCTTGGTTCCGGGTGCTGTCCTGGTGTCCATGCTGTTCTTGTTCCGGGTGCTGTTCTTGTGTCCATGTGCTGTTCTTGTGTCCGGGTGCTGTTATTTTGTTCATGCTGTTCTTGTGTCTGGGTTCTGTTCTTGTGTACATGTTGTTCTTGGTTCTGGGTGCTGTTCTTGTGTCCATGCTGTTCTTGTGTCTGGGTGCTGTTCTTGTGTTCTTCCTGTAAGTGTGTACGGGTGCTGATCTTGTGTTCATGCTGTTCTTGTGTCCGGGTGCTGTTCTTGTGTCTGGGTGCTGTTCTAGTGTCCTTCCTGTAGGTGCGACGGGATGCTGTTCTTGTGTCCCTTCTGTAGGTGTGTTCGGATGCTGTTCTTGTGTCCATGCTGTTCTTAGTTCCGGGTGCTGTTGTTGTGTCCATGCTGTTGTTGTGTCCGGGTGCTGTTCTTGTGTCCATGCTGTTGTTGTGTCCGGGTGCTGTTCTTGTGTCCATGCTGTTCTTGTGTCTGGGTGCTGTTCTTGTGTCTGGGTGCTGTTCTTGTGTTCATGCTGTTCTTGTGTTCGGGTGCTGTTGTTGTATCCAGGTGCTGTTCTTGTGTCCATGCTGTTCTTGTGTCCTTGCTGTAATTGTGTCCGGATGCTGTTCTTGTGTCCATGCTGTTCTTGTGTCCGGATGCTGTTCTTGTGTCCGGGTGCTGTTCTTGTGTCCATGCTGTTCTTGTGTCCTTGCTGTAATTGTGTCCGGATGCTGTTCTTGTGTCCATGCTGTTCTTGTGTCCGGATGCTGTTCTTGTGTCCGGGTGCTGTTCTTGTGTCCGGTGCTGTTCTTGTGTCCGGTGCTGTTCTTGTGTCCGGTGCTGTTCTTGTGTCCGGTGCTGTTCTTGTGTCCGGGTGCTGTTTTTGTGTCCTTCCTGTAGATATGTCCGGATGCTGTTCTTATGTCCATGCTGTTCTTGTGTCCGGATGCTGTTTTTATGTCCTTCCTGTAGGTGTGTCCGGGTGCTGTCCTTGTGTCCGGGTGCTGTTCTTGTGTCCTTCTTGTAGATGTGTCCGGATGCTGTTCTTGTGTCCTTCCTGTAGGTGTGTCCGGATGCTGTTCTTGATTCCGGATGCTGTTCTTGTGTCCTTCCTGTAGATGTGTCCGGATGCTGTTCTTGTGTCCATGCTGTTCTTGTGTCTATGCTGTTCTTGTGTCCGGGTGCTGTTCTTGTGTACTTCCTGTAGTTGTGTCCGGGTGCTGTTCTTGTGTACTTCCTGTAGGTGTGTCCGGATGTGGTGGTTGTGTCCGGATGCTGTTCTTGTATCCATGCTGTTTATGGTTCTGGGTGTTCTTGTGTCCTTGCTGTAGTTGTGTCCAGGCTGTGTCAGGGTGCTGTAGTTGTGTCAGGGTGCTGTAGTTGTGTCCAAGTGCTGTTTTTCTGTCCATACTATTCTTGTGTCCGGGTGCTTTTGTTGTGTCCGGGTGCTGTTCTTGTGTCCGGATGCTATTCTTGTGTCCTTGCTGTAGTTGTGTCCGGGTGCTGTAGTTGTGTCTGGGTGCTGTACTTGTGTCCATGATGTTCTTGTGTCTGGGTGCTGTTCTTGTGTCCGGGTGCTGTTCTTGTGTCCGTGCTGTTCTCGTGTCCGGGTGCTGTTCTTGTGTTCGGATGCTGTAGTTGTATCTGGGTACTTTACTTGTGTTCATGCTGTAGTTGTGTCCAGCTGCTGTTCTTATGTCCATGCTGTAGTTGTGTCCGGGTGCTGTTCTTGTGTCCTTCCTGTAGGTGTGCCCCGGTGCTGTTCTTATGTCCATGCTGTTTTTGGTTCTCGGTGTTGTTCTTGTGTCCATGCTGTTCTTGTGTCCATGCTGTTTTTGGTTCTGGGTGTTGTTCTTGTGTCCTTCTTGTAGCTGTGTCCGTGCTGTAGCTGTGTCCATGCTGTAGCTCTGTCCGTGCTGTAATTATGTCCGTGCTGTAACTATGTCCGTGCTTTAGCTGTGTTCTTGTTGTTATTGTGTCCATGATGGTTTTGTGTCCATGCTGTTCTTGTGTCCTTGCTGTAGTTGTGTCCATGTGCTGTGTCCGGGTGCTGTAGTTGTGTCCGGTTGCCGTAGTTGTGTCCGGGTCCTGTAGTTGTGTCCAGCTGCTGTTCTTGTGTCCGTGCTGTAGTTGTGTCCGGGTGCTGTTCTTGTGTCCGGGTGCTGTTCTTGTGTCCTTCCTGTAGGTGTGCCCCGATGCTGTTCTTATGTCCATGCTGTTTTTGATTCTCGGTGTTGTTCTTGTGTCCTTCCTATAGGTGTGTCCGGGTGCTGTTCTTGTGTCCTTCCTATAGGTGTGTCCGGATGCTGTTCTTGTGTCCCGGTGCTGTGTCCGTGCTTTAGCTGTTTCCTTGTTGCTATTGTGTCCGGCTGCTGTTCTTGTGTCCGGTGCTGTTCTTGTGTCTGGGTGCTGTTTTTGTGTCCTTCCTGTAGATATGTCCGGATGCTGTTCTTATGTCCATGCTGTTCTTGTGTCCGGATGCTGTTTTTATGTCCTTCCTGTAGGTGTGTCCGGGTGCTGTCCTTGTGTCCGGGTGCTGTTCTTGTGTCCTTCTTGTAGATGTGTCCGGATGCTGTTCTTGTGTCCTTCCTGTAGGTGTGTCCGGATGCTGTTCTTGATTCCGGATGCTGTTCTTGTGTCCTTCCTGTAGATGTGTCCGGATGCTGTTCTTGTGTCCATGCTGTTCTTGTGTCTATGCTGTTCTTGTGTCCGGGTGCTGTTCTTGTGTACTTCCTGTAGTTGTGTCCGGGTGCTGTTCTTGTGTACTTCCTGTAGGTGTGTCCGGATGTGGTGGTTGTGTCCGGGTGCTGTTCTTGTGTCCGGATGCTGTTCTTGTATCCATGCTGTTTATGGTTCTGGGTGTTCTTGTGTCCTTGCTGTAGTTGTGTCCAGGCTGTGTCAGGGTGCTGTAGTTGTGTCAGGGTGCTGTAGTTGTGTCCAAGTGCTGTTTTTCTGTCCATACTATTCTTGTGTCCGGGTGCTTTTGTTGTGTCCGGGTGCTGTTCTTGTGTCCGGATGCTATTCTTGTGTCCTTGCTGTAGTTGTGTCCGGGTGCTGTTCTTGTGTCCGGGTGCTGTAGTTGTGTCCGGGTGCTGTAGTTGTGTCCGGGTGCTGTAGTTGTGTCCGGGTGCTGTAGTTGTGTCCGGGTGCTGTCCTTGTGTCCGGGTGCTGTCCTTGTGTCCATGCTGTTCTTGTGTCCATGATGTTCTTGTGTCTGGGTGCTGTTCTTGTGTCCGGGTCCTGTTCTTGTGTCCGGGTGCTGTTCTTGTGTCCATGATGTTCATGTGTCCATGATGTTCTTGTGTCCGGGTGCTGTTCTTGTGTCCGGGTGCTGTTCTTGTGTCCGTGCTGTTCTCGTGTCCGTGCTGTTCTCGTGTCCGGGTGCTGTTCTTGTGTTCGGATGCTGTAGTTGTATCTGGGTACTTTACTTGTGTTCATGCTGTAGTTGTGTCCAGCTGCTGTTCTTATGTCCATGCTGTAGTTGTGTCCGGGTGCTGTTCTTGTGTCCTTCCTGTAGGTGTGCCCCGGTGCTGTTCTTATGTCCATGCTGTTTTTTGTTCTCGGTGTTGTTCTTGTGTCCATGCTGTTTTTGGTTCTGGGTGTTGTTCTTGTGTCCTTCTTGTAGCTGTGTCCGTGCTGTAGCTGTGTCCATGCTGTAGCTCTGTCCGTGCTGTAACTATGTCCGTGCTGTAACTATGTCTGTGCTGTAACTATGTCCGTGCTTTAGCTGTGTTCTTGTTGTTATTGTGTCCATGATGGTTTTGTGTCCATGCTGTTCTTGTGTCCTTGCTGTAGTTGTGTCCATGTGCTGTGTCCGGGTGCTGTAGTTGTGTCCGGTTGCCGTAGTTGTGTCCGGGTCCTGTAGTTGTGTCCAGCTGCTGTTCTTGTGTCCGTGCTGTAGTTGTGTCCGGGTGCTGTTCTTGTGTCCGGGTGCTGTTCTTGTGTCATTCCTGTAGGTGTGCCCCGATGCTGTTCTTATGTCCATGCTGTTTTTGGTTCTCGGTGTTGTTCTTGTGTCCTTCCTATAGGTGTGTCCGGATGCTGTTCTTGTGTCCCGGTGCTGTGTCCGTGCTTTAGCTGTTTCCTTGTTGCTATTGTGTCCGGCTGCTGTTCTTGTGTCCATGTTGGTTTTTTGTCCATGCTGTTCTTGTGTCCTTGCTGTAGTTGTATCCGGGTGTTGACCTTGTGTCCGGGTGCTGTAGTTGTGACGGGTGCTGTTGTTGTGTCCGGGTGATGTTTTTGTGTCCATGCTGTTTTTGTGTCCATGCTGTTTTTGTGTCCATGCTGTTCTTGTGTCTGGGTACTGTCCTTGTGTCTGGGTACTGTCCTTGTGTCCATGCTGTTCTTGTGTCCGTGCTGTAGTTGTGTTTGGGTACTGTTCTTGTGTCTGTGCTGTAGGTGTGTCCAGATGCTGACATCATGCTGTAGGTGTGTCCAGATGCTGTTCTTGTGTCCACGCTATTCTTGTGTCCGGGTGCTGTTGTTGTGTCTGGGTGCTGTTTTTGTGTCCATACTGTTGTTGTGCCCATGCTTTTTTTGTGTCCATGCTGTAGTTGTGTCAGAGGTGCTGTTCTTGTGTCTGGGTGCTGTAGTTGTGTCCAGGTGCTGTCCTTGTGTCCGGGTGCTGTTCTCTTGTTCATGCTGTTCTTGTGTCTTTGCTGTTTTGTGTCCATGCTGTTCTTGTGTCCATGCTGTTTTTGTGTCCGGGTGCTGTTCTTGTGACCGGGTGCTGTTCTTGTGACCGGGTGCTGTTTTTGTGTCCGGGTGCTGTTCTTGTGTCCGGGTGCTGTTCTTGTGTCCATGCTGTTCTTGTGTCCATGCTGTTCTTGTGTCCGTGTGCTGTCCATGTGTACATGCTGTTCTTGTGTCCATGCTGTTCTTGTGTCCGGGTGCTGTTCTTGTGTCCATGCTGTTCTTGTGTCCATGCTGTTCTTGTGTCCGTGTGCTGTCCATGTGTACATGCTGTTCTTGTGTCCATGCTGTTCTTGTGTCCGGGTGCTGTTCTTGTGTCCGGGTGCTGTTCTTGTGTCCAGGTGCTGTTCTTGTGTCCGGGTGCTGTTCTTGTGTCTATGCTGTTCTTGTGTACTTCCTGTAGGTGTGTCCCGGTGCTGTTCTTCTGTCCATGCTGTTTTTGGTTCTGGGTGTTGTTCTTGTGTCCTTCCTGTAGCTGTTTCCGTGCTGAAGCTGTGTTCATGCTGTAGCTGTGTCTGTGCTGTAGGTCTGTCCGTGCTGTAGCTATGTCCATGCTTTAGCTGTGTCCTTGTTGCTATTGTGTCCGGTTGCTGTTCTTGTGTCCATGTTGGTTTTGTGTCCTTGCTGTAGTTGTGTCCAGGTGCTGTGTCCAGGTGCTGTAGTTGTGTACTGGTGCTGACCTTGTGTCCGGGTGCTGTAGTTGAGTCAGGGTGATGTAGTTGTGTCCAATTGCTGTTTTTGTGTCCATACTATTCTTGTGTCCGGGTGCTGTAGTTGTGTCCGGGTGCTGTTTTTGTGTCCATGCTATTCTTGTGTCCGGGTGCTGTAGTTGTATCCGGGTGCTGTTTTTGTGTCCATGCTGTTATTGTGTCCATGCTGTTATTGTGTCCTTGCTGTAATTGTGTCTGGATGCTGTTCTTGTGTCCGGGTGCTATAGTTGTGTCCGGGTGCTGTCCTTGTGTCCATGCTGTTCTTGTGTCCGGGTGCTGTCCTTGTGTCCATGCTGTTCTTGTGTATGGGTGCTGTTTTTGTGTCCGGATGCTGTTCTTGTGTCCAGGTGCTGTTGTTGTATCCAGGTGCTGTAATTGTGTCCGGATGCTGTTCTTGTGTCCGTGTGCTATAGTTGTGTCCGGGTGCTGTCCTTGTGTCCATGCTGTTCTTGTGTCTGGGTGCTGTCCTTGTGTCCGGGTGCTGTCCTTGTGTCCGGGTGCTGTAGTTGTGACGGGTGCTGTAGTTGTGTCCGGGTGCTGTAGTTGTGTCCATGCTATTCTTGTGTCCGGGTGCTGTTGTTGTATCCGGGTGCTGTTTTTGTGTCCATGCTGTTATTGTGTCTGGATGCTGTTCTTGTGTCCGGGTGCTATAGTTGTGTCCGGGTGCTGTCCTTGTGTCCATGCTGTTCTTGTGTCCGGGTGCTGTCCTTGTGTCCATGCTGTTCATGTGTCTGGGTGCTGTTCTTGTGTATGGGTGCTGTTCTTGTGTATGGGTGCTGTTCTTGTGTCCGGGTGCTGTTCTTGTGTCCGGATGCTGTTCTTGTGTCCGGATGCTGTTCCTGTGTCCGCATGCTGTTCTTGTGTCCGGATGCTGTTCTTGTGTCCGGGTGCTGTTCTTGTGTCCGGGTGCTGTTCTTGTGTCTGTGCTGTTCTTGTGTCCGTGCTGTAGTTGTTTCCTGGTTACTTTTCTCTTGTCCATGCTGTAGGTGTGTCCAGATGCTGTTCTTGTGTCTGGGTGCTGTTCTTGTGTCCATGCTGTAGGTGTGTCCAGATGCTGTTCTTGTGACCGTGCTATAGTTGTGTCCGGTGCTGTTCTTGTGTACTTCCTGTAGGTGTACCCCGGTGCTGTTCTTGTGTCCATGCTGTTTTTGGTTCTGGGTGTTGTTCTTGTGTCCTTCCTGTAGCTGTTTCCGTGCTGTAGCTGTGTCCGTGCTGTAGCTCTGTCCATGCTGTAGCTATGTCCGTGCTTTAGCTGTGTCCTTGTTGTTATTGTGTCCGGCTGCTGTTCTTGTGTCCATGTTGGTTTTGTGTCCATGCTGTTCTTGTGTCCTTGCTGTAGTTGTGTCCAGGTGCTGTGTCAGGGTGCTGTAATTGTGTCCGGGTGCTGACTTTGTGTCCATGCTATTATTGTGTCAGGGTGCTGTTGTTGTGTCTGGGTGCTGTTTTTGTGTCCATACTGTTTTTGTGCCCATGCTGTTTTTGTGTCCATGCTGTTTTTGTGTCCATGCTGTTCTTGTGTCCTTGCTGTAGCTGTGTCCAGGTGCTGTTATTGTGTCTGGGTGCTGTTTTTGTGTCCATGCAGATCTTGTGTCCATGCTATTCTTGTGTCCGGGTGCTGTTGTTGTGTCCGGGTGCTGTTATTGTGTCTGGGTGCTGTTTTTGTGTCCATGCTATTCTTGTGTCCGGGTGCTGTTGTTGTGTCCGGGTGCTGTTTTTGTGTCCATGCTATTCTTGTGTCCGGGTGCTGTTGTTGTGTCCGGGTGCTGTTGTTGTGTCCGGGTGCTGTTGTTGCGTCCATGCTGTTTTTGTGCCCATGCTGTTTTTGTGTCCATGCTGTAGTTGTGTCCGGGTGCTGTTCTTGTGTCCGGGGGCTGTTCTTGTGTCCGGGTGCTGTCCTTGTGTCCGGGTGCTGTCCTTGTGTCCATGCTGTTCTTGTGTCCGGGTGCTGTCCTTGTGTCCGTGCTGTTCTTGTGTACGGGTGCTGTTCTTGTGTCCGGATGCTGTTCTTGTGTCCGGGTGCTGTTCTTGTGTCCGGGTGCTGTCCTTGTGTCCGGGTGCTGTCCTTGTGTCCATGCTGTTCTTGTGTCCGGGTGCTGTCCTAGTGTCCATGATGTTCTTGTGTCCGTGCTGTTCTTGTGTCCATGCTGTTCTTGTGTCCATGCTGTTCTTGTGTCCGGGTGCTGTCCTTGTGTCCGGGTGCTGTCCTTGTGTACGGGTGCTGTTCTTGTGTCCGGATGCTGTTCTTGTGTCCGGATGCTGTTCTTGTGTCCGGTGCTGTTCTTGTGTCCGGATGCTGTTCTTGTGTCCGGATGCTGTTCTTGTGTCCGGATGCTGTTCTTGTGTCCGGTGCTGTTCTTGTGTACTTCCTGTAGGTGTACCCTGGTGCTTTTCTTGTGTCCATGCTGTTTTTGGTTCTGGGTGTTGTTCTTGTGTCCTTCCTGTATAACTGTTTCCGTGCTGTATCTGTGTCCATGCTGTAGCTCTCTCCGTGCTGTAGCTATGTCCGTGCTTTAGCTGTGTCCTTGTTGTTATTGTGTCCGGCTGCCGTTCTTGTGTCCATGTTGGTTTTGTGTCCATGCTGTTCTTGTGTCCTTGCTGTAGTTGTGTCCAGGTGCTGTGTCAGGGTGCTGTAATTGTGTCCGGGTGCAGACCTTGTGTCGGGGTGCTGACCTTGTGTCCGGGTGCTGTAGTTGTGTCCAAGTGCTGTTTTTGTGTCCATGCTATTCTTGTGTCCGGGTGCTGTTGTTGTGTCTGGGTGCTGTTTTTGTGTCCATACTGTTTTTGTGCCCATGCTGTTTTTGTGTCCATGCTGTTCTTGTGTCCTTGCTGTAGCTGTGTCCAGGTGATGTCCTTGTGTCCGGTTGCTGTAGTTGTGTCCGGGTGCTGTTTTTGTGTCCATGCTATTCTTGTGTCCGGGTGCTGTTGTTGTGTCCGGGTGCTGTTATTGTGTCCGGGTGCTGTTATTGTGTCCGGGTGCTGTTATTGTGTCCATGCTGTTTTTGTGCCCATGCTGTTTTTGTGTCCGGGTGCTGTTCTTGTGTCCGGGTGCTGTTCTTGTGTCCGGGTGCTGTTCTTGTGTCCGGGTGCTGTCCTTGTGTCCGGGTGCTGTCCTTGGGTCCGGGTGCTGTTCTTGTGTCCATGCTGTTTTGTGTCAATGCTGTTCTTGTGTCCGGGTGCTGCTCTTGTGTCCATGCTGTTCTTGTGTCCGGGTGCTGTTCTTGTGTCCGGGTGCTGTTCTTGTGTCCATGCTGTTCTTGTGTCCATGCTGTTCTTGTGTCCATGCTGTTCTTGTGTCCGGGTGCTGTTCTTGTGTCCGGGTGCTGTTCTTGTGTCCGGGTGCTGTTCTTGTGTCCGTGTGCTGTTCTTGTGTCCGTGCTGTTCTTGTGTCCGTGCTGTTCTTGTGTCCGTGCTGTTCTTGTGTCCATGCTATTCTTGTGTCCGGGTGCTGTTGTTGTGTCCGGGTGCTGTTTTTGTGTCCATGCTATTCTTGTGTCCGGGTGCTGTTGTTGTGTCCGGGTGCTGTTATTGTGTCCGGGTGCTGTTATTGCGTCCATGCTGTTTTTTTGTCCATGCTGTAGTTGTGTCCGGGTGCTGTCCTTGTGTCCGGGTGCTGTCCTTGTGTCCGGGTGCTGTCCTTGTGTCCGGGTGCTGTCCTTGTGTCCGGGTGCTGTTCTTGTGTCCATGCTGTTCTTGTGTCCGGGTGCTGTCCTTCTGTCCGTGCTGTTCTTGTGTACGGGTGCTGTTCTTGTGTCCGGATGCTGTTCTTGTGTCCGGGTGCTGTTCTTGTGTCCGGGTGCTGTCCTTGTGTCCGGGTGCTGTTCTTGTGTCCATGCTGTTCTTGTGTCCGGGTGCTGTCCTAGTGTCCGTGATGTTCTTGTGTCCGTGCTGTTCTTGTGTCCGTGCTGTTCTTGTGTCCGTGCTGTTCTTGTGTCCGTGCTGTTCTTGTGTCCGTGCTGTTCTTGTGTACGGGTGCTGTCCTTGTGTACGGGTGCTGTCCTTGTGTACGGGTGCTGTCCTTGTGTCCGGGTGCTGTTATTGTGTCCGGGTGCTGTCCTTGTGTCCGGGTGCTGTCCTTGTGTCCGGGTGCTGTTCTTGTGTCCATGCTGTTCTTGTGTCCGGGTGCTGTCCTTGTGTCCATGCTGTTCTTGTGTACGGGTGCTGTTCTTGTGTCCGGATGCTGTTCTTGTGTCCGGGTGCTGTCCTTGTGTCCGGGTGCTGTTCTTGTGTCCGGGTGCTGTCCTAGTGTCCATGATGTTCTTGTGTCCGTGCTGTTCTTGTGTCCGTGCTGTTCTTGTGTCCGTGCTGTTCTTGTGTCCGTGCTGTTCTTGTGTCCGTGCTGTTCTTGTGTCCGTGCTGTTCTTGTGTACGGGTGCTGTTCTTGTGTACGGGTGCTGTTCTTGTGTCCGGATGCTGTTCTTGTGTCCGGATGCTGTTCTTGTGTACGGGTGCTGTCCTTGTGTACGGGTGCTGTCCTTGTGTACGGGTGCTGTCCTTGTGTCCGGATGCTGTTCTTGTGTCCGGATGCTGTTCTTGTGTCCGGATGCTGTTCTTGTGTCCGGGTGCTGTTCTTGTGTCCGGGTGCTGTTCTTGTGTCCGGGTGCTGTTCTTGTGTCCGGCTGCTGTTCTTGTGTCCGGCTGCTGTTCTTGTGTCCGGGTGCTGTTCTTGTGTCCGGATGCTGTTCTTGTGTCCGGATGCTGTTCTTGTGTCCGGATGCTGTTCTTGTGTCCGGATGCTGTTCTTGTGTCCGGGTGCTGTTCTTGTGTCCGGGTGCTGTTCTTGTGTCCGGATGCTGTTCTTGTGTCCGGATGCTGTTCTTGTGTCCGGATGCTGTTCTTGTGTCCGGATGCTGTTCTTGTGTCCGGATGCTGTTCTTGTGTCCGGATGCTGTTCTTGTGTCCGGATGCTGTTCTTGTGTCCGGATGCTGTTCTTGTGTCCGTGCTGTAGTTGTGTCCAGCTGCTGTTCTTATGTCCATGCTGTAGTTGTGTCCGGGTGCTGTTCTTGTGTCCTTCCTGTAGGTGTGCCCCGGTGCTGTTCTTATGTCCATGCTGTTTTTTGTTCTCGGTGTTGTTCTTGTGTCCATGCTGTTTTTGGTTCTGGGTGTTGTTCTTGTGTCCTTCTTGTAGCTGTGTCCGTGCTGTAGCTGTGTCCATGCTGTAGCTCTGTCCGTGCTGTAACTATGTCCGTGCTGTAACTATGTCTGTGCTGTAACTATGTCCGTGCTTTAGCTGTGTTCTTGTTGTTATTGTGTCCATGATGGTTTTGTGTCCATGCTGTTCTTGTGTCCTTGCTGTAGTTGTGTCCATGTGCTGTGTCCGGGTGCTGTAGTTGTGTCCGGTTGCCGTAGTTGTGTCCGGGTCCTGTAGTTGTGTCCAGCTGCTGTTCTTGTGTCCGTGCTGTAGTTGTGTCCGGGTGCTGTTCTTGTGTCCGGGTGCTGTTCTTGTGTCATTCCTGTAGGTGTGCCCCGATGCTGTTCTTATGTCCATGCTGTTTTTGGTTCTCGGTGTTGTTCTTGTGTCCTTCCTATAGGTGTGTCCGGATGCTGTTCTTGTGTCCCGGTGCTGTGTCCGTGCTTTAGCTGTTTCCTTGTTGCTATTGTGTCCGGCTGCTGTTCTTGTGTCCATGTTGGTTTTTTGTCCATGCTGTTCTTGTGTCCTTGCTGTAGTTGTATCCGGGTGTTGACCTTGTGTCCGGGTGCTGTAGTTGTGACGGGTGCTGTTGTTGTGTCCGGGTGATGTTTTTGTGTCCATGCTGTTTTTGTGTCCATGCTGTTTTTGTGTCCATGCTGTTCTTGTGTCTGGGTACTGTCCTTGTGTCTGGGTACTGTCCTTGTGTCCATGCTGTTCTTGTGTCCGTGCTGTAGTTGTGTTTGGGTACTGTTCTTGTGTCTGTGCTGTAGGTGTGTCCAGATGCTGACATCATGCTGTAGGTGTGTCCAGATGCTGTTCTTGTGTCCACGCTATTCTTGTGTCCGGGTGCTGTTGTTGTGTCTGGGTGCTGTTTTTGTGTCCATACTGTTGTTGTGCCCATGCTTTTTTTGTGTCCATGCTGTAGTTGTGTCAGAGGTGCTGTTCTTGTGTCTGGGTGCTGTAGTTGTGTCCAGGTGCTGTCCTTGTGTCCGGGTGCTGTTCTCTTGTTCATGCTGTTCTTGTGTCTTTGCTGTTTTGTGTCCATGCTGTTCTTGTGTCCATGCTGTTTTTGTGTCCGGGTGCTGTTCTTGTGACCGGGTGCTGTTCTTGTGACCGGGTGCTGTTTTTGTGTCCGGGTGCTGTTCTTGTGTCCGGGTGCTGTTCTTGTGTCCATGCTGTTCTTGTGTCCATGCTGTTCTTGTGTCCGTGTGCTGTCCATGTGTACATGCTGTTCTTGTGTCCATGCTGTTCTTGTGTCCGGGTGCTGTTCTTGTGTCCGGGTGCTGTTCTTGTGTCCAGGTGCTGTTCTTGTGTCCGGGTGCTGTTCTTGTGTCTATGCTGTTCTTGTGTACTTCCTGTAGGTGTGTCCCGGTGCTGTTCTTCTGTCCATGCTGTTTTTGGTTCTGGGTGTTGTTCTTGTGTCCTTCCTGTAGCTGTTTCCGTGCTGAAGCTGTGTTCATGCTGTAGCTGTGTCTGTGCTGTAGGTCTGTCCGTGCTGTAGCTATGTCCATGCTTTAGCTGTGTCCTTGTTGCTATTGTGTCCGGTTGCTGTTCTTGTGTCCATGTTGGTTTTGTGTCCTTGCTGTAGTTGTGTCCAGGTGCTGTGTCCAGGTGCTGTAGTTGTGTACTGGTGCTGACCTTGTGTCCGGGTGCTGTAGTTGAGTCAGGGTGATGTAGTTGTGTCCAATTGCTGTTTTTGTGTCCATACTATTCTTGTGTCCGGGTGCTGTAGTTGTGTCCGGGTGCTGTTTTTGTGTCCATGCTATTCTTGTGTCCGGGTGCTGTAGTTGTATCCGGGTGCTGTTTTTGTGTCCATGCTGTTATTGTGTCCATGCTGTTATTGTGTCCTTGCTGTAATTGTGTCTGGATGCTGTTCTTGTGTCCGGGTGCTATAGTTGTGTCCGGGTGCTGTCCTTGTGTCCATGCTGTTCTTGTGTCCGGGTGCTGTCCTTGTGTCCATGCTGTTCTTGTGTATGGGTGCTGTTTTTGTGTCCGGATGCTGTTCTTGTGTCCAGGTGCTGTTGTTGTATCCAGGTGCTGTAATTGTGTCCGGATGCTGTTCTTGTGTCCGTGTGCTATAGTTGTGTCCGGGTGCTGTCCTTGTGTCCATGCTGTTCTTGTGTCTGGGTGCTGTCCTTGTGTCCGGGTGCTGTCCTTGTGTCCGGGTGCTGTAGTTGTGACGGGTGCTGTAGTTGTGTCCGGGTGCTGTAGTTGTGTCCATGCTATTCTTGTGTCCGGGTGCTGTTGTTGTATCCGGGTGCTGTTTTTGTGTCCATGCTGTTATTGTGTCTGGATGCTGTTCTTGTGTCCGGGTGCTATAGTTGTGTCCGGGTGCTGTCCTTGTGTCCATGCTGTTCTTGTGTCCGGGTGCTGTCCTTGTGTCCATGCTGTTCATGTGTCTGGGTGCTGTTCTTGTGTATGGGTGCTGTTCTTGTGTATGGGTGCTGTTCTTGTGTCCGGGTGCTGTTCTTGTGTCCGGATGCTGTTCTTGTGTACGGGTGCTGTTCTTGTGTCCGGATGCTGTTCTTGTGTCCGGGTGCTGTTCTTGTGTCCGGGTGCTGTCCTTGTGTCCGGGTGCTGTTCTTGTGTCCATGCTGTTCTTGTGTCCGGGTGCTGTCCTAGTGTCCGTGATGTTCTTGTGTCCGTGCTGTTCTTGTGTCCGTGCTGTTCTTGTGTCCGTGCTGTTCTTGTGTCCGTGCTGTTCTTGTGTCCGTGCTGTTCTTGTGTCCATGCTGTTCTTGTGTACGGGTGCTGTCCTTGTGTACGGGTGCTGTTCTTGTGTCCGGGTGCTGTTCTTGTGTCCGGGTGCTGTTCTTGTGTCTGTGCTGTTCTTGTGTCCGTGCTGTAGTTGTTTCCTGGTTACTTTTCTCTTGTCCATGCTGTAGGTGTGTCCAGATGCTGTTCTTGTGTCTGGGTGCTGTTCTTGTGTCCATGCTGTAGGTGTGTCCAGATGCTGTTCTTGTGACCGTGCTATAGTTGTGTCCGGTGCTGTTCTTGTGTACTTCCTGTAGGTGTACCCCGGTGCTGTTCTTGTGTCCATGCTGTTTTTGGTTCTGGGTGTTGTTCTTGTGTCCTTCCTGTAGCTGTTTCCGTGCTGTAGCTGTGTCCGTGCTGTAGCTCTGTCCATGCTGTAGCTATGTCCGTGCTTTAGCTGTGTCCTTGTTGTTATTGTGTCCGGCTGCTGTTCTTGTGTCCATGTTGGTTTTGTGTCCATGCTGTTCTTGTGTCCTTGCTGTAGTTGTGTCCAGGTGCTGTGTCAGGGTGCTGTAATTGTGTCCGGGTGCTGACTTTGTGTCCATGCTATTATTGTGTCAGGGTGCTGTTGTTGTGTCTGGGTGCTGTTTTTGTGTCCATACTGTTTTTGTGCCCATGCTGTTTTTGTGTCCATGCTGTTTTTGTGTCCATGCTGTTCTTGTGTCCTTGCTGTAGCTGTGTCCAGGTGCTGTTATTGTGTCTGGGTGCTGTTTTTGTGTCCATGCAGTTCTTGTGTCCATGCTATTCTTGTGTCCGGGTGCTGTTGTTGTGTCCGGGTGCTGTTATTGTGTCTGGGTGCTGTTTTTGTGTCCATGCTATTCTTGTGTCCGGGTGCTGTTGTTGTGTCCGGGTGCTGTTTTTGTGTCCATGCTATTCTTGTGTCCGGGTGCTGTTGTTGTGTCCGGGTGCTGTTGTTGTGTCCGGGTGCTGTTGTTGCGTCCATGCTGTTTTTGTGCCCATGCTGTTTTTGTGTCCATGCTGTAGTTGTGTCCGGGTGCTGTTCTTGTGTCCGGGGGCTGTTCTTGTGTCCGGGTGCTGTCCTTGTGTCCGGGTGCTGTCCTTGTGTCCATGCTGTTCTTGTGTCCGGGTGCTGTCCTTGTGTCCGTGCTGTTCTTGTGTCCGGGTGCTGTTCTTGTGTCCGGATGCTGTTCTTGTGTCCGGGTGCTGTTCTTGTGTCCGGGTGCTGTCCTTGTGTCCGGGTGCTGTCCTTGTGTCCATGCTGTTCTTGTGTCCGGGTGCTGTCCTAGTGTCCATGATGTTCTTGTGTCCGTGCTGTTCTTGTGTCCATGCTGTTCTTGTGTCCATGCTGTTCTTGTGTCCGGGTGCTGTCCTTGTGTCCGGGTGCTGTCCTTGTGTACGGGTGCTGTTCTTGTGTCCGGATGCTGTTCTTGTGTCCGGATGCTGTTCTTGTGTCCGGTGCTGTTCTTGTGTCCGGATGCTGTTCTTGTGTCCGGATGCTGTTCTTGTGTCCGGATGCTGTTCTTGTGTCCGGTGCTGTTCTTGTGTACTTCCTGTAGGTGTACCCTGGTGCTTTTCTTGTGTCCATGCTGTTTTTGGTTCTGGGTGTTGTTCTTGTGTCCTTCCTGTATAACTGTTTCCGTGCTGTATCTGTGTCCATGCTGTAGCTCTCTCCGTGCTGTAGCTATGTCCGTGCTTTAGCTGTGTCCTTGTTGTTATTGTGTCCGGCTGCCGTTCTTGTGTCCATGTTGGTTTTGTGTCCATGCTGTTCTTGTGTCCTTGCTGTAGTTGTGTCCAGGTGCTGTGTCAGGGTGCTGTAATTGTGTCCGGGTGCAGACCTTGTGTCGGGGTGCTGACCTTGTGTCCGGGTGCTGTAGTTGTGTCCAAGTGCTGTTTTTGTGTCCATGCTATTCTTGTGTCCGGGTGCTGTTGTTGTGTCTGGGTGCTGTTTTTGTGTCCATACTGTTTTTGTGCCCATGCTGTTTTTGTGTCCATGCTGTTCTTGTGTCCTTGCTGTAGCTGTGTCCAGGTGATGTCCTTGTGTCCGGTTGCTGTAGTTGTGTCCGGGTGCTGTTTTTGTGTCCATGCTATTCTTGTGTCCGGGTGCTGTTGTTGTGTCCGGGTGCTGTTATTGTGTCCGGGTGCTGTTATTGTGTCCGGGTGCTGTTATTGTGTCCATGCTGTTTTTGTGCCCATGCTGTTTTTGTGTCCGGGTGCTGTTCTTGTGTCCGGGTGCTGTTCTTGTGTCCGGGTGCTGTTCTTGTGTCCGGGTGCTGTCCTTGTGTCCGGGTGCTGTCCTTGGGTCCGGGTGCTGTTCTTGTGTCCATGCTGTTTTGTGTCAATGCTGTTCTTGTGTCCGGGTGCTGCTCTTGTGTCCATGCTGTTCTTGTGTCCGGGTGCTGTTCTTGTGTCCGGGTGCTGTTCTTGTGTCCGGGTGCTGTTCTTGTGTCCATGCTGTTCTTGTGTCCATGCTGTTCTTGTGTCCATGCTGTTCTTGTGTCCGGGTGCTGTTCTTGTGTCCGGGTGCTGTTCTTGTGTCCGGGTGCTGTTCTTGTGTCCGTGTGCTGTTCTTGTGTCCGTGCTGTTCTTGTGTCCGTGCTGTTCTTGTGTCCATGCTATTCTTGTGTCCGGGTGCTGTTGTTGTGTCCGGGTGCTGTTTTTGTGTCCATGCTATTCTTGTGTCCGGGTGCTGTTGTTGTGTCCGGGTGCTGTTATTGTGTCCGGGTGCTGTTATTGCGTCCATGCTGTTTTTTTGTCCATGCTGTAGTTGTGTCCGGGTGCTGTCCTTGTGTCCGGGTGCTGTCCTTGTGTCCGGGTGCTGTCCTTGTGTCCGGGTGCTGTCCTTGTGTCCGGGTGCTGTCCTTGTGTCCGGGTGCTGTTCTTGTGTCCATGCTGTTCTTGTGTCCGGGTGCTGTCCTTCTGTCCGTGCTGTTCTTGTGTACGGGTGCTGTTCTTGTGTCCGGATGCTGTTCTTGTGTCCGGGTGCTGTTCTTGTGTCCGGGTGCTGTCCTTGTGTCCGGGTGCTGTTCTTGTGTCCATGCTGTTCTTGTGTCCGGGTGCTGTCCTAGTGTCCGTGCTGTTCTTGTGTCCGTGCTGTTCTTGTGTCCGTGCTGTTCTTGTGTCCGTGCTGTTCTTGTGTCCGTGCTGTTCTTGTGTACGGGTGCTGTCCTTGTGTACGGGTGCTGTCCTTGTGTACGGGTGCTGTCCTTGTGTCCGGGTGCTGTTATTGTGTCCGGGTGCTGTCCTTGTGTCCGGGTGCTGTCCTTGTGTCCGGGTGCTGTTCTTGTGTCCATGCTGTTCTTGTGTCCGGGTGCTGTCCTTGTGTCCATGCTGTTCTTGTGTACGGGTGCTGTTCTTGTGTCCGGATGCTGTTCTTGTGTCCGGGTGCTGTCCTTGTGTCCGGGTGCTGTTCTTGTGTCCGGGTGCTGTCCTAGTGTCCATGATGTTCTTGTGTCCGTGCTGTTCTTGTGTCCGTGCTGTTCTTGTGTCCGTGCTGTTCTTGTGTCCGTGCTGTTCTTGTGTCCGTGCTGTTCTTGTGTCCGTGCTGTTCTTGTGTACGGGTGCTGTTCTTGTGTACGGGTGCTGTTCTTGTGTACGGGTGCTGTTCTTGTGTCCGGGTGCTGTTCTTGTGTCCGGATGCTGTTCTTGTGTCCGGATGCTGTTCTTGTGTACGGGTGCTGTCCTTGTGTACGGGTGCTGTCCTTGTGTACGGGTGCTGTCCTTGTGTCCGGATGCTGTTCTTGTGTCCGGATGCTGTTCTTGTGTCCGGATGCTGTTCTTGTGTCCGGATGCTGTTCTTGTGTCCGTGCTGTAGTTGTGTCCGGGTGCTGTTCTTGTGTCTGTGCTGTTTTTGTGTCCGTGCTGTAGTTGTTTCCTGGTTACTTTTCTTGTGTCTGTGCTGTTCTTGTGTCCGTGCTGTAGTTGTTTCCTGGTTACTTTTCTTGTGTCCATGCTGTAGGTGTGTCCAGATGCTGTTCTTGTGTGTGGGTGCTCTTCTTGTGTCCATGCTGTAGGTGTGTCCAGATGCTGTTCTTGTGACCTTGCTATATTTGTGTCCGGTGCTGTTCTTGTGTACTTACTGTAGGTGTACCCCGGTGCTGTTCTTGTGTCCATGCTGTTTTTGGTTCTGGGTGTTGTTCTTGTGTCCTTCCTGTAGCTGTTTCCGTGCTGTATCTGTGTCCATGCTGTAGCTCTCTCCGTGCTGTAGCTATGTCCATGCTTTAGCTGTGTCCTTGTTGTTATTGTGTCCGGCTGCTGTTCTTGTGTCCATGTTGGTTTTGTGTCCATGCTGTTCTTGTGTCCTTGCTGTAGTTGTGTCCAGGTGCTGTGTCAGGGTGCTGTAATTGTGTCCGGGTGCTGACCTTGTGTCTGGGTGCTGACCTTGTGTCCGGGTGCTGTAGTTGTGTCTGGGTGCTGTTTTTGTGTCCATGCTATTCTTGTGTCCGGGTGCTGTTGTTGTGTCTGGGTGCTGTTTTTGTGTCCATACTGTTTTTGTGCCAATGCTGTTTTTGTGTCCATGCTGTTCTTGTGTCCGGTTGCTGTAGTTGTGTCCGGGTGCTGTTATTGTGTCTGGGTGCTGTTTTTGTGTCCATGCAGTTCTTGTGTCCATGCTATTCTTGTGTCCGGGTGCTGTTGTTGTGTCCCGGTGCTGTTTTTGTGTCCATGCTATTCTTGTGTCCGGGTGCTGTTCTTGTGTCCGGGTGCTGTTCTTGTGTCCATGCTGTTCTTGTGTCCATGCTGTTCTTGTGTCCATGCTGTTCTTGTGTCCATGCTGTTCTTGTGTCCGGGTGCTGTTCTTGTGTCCGTGTGCTGTTCTTGTGTCCGTGTGCTGTTCTTGTGTCCGTGTGCTGTCCTTGTGTCCATGATGTTCTTGTGTCCGTGCTGTTCTTGTGTCCGTGCTATTCTTGTGTCCGGGTGCTGTTGTTGTGTCCGGGTGCTGTTTTTGTGTCCATGCTATTCTTGTGTCCGGGTGCTGTTGTTGTGTCCGGGTGCTGTTATTGTGTCCGGGTGCTGTTATTGCGTCCATGCTGTTTTTTTGTCCATGCTGTAGTTGTGTCCGGGTGCTGTTCTTGTGTCCGGGTGCTGTCCTTGTGTCCGGGTGCTGTCCTTGTGTCCGGGTGCTGTCCTTGTGTCCGGGTGCTGTTCTTGTGTCCATGCTGTTCTTGTGTCCGGGTGCTGTCCTTGTGTCCGTGCTGTTCTTGTGTACGGGTGCTGTTCTTGTGTCCGGATGCTGTTCTTGTGTCCGGGTGCTGTTCTTGTGTCCGGGTGCTGTCCTTGTGTCCGGGTGCTGTTCTTGTGTCCATGCTGTTCTTGTGTCCGGGTGCTGTCCTAGTGTCCGTGATGTTCTTGTGTCCGTGCTGTTCTTGTGTCCGTGCTGTTCTTGTGTCCGTGCTGTTCTTGTGTCCGTGCTGTTCTTGTGTCCGTGCTGTTCTTGTGTCCATGCTGTTCTTGTGTACGGGTGCTGTCCTTGTGTACGGGTGCTGTCCTTGTGTACGGGTGCTGTTCTTGTGTCCGGGTGCTGTTATTGTGTCCGGGTGCTGTTATTGCGTCCATGCTGTTTTTTTGTCCATGCTGTAGTTGTGTCCGGGTGCTGTTCTTGTGTCCGGGTGCTGTCCTTGTGTCCGGGTGCTGTCCTTGTGTCCGGGTGCTGTTCTTGTGTCCATGCTGTTCTTGTGTCCGGGTGCTGTCCTTGTGTCCGTGCTGTTCTTGTGTACGGGTGCTGTTCTTGTGTCCGGATGCTGTTCTTGTGTCCGGGTGCTGTTCTTGTGTCCGGGTGCTGTTCTTGTGTCCATGCTGTTCTTGTGTCCGGGTGCTGTCCTTGTGTCCGTGCTGTTCTTGTGTACGGGTGCTGTTCTTGTGTCCGGATGCTGTTCTTGTGTCCGGGTGCTGTCCTTGTGTCCGGGTGCTGTTCTTGTGTCCATGCTGTCCTAGTGTCCATGATGTTCTTGTGTCCGTGCTGTTCTTGTGTCCGTGCTGTTCTTGTGTCCGTGCTGTTCTTGTGTCCGTGCTGTTCTTGTGTCCGTGCTGTTCTTGTGTCCGTGCTGTTCTTGTGTCCGTGCTGTTCTTGTGTCCGTGCTGTTCTTGTGTCCATGCTGTTCTTGTGTACGGGTGCTGTCCTTGTGTACGGGTGCTGTTCTTGTGTCCGGATGCTGTTCTTGTGTCCGGATGCTGTTCTTGTGTCCATGCTGTTCTTGTGTACGGGTGCTGTCCTTGTGTACGGGTGCTGTCCTTGTGTACGGGTGCTGTTCTTGTGTCCGGATGCTGTTCTTGTGTCCGGATGCTGTTCTTGTGTCCGGGTGCTGTTCTTGTGTCCGGGTGCTGTTCTTGTGTCCGGGTGCTGTTCTTGTGTCCGGCTGCTGTTCTTGTGTCCGGGTGCTGTTCTTGTGTCCGGATGCTGTTCTTGTGTCCGGATGCTGTTCTTGTGTCCGGATGCTGTTCTTGTGTCCGGATGCTGTTCTTGTGTCCGGATGCTGTTCTTGTGTCCGTGCTGTAGTTGTGTCCGGGTGCTGTTCTTGTGTCTGTGCTGTTTTTGTGTCCGTGCTGTAGTTGTTTCCTGGTTACTTTTCTTGTGTCTGTGCTGTTCTTGTGTCCGTGCTGTAGTTGTTTCCTGGTTACTTTTCTTGTGTCCATGCTGTAGGTGTGTCCAGATGCTGTTCTTGTGTGTGGGTGCTCTTCTTGTGTCCATGCTGTAGGTGTGTCCAGATGCTGTTCTTGTGACCTTGCTATATTTGTGTCCGGTGCTGTTCTTGTGTACTTACTGTAGGTGTACCCCGGTGCTGTTCTTGTGTCCATGCTGTTTTTGGTTCTGGGTGTTGTTCTTGTGTCCTTCCTGTAGCTGTTTCCGTGCTGTATCTGTGTCCATGCTGTAGCTCTCTCCGTGCTGTAGCTATGTCCATGCTTTAGCTGTGTCCTTGTTGTTATTGTGTCCGGCTGCTGTTCTTGTGTCCATGTTGGTTTTGTGTCCATGCTGTTCTTGTGTCCTTGCTGTAGTTGTGTCCAGGTGCTGTGTCAGGGTGCTGTAATTGTGTCCGGGTGCTGTCCTTGTGTCTGGGTGCTGTTCTTGTGTCCGGGTGCTGTAGTTGTGTCTGGGTGCTGTTTTTGTGTCCATGCTATTCTTGTGTCCGGGTGCTGTTGTTGTGTCTGGGTGCTGTTTTTGTGTCCATACTGTTTTTGTGCCAATGCTGTTTTTGTGTCCATGCTGTTCTTGTGTCCGGTTGCTGTAGTTGTGTCCGGGTGCTGTTATTGTGTCTGGGTGCTGTTTTTGTGTCCATGCAGTTCTTGTGTCCATGCTATTCTTGTGTCCGGGTGCTGTTGTTGTGTCCCGGTGCTGTTTTTGTGTCCATGCTATTCTTGTGTCCGGGTGCTGTTCTTGTGTCCGGGTGCTGTTCTTGTGTCCATGCTGTTCTTGTGTCCATGCTGTTCTTGTGTCCATGCTGTTCTTGTGTCCGGGTGCTGTTCTTGTGTCCGGGTGCTGTTCTTGTGTCCGTGTGCTGTTCTTGTGTCCGTGTGCTGTCCTTGTGTCCATGATGTTCTTGTGTCCGTGCTGTTCTTGTGTCCATGCTATTCTTGTGTCCGGGTGCTGTTGTTGTGTCCGGGTGCTGTTTTTGTGTCCATGCTATTCTTGTGTCCGGGTGCTGTTGTTGTGTCCGGGTGCTGTTATTGTGTCCGGGTGCTGTTATTGCGTCCATGCTGTTTTTTTGTCCATGCTGTAGTTGTGTCCGGGTGCTGTTCTTGTGTCCGGGTGCTGTCCTTGTGTCCGGGTGCTGTCCTTGTGTCCGGGTGCTGTCCTTGTGTCCGGGTGCTGTTCTTGTGTCCATGCTGTTCTTGTGTCCGGGTGCTGTCCTTGTGTCCATGCTGTTCTTGTGTCCGGGTGCTGTCCTTGTGTCCGTGCTGTTCTTGTGTCCGGGTGCTGTCCTAGTGTCCGTGATGTTCTTGTGTCCGTGCTGTTCTTGTGTCCGTGCTGTTCTTGTGTCCGTGCTGTTCTTGTGTCCGTGCTGTTCTTGTGTCCGTGCTGTTCTTGTGTCCGTGCTGTTCTTGTGTCCGTGCTGTTCTTGTGTCCGTGCTGTTCTTGTGTCCATGCTGTTCTTGTGTACGGGTGCTGTCCTTGTGTACGGGTGCTGTCCTTGTGTACGGGTGCTGTCCTTGTGTACGGGTGCTGTTCTTGTGTCCGGGTGCTGTTATTGTGTCCGGGTGCTGTTATTGCGTCCATGCTGTTTTTTTGTCCATGCTGTAGTTGTGTCCGGGTGCTGTTCTTGTGTCCGGGTGCTGTCCTTGTGTCCGGGTGCTGTCCTTGTGTCCGGGTGCTGTTCTTGTGTCCATGCTGTTCTTGTGTCCGGGTGCTGTCCTTGTGTCCGTGCTGTTCTTGTGTACGGGTGCTGTTCTTGTGTCCGGATGCTGTTCTTGTGTCCGGGTGCTGTTCTTGTGTCCGGGTGCTGTTCTTGTGTCCATGCTGTTCTTGTGTCCGGGTGCTGTCCTTGTGTCCGTGCTGTTCTTGTGTACGGGTGCTGTTCTTGTGTACGGATGCTTTTCTTGTGTCCGGGTGCTGTCCTTGTGTCCGGGTGCTGTTCTTGTGTCCATGCTGTTCTTGTGTCCGGGTGCTGTCCTAGTGTCCGTGATGTTCTTGTGTCCGTGCTGTTCTTGTGTCCGTGCTGTTCTTGTGTCCGTGCTGTTCTTGTGTCCGTGCTGTTCTTGTGTCCGTGCTGTTCTTGTGTCCGTGCTGTTCTTGTGTCCGTGCTGTTTATGTGTCCGTGCTGTTCTTGTGTCCATGCTGTTCTTGTGTACGGGTGCTGTCCTTGTGTACGGGTGCTGTTCTTGTGTCCGGATGCTGTTCTTGTGTCCGGATGCTGTTCTTGTGTCCATGCTGTTCTTGTGTACGGGTGCTGTCCTTGTGTACGGGTGCTGTCCTTGTGTACGGGTGCTGTCCTTGTGTACGGGTGCTGTTCTTGTGTCCGGATGCTGTTCTTGTGTCCGGATGCTGTTCTTGTGTCCGGGTGCTGTTCTTGTGTCCGGGTGCTGTTCTTGTGTCCGGGTGCTGTTCTTGTGTCCGGATGCTGTTCTTGTGTCCGGCTGCTGTTCTTGTGTCCGGATGCTGTTCTTGTGTCCGGATGCTGTTCTTGTGTCCGGATGCTGTTCTTGTGTCCGGGTGCTGTTCTTGTGTCCGGGTGCTGTTCTTGTGTCCGGGTGCTGTTCTTGTGTCCGGGTGCTGTTCTTGTGTCCGGATGCTGTTCTTGTGTCCGGATGCTGTTCTTGTGTCCGGATGCTGTTCTTGTGTCCGGATGCTGTTCTTGTGTCCGGATGCTGTTCTTGTGTCCGGATGCTGTTCTTGTGTCCGGATGCTGTTCTTGTGTCCGTGCTGTAGTTGTGTCCGGGTGCTGTTCTTGTGTCTGTGCTGTTTTTGTGTCCGTGCTGTAGTTGTTTCCTGGTTACTTTTCTTGTGTCTGTGCTGTTCTTGTGTCCGTGCTGTAGTTGTTTCCTGGTTACTTTTCTTGTGTCCATGCTGTAGGTGTGTCCAGATGTTGTTCTTGTGTGTGGGTGCTCTTCTTGTGTCCATGCTGTAGGTGTGTCCAGATGCTGTTCTTGTGACCTTGCTATATTTGTGTCCGGTGCTGTTCTTGTGTACTTACTGTAGGTGTACCCCGGTGCTGTTCTTGTGTCCATGCTGTTTTTGGTTCTGTGTGTTGTTCTTGTGTCCTTCCTGTAGCTGTTTCCGTGCTGTATCTGTGTCCATGCTGTAGCTCTCTCCGTGCTGTAGCTATGTCCATGCTTTAGCTGTGTCCTTGTTGTTATTGTGTCCGGCTGCTGTTCTTGTGTCCATGTTGGTTTTGTGTCCATGCTGTTCTTGTGTCCTTGCTGTAGTTGTGTCCAGGTGCTGTGTCAGGGTGCTGTAATTGTGTCCGGGTGCTGACCTTGTGTCTGGGTGCTGACCTTGTGTCCGGGTGCTGTAGTTGTGTCTGGGTGCTGTTTTTGTGTCCATGCTATTCTTGTGTCCGGGTGCTGTTGTTGTGTCTGGGTGCTGTTTTTGTGTCCATACTGTTTTTGTGCCAATGCTGTTTTTGTGTCCATGCTGTTCTTGTGTCCGGTTGCTGTAGTTGTGTCCGGGTGCTGTTATTGTGTCTGGGTGCTGTTTTTGTGTCCATGCAGTTCTTGTGTCCATGCTATTCTTGTGTCCGGGTGCTGTTGTTGTGTCCCGGTGCTGTTTTTGTGTCCATGCTATTCTTGTGTCCGGGTGCTGTTGTTGTGTCCTGGTGCTGTTATTGTGTCCGGGTGCTGTTATTGTGTCCGGGTGCTGTTATTGTGTCCATGCTGTTTTTATGCCCATGCTGTAGTTGTGTCCGGGTGCTGTTCTTGTGTCCTGGTGCTGTCCTTGTGTCCTGGTGCTGTCCTTGTGTCCTGGTGCTGTCCTTGTGTCTGGGTGCTATCCTTGTGTCCGGGTGCTGTCCTTGTGTCCATGCTGTTCTTGTGTCCATGCTGTTTTGTGTCCATTCTGTTCTTGTGTCCGGGTGCTGCTCTTGTGTCCATGCTGTTCTTGTGTCCGGATGCTGTTCTTGTTTCCGGATGCTGTTCTTGTGTCCGTGCTGTAGTTGTGTCCGGATGCTGTTCTTGTGTCTGTGCTGTTCTTGTGTCCATGCTGTAGTTGTTTCCTGGTTACTTTTCTTGTGTCCATGCTGTAGGTGTGTCCAGATGCTGTTCTTGTGTCTGGGTGCTGTTCTTGTGTCCATGCTGTAGGTGTGTCCAGATGCTGTTCTTGTGACCTTGCTATATTTGTGTCCGGTGCTGTTCTTGTGTACTTACTGTAGGTGTACCCTGGTGCTTTTCTTGTGTCCATGCTGTTTTTGGTTCTGGGTGTTGTTCTTGTGTCCTTCCTGTATAACTGTTTCCGTGCTGTATCTGTGTCCATGCTGTAGCTCTCTCCGTGCTGTAGCTATGTCCGTGCTTTAGCTGTGTCCTTGTTGTTATTGTGTCCGGCTGCCGTTCTTGTGTCCATGTTGGTTTTGTGTCCATGCTGTTCTTTTGTCCTTGCTGTAGTTGTGTCCAGGTGCTGTGTCAGGGTGCTGTAATTGTGTCCGGGTGCAGACCTTGTGTCGGGGTGCTGACCTTGTGTCCGGGTGCTGTAGTTGTGTCCAAGTGCTGTTTTTGTGTCCATGCTATTCTTGTGTCCGGGTGCTGTTGTTGTGTCTGGGTGCTGTTTTTGTGTCCATACTGTTCTTGTGTCCTTGCTGTAGCTGTGTCCAGGTGATGTCCTTGTGTCCGGTTGCTGTTATTGTGTCCGGGTGCTGTTATTGTGTCCATGCTGTTTTTGTGCCCATGCTGTTTTTGTGTCCATGCTGTAGTTGTGTCCGGGTGCTGTTCTTGTGTCCGGATGCTGTTCTTGTATCCTTGATGTAGTTGTGTCCAGGTGCTGTGTCAGGGTGCTGTAATTGTGTCCGGGTGCTGACCTTGTGTCCGGGTGCTGTAGTTGTGTCCAAGTGCTGTTTTTGTGTCCATGGTATTCTTGTGTCCGGGTGCTGTTCTTGTGTCCGGGTGCTGTTCTTGTGTCCGGGTGCTGTTCTTGTGTCCGGGTGCTGTTCTTGTGTCCGGGTGCTGTTCTTGTGTCCGGGTGCTGTTCTTGTGTCCGGGTGCTGTTCTTGTGTCCGGGTGCTGTTCTTGTGTCCGGGTGCTGTTCTTGTGTCCGGGTGCTGTTCTTGTGTCCGGGTGCTGTTCTTGTGTCCGGGCTGTTCTTGTGTCCGGGCTGTTCTTGTGTCCATGCTGTTCTTGTGTCCATGCTGTTCTTGTGTCCATGCTGTTCTTGTGTCCGGGTGCTGTTGTTGTGTCCGGGTGCTGTTGTTGTGTCCGGGTGCTGTTGTTGTGTCCGGGTGCTGTTGTTGTGTCCGGGTGCTGTTGTTGTGTCCGGGTGCTGTTGTTGTGTCCGGGTGCTGTTTTTGTGTCCATGCTATTCTTGTGTCCGGGTGCTGTTGTTGTGTCCGGGTGCTGTTATTGTGTCCGGGTGCTGTTATTGTGTCCGGGTGCTGTAATTGTGTCCATACTGTTTTTGTGCCCATTCTGTTTTTGTGTCCATGCTGTAGTTCTGCCGGGTGCTGTTTTTGTGTCCGGGTGCTGTTTTTGTGTCCATGCTATTGTTGTGTCCGGGTGCTGTTCTTGTGTCCGGGTGCTGTTCTTGTGTCCGGGTGCTGTTCTTGTGTCCGGGTGCTGTTCTTGTGTCCGGGTGCTGTTCTTGTGTCCGGGTGCTGTTCTTGTGTCCGGATGCTATTCTTGTGTCCTTGCTGTAGTTGTGTCCGGGTGCTGTTCTTGTGTCCGGGTGCTGTAGTTGTGTCCGGGTGCTGTAGTTGTGTCCGGGTGCTGTAGTTGTGTCCGGGTGCTGTAGTTGTGTCCGGGTGCTGTCCTTGTGTCCGGGTGCTGTCCTTGTGTCCATGCTGTTCTTGTGTCTGGGTGCTGTTCTTGTGTCCGGGTCCTGTTCTTGTGTCCGGGTGCTGTTCTTGTGTCCGGGTGCTGTTCTTGTGTCCATGATGTTCATGTGTCCATGATGTTCTTGTGTCCGGGTGCTGTTCTTGTGTCCGGGTGCTGTTCTTGTGTCCGTGCTGTTCTCGTGTCCGTGCTGTTCTCGTGTCCGGGTGCTGTTCTTGTGTTCGGATGCTGTAGTTGTATCTGGGTACTTTACTTGTGTTCATGCTGTAGTTGTGTCCAGCTGCTGTTCTTATGTCCATGCTGTAGTTGTGTCCGGGTGCTGTTCTTGTGTCCTTCCTGTAGGTGTGCCCCGGTGCTGTTCTTATGTCCATGCTGTTTTTTGTTCTCGGTGTTGTTCTTGTGTCCATGCTGTTCTTGTGTCCATGCTGTTTTTGGTTCTGGGTGTTGTTCTTGTGTCCTTCTTGTAGCTGTGTCCGTGCTGTAGCTGTGTCCATGCTGTAGCTCTGTCCGTGCTGTAACTATGTCCGTGCTGTAACTATGTCTGTGCTGTAACTATGTCCGTGCTTTAGCTGTGTTCTTGTTGTTATTGTGTCCATGATGGTTTTGTGTCCATGCTGTTCTTGTGTCCTTGCTGTAGTTGTGTCCATGTGCTGTGTCCGGGTGCTGTAGTTGTGTCCGGTTGCCGTAGTTGTGTCCGGGTCCTGTAGTTGTGTCCAGCTGCTGTTCTTGTGTCCGTGCTGTAGTTGTGTCCGGGTGCTGTTCTTGTGTCCGGGTGCTGTTCTTGTGTCATTCCTGTAGGTGTGCCCCGATGCTGTTCTTATGTCCATGCTGTTTTTGGTTCTCGGTGTTGTTCTTGTGTCCTTCCTATAGGTGTGTCCGGATGCTGTTCTTGTGTCCCGGTGCTGTGTCCGTGCTTTAGCTGTTTCCTTGTTGCTATTGTGTCCGGCTGCTGTTCTTGTGTCCATGTTGGTTTTTTGTCCATGCTGTTCTTGTGTCCTTGCTGTAGTTGTATCCGGGTGTTGACCTTGTGTCCGGGTGCTGTAGTTGTGACGGGTGCTGTTGTTGTGTCCGGGTGATGTTTTTGTGTCCATGCTGTTTTTGTGTCCATGCTGTTTTTGTGTCCATGCTGTTCTTGTGTCTGGGTACTGTCCTTGTGTCTGGGTACTGTCCTTGTGTCCATGCTGTTCTTGTGTCCGTGCTGTAGTTGTGTTTGGGTACTGTTCTTGTGTCTGTGCTGTAGGTGTGTCCAGATGCTGACATCATGCTGTAGGTGTGTCCAGATGCTGTTCTTGTGTCCACGCTATTCTTGTGTCCGGGTGCTGTTGTTGTGTCTGGGTGCTGTTTTTGTGTCCATACTGTTGTTGTGCCCATGCTTTTTTTGTGTCCATGCTGTAGTTGTGTCAGAGGTGCTGTTCTTGTGTCTGGGTGCTGTAGTTGTGTCCAGGTGCTGTCCTTGTGTCCGGGTGCTGTTCTCTTGTTCATGCTGTTCTTGTGTCTTTGCTGTTTTGTGTCCATGCTGTTCTTGTGTCCATGCTGTTTTTGTGTCCGGGTGCTGTTCTTGTGACCGGGTGCTGTTCTTGTGACCGGGTGCTGTTCTTGTGACCGGGTGCTGTTTTTGTGTCCGGGTGCTGTTCTTGTGTCCGGGTGCTGTTCTTGTGTCCGGGTGCTGTTCTTGTGTCCATGCTGTTCTTGTGTCCATGCTGTTCTTGTGTCCGTGTGCTGTCCATGTGTACATGCTGTTCTTGTGTCCATGCTGTTCTTGTGTCCGGGTGCTGTTCTTGTGTCCGGGTGCTGTTCTTGTGTCCGGGTGCTGTTCTTGTGTCCAGGTGCTGTTCTTGTGTACTTCCTGTAGGTGTGTCCCGGTGCTGTTCTTCTGTCCATGCTGTTTTTGGTTCTGGGTGTTGTTCTTGTGTCCTTCCTGTAGCTGTTTCCGTGCTGAAGCTGTGTTCATGCTGTAGCTGTGTCTGTGCTGTAGGTCTGTCCGTGCTGTAGCTATGTCCATGCTTTAGCTGTGTCCTTGTTGCTATTGTGTCCGGTTGCTGTTCTTGTGTCCATGTTGGTTTTGTGTCCTTGCTGTAGTTGTGTCCAGGTGCTGTGTCCAGGTGCTGTAGTTGTGTACTGGTGCTGACCTTGTGTCCGGGTGCTGTAGTTGAGTCAGGGTGATGTAGTTGTGTCCAATTGCTGTTTTTGTGTCCATACTATTCTTGTGTCCGGGTGCTGTAGTTGTGTCCGGGTGCTGTTTTTGTGTCCATGCTATTCTTGTGTCCGGGTGCTGTAGTTGTATCCGGGTGCTGTTTTTGTGTCCATGCTGTTATTGTGTCCATGCTGTTATTGTGTCCGGGTGCTATAGTTGTGTCCGGGTGCTGTCCTTGTGTCCATGCTGTTCTTGTGTCCGGGTGCTGTCCTTGTGTCCATGCTGTTCTTGTGTATGGGTGCTGTTTTTGTGTCCGGATGCTGTTCTTGTGTCCAGGTGCTGTTGTTGTATCCAGGTGCTGTAATTGTGTCCGGATGCTGTTCTTGTGTCCGTGTGCTATAGTTGTGTCCGGGTGCTGTCCTTGTGTCCATGCTGTTCTTGTGTCTGGGTGCTGTCCTTGTGTCCGGGTGCTGTCCTTGTGTCCGGGTGCTGTAGTTGTGACGGGTGCTGTAGTTGTGTCCGGGTGCTGTAGTTGTGTCCATGCTATTCTTGTGTCCGGGTGCTGTTGTTGTATCCGGGTGCTGTTTTTGTGTCCATGCTGTTATTGTGTCCTTGCTGTAATTGTGTCTGGATGCTGTTCTTGTGTCCGGGTGCTATAGTTGTGTCCGGGTGCTGTCCTTGTGTCCATGCTGTTCTTGTGTCCGGGTGCTGTCCTTGTGTCCATGCTGTTCATGTGTCTGGGTGCTGTTCTTGTGTATGGGTGCTGTTCTTGTGTATGGGTGCTGTTCTTGTGTATGGGTGCTGTTCTTGTGTCCGGGTGCTGTTCTTGTGTCCGGATGCTGTTCTTGTGTCCGGATGCTGTTCCTGTGTCCGCATGCTGTTCTTGTGTCCGGATGCTGTTCTTGTGTCCGTGCTGTAGTTGTGTCCGGGTGCTGTTCTTGTGTCTGTGCTGTTCTTGTGTCCGTGCTGTAGTTGTTTCCTGGTTACTTTTCTCTTGTCCATGCTGTAGGTGTGTCCAGATGCTGTTCTTGTGTCTGGGTGCTGTTCTTGTGTCCATGCTGTAGGTGTGTCCAGATGCTGTTCTTGTGACCGTGCTATAGTTGTGTCCGGTGCTGTTCTTGTGTACTTCCTGTAGGTGTACCCCGGTGCTGTTCTTGTGTCCATGCTGTTTTTGGTTCTGGGTGTTGTTCTTGTGTCCTTCCTGTAGCTGTTTCCGTGCTGTAGCTGTGTCCGTGCTGTAGCTCTGTCCATGCTGTAGCTATGTCCGTGCTTTAGCTGTGTCCTTGTTGTTATTGTGTCCGGCTGCTGTTCTTGTGTCCATGTTGGTTTTGTGTCCATGCTGTTCTTGTGTCCTTGCTGTAGTTGTGTCCAGGTGCTGTGTCAGGGTGCTGTAATTGTGTCCGGGTGCTGACTTTGTGTCCATGCTATTATTGTGTCAGGGTGCTGTTGTTGTGTCTGGGTGCTGTTTTTGTGTCCATACTGTTTTTGTGCCCATGCTGTTTTTGTGTCCATGCTGTTCTTGTGTCCTTGCTGTAGCTGTGTCCAGGTGCTGTTATTGTGTCTGGGTGCTGTTTTTGTGTCCATGCAGTTCTTGTGTCCATGCTATTCTTGTGTCCGGGTGCTGTTGTTGTGTCCGGGTGCTGTTATTGTGTCTGGGTGCTGTTTTTGTGTCCATGCTATTCTTGTGTCCGGGTGCTGTTGTTGTGTCCGGGTGCTGTTTTTGTGTCCATGCTATTCTTGTGTCCGGGTGCTGTTGTTGTGTCCGGGTGCTGTTGTTGTGTCCGGGTGCTGTTGTTGCGTCCATGCTGTTTTTGTGCCCATGCTGTTTTTGTGTCCATGCTGTAGTTGTGTCCGGGTGCTGTTCTTGTGTCCGGGTGCTGTTCTTGTGTCCGGGTGCTGTCCTTGTGTCCGGGTGCTGTCCTTGTGTCCATGCTGTTCTTGTGTCCGGGTGCTGTCCTTGTGTCCGTGCTGTTCTTGTGTACGGGTGCTGTTCTTGTGTCCGGATGCTGTTCTTGTGTCCGGGTGCTGTTCTTGTGTCCGGGTGCTGTCCTTGTGTCCGGGTGCTGTCCTTGTGTCCATGCTGTTCTTGTGTCCGGGTGCTGTCCTAGTGTCCATGATGTTCTTGTGTCCATGCTGTTCTTGTGTCCATGCTGTTCTTGTGTCCGGGTGCTGTCCTTGTGTCCGGGTGCTGTCCTTGTGTACGTGTGCTGTTCTTGTGTCCGGATGCTGTTCTTGTGTCCGGGTGCTGTCCTTGTGTCCGGGTGCTGTCCTTGTGTCCGGGTGCGGTTCTTGTGTCCGGTGCTGTTCTTGTGTACTTCCTGTAGGTGTACCCTGGTGCTTTTCTTGTGTCCATGCTGTTTTTGGTTCTGGGTGTTGTTCTTGTGTCCTTCCTGTATAACTGTTTCCGTGCTGTATCTGTGTCCATGCTGTAGCTCTCTCCGTGCTGTAGCTATGTCCGTGCTTTAGCTGTGTCCTTGTTGTTATTGTGTCCGGCTGCCGTTCTTGTGTCCATGTTGGTTTTGTGTCCATGCTGTTCTTGTGTCCTTGCTGTAGTTGTGTCCAGGTGCTGTGTCAGGGTGCTGTAATTGTGTCCGGGTGCAGACCTTGTGTCGGGGTGCTGACCTTGTGTCCGGGTGCTGTAGTTGTGTCCAAGTGCTGTTTTTGTGTCCATGCTATTCTTGTGTCCGGGTGCTGTTGTTGTGTCTGGGTGCTGTTTTTGTGTCCATACTGTTTTTGTGCCCATGCTGTTTTTGTGTCCATGCTGTTCTTGTGTCCTTGCTGTAGCTGTGTCCAGGTGATGTCCTTGTGTCCGGTTGCTGTAGTTGTGTCCGGGTGCTGTTTTTGTGTCCATGCTATTCTTGTGTCCGGGTGCTGTTGTTGTGTCCGGGTGCTGTTATTGTGTCCGGGTGCTGTTATTGTGTCCGGGTGCTGTTATTGTGTCCATGCTGTTTTTGTGCCCATGCTGTTTTTGTGTCCGGGTGCTGTTCTTGTGTCCGGGTGCTGTTCTTGTGTCCGGGTGCTGTTCTTGTGTCCGGGTGCTGTTTTTGTGTCCATGCTATTCTTGTGTCCGGGTGCTGTTGTTGTGTCCGGGTGCTGTTATTGTGTCCGGGTGCTGTTATTGCGTCCATGCTGTTTTTTTGTCCATGCTGTAGTTGTGTCCGGGTGCTGTTCTTGTGTCCGGGTGCTGTCCTTGTGTCCGGGTGCTGTCCTTGTGTCCGGGTGCTGTCCTTGTGTCCGGGTGCTGTCCTTGTGTCCGGGTGCTGTTCTTGTGTCCATGCTGTTCTTGTGTCCGGGTGCTGTCCTTGTGTCCGTGCTGTTCTTGTGTACGGGTGCTGTTCTTGTGTCCGGATGCTGTTCTTGTGTCCGGGTGCTGTTCTTGTGTCCGGGTGCTGTCCTTGTGTCCGGGTGCTGTTCTTGTGTCCATGCTGTTCTTGTGTCCGGGTGCTGTCCTAGTGTCCGTGATGTTCTTGTGTCCGTGCTGTTCTTGTGTCCGTGCTGTTCTTGTGTCCGTGCTGTTCTTGTGTCCGTGCTGTTCTTGTGTCCGTGCTGTTCTTGTGTCCATGCTGTTCTTGTGTCCATGCTGTTCTTGTGTACGGGTGCTGTCCTTGTGTACGGGTGCTGTCCTTGTGTACGGGTGCTGTCCTTGTGTACGGGTGCTGTCCTTGTGTCCGGGTGCTGTTATTGTGTCCGGGTGCTGTTATTGCGTCCATGCTGTTTTTTTGTCCATGCTGTAGTTGTGTCCGGGTGCTGTTCTTGTGTCCGGGTGCTGTCCTTGTGTCCGGGTGCTGTCCTTGTGTCCGGGTGCTGTTCTTGTGTCCATGCTGTTCTTGTGTCCGGGTGCTGTCCTTGTGTCCGTGCTGTTCTTGTGTACGGGTGATGTTCTTGTGTCCGGATGCTGTTCTTGTGTCCGGGTGCTGTCCTTGTGTCCGGGTGCTGTTCTTGTGTCCGGGTGCTGTCCTAGTGTCCGTGCTGTTCTTGTGTCCGTGCTGTTCTTGTGTCCGTGCTGTTCTTGTGTCCGTGCTGTTCTTGTGTCCGTGCTGTTCTTGTGTCCGTGCTGTTCTTGTGTCCGTGCTGTTCTTGTGTCCGTGCTGTTCTTGTGTCCGTGCTGTTCTTGTGTCCGTGCTGTTCTTGTGTCCGTGCTGTTCTTGTGTCCATGCTGTTCTTGTGTCCGGGTGCTGTCCTTGTGTACGGGTGCTGTTCTTGTGTCCGGATGCTGTTCTTGTGTCCGGATGCTGTTCTTGTGTCCATGCTGTTCTTGTGTACGGGTGCTGTCCTTGTGTACGGGTGCTGTCCTTGTGTCCGGATGCTGTTCTTGTGTCCGGATGCTGTTCTTGTGTCCGGATGCTGTTCTTGTGTCCGGGTGCTGTTCTTGTGTCCGGGTGCTGTTCTTGTGTCCGGGTGCTGTTCTTGTGTCCGGCTGCTGTTCTTGTGTCCGGGTGCTGTTCTTGTGTCCGGATGCTGTTCTTGTGTCCGGATGCTGTTCTTGTGTCCGGATGCTGTTCTTGTGTCCGGATGCTGTTCTTGTGTCCGGATGCTGTTCTTGTGTCCGGGTGCTGTTCTTGTGTCCGGGTGCTGTTCTTGTGTCCGGATGCTGTTCTTGTGTCCGGATGCTGTTCTTGTGTCCGGATGCTGTTCTTGTGTCCGGATGCTGTTCTTGTGTCCGGATGCTGTTCTTGTGTCCGGATGCTGTTCTTGTGTCCGGATGCTGTTCTTGTGTCCGTGCTGTAGTTGTGTCCGGGTGCTGTTCTTGTGTCTGTGCTGTTTTTGTGTCCGTGCTGTAGTTGTTTCCTGGTTACTTTTCTTGTGTCTGTGCTGTTCTTGTGTCCGTGCTGTAGTTGTTTCCTGGTTACTTTTCTTGTGTCCATGCTGTAGGTGTGTCCAGATGCTGTTCTTGTGTGTGGGTGCTCTTCTTGTGTCCATGCTGTAGGTGTGTCCAGATGCTGTTCTTGTGACCTTGCTATATTTGTGTCCGGTGCTGTTCTTGTGTACTTACTGTAGTTGTACCCCGGTGCTGTTCTTGTGTCCATGCTGTTTTTGGTTCTGGGTGTTGTTCTTGTGTCCTTCCTGTAGCTGTTTCCGTGCTGTATCTGTGTCCATGCTGTAGCTCTCTCCGTGCTGTAGCTATGTCCATGCTTTAGCTGTGTCCTTGTTGTTATTGTGTCCGGCTGCTGTTCTTGTGTCCATGTTGGTTTTGTGTCCATGCTGTTCTTGTGTCCTTGCTGTAGTTGTGTCCAGGTGCTGTGTCAGGGTGCTGTAATTGTGTCCGGGTGCTGACCTTGTGTCTGGGTGCTGACCTTGTGTCCGGGTGCTGTAGTTGTGTCTGGGTGCTGTTTTTGTGTCCATGCTATTCTTGTGTCCGGGTGCTGTTGTTGTGTCTGGGTGCTGTTTTTGTGTCCATACTGTTTTTGTGCCAATGCTGTATTTGTGTCCATGCTGTTCTTGTGTCCGGTTGCTGTAGTTGTGTCCGGGTGCTGTTATTGTGTCTGGGTGCTGTTTTTGTGTCCATGCAGTTCTTGTGTCCATGCTATTCTTGTGTCAGTGTGCTGTTGTTGTGTCCCGGTGCTGTTTTTGTGTCCATGCTATTCTTGTGTCCGGGTGCTGTTCTTGTGTCCGGGTGCTGTTCTTGTGTCCATGCTGTTCTTGTGTCCATGCTGTTCTTGTGTCCGGGTGCTGTTCTTGTGTCCGGGTGCTGTTCTTGTGTCCGTGTGCTGTTCTTGTGTCCGTGTGCTGTCCTTGTGTCCATGATGTTCTTGTGTCCGTGCTGTTCTTGTGTCCATGCTATTCTTGTGTCCGGGTGCTGTTGTTGTGTCCGGGTGCTGTTTTTGTGTCCATGCTATTCTTGTGTCCGGGTGCTGTTGTTGTGTCCGGGTGCTGTTATTGTGTCCGGGTGCTGTTATTGCGTCCATGCTGTTTTTTTGTCCATGCTGTAGTTGTGTCCGGGTGCTGTTCTTGTGTCCGGGTGCTGTCCTTGTGTCCGGGTGCTGTCCTTGTGTCCGGGTGCTGTCCTTGTGTCCGGGTGCTGTTCTTGTGTCCATGCTGTTCTTGTGTCCGGGTGCTGTCCTTGTGTCCGTGCTGTTCTTGTGTCCGGATGCTGTTCTTGTGTCCGGGTGCTGTTCTTGTGTCCGGGTGCTGTCCTTGTGTCCGGGTGCTGTCCTTGTGTCCGGGTGCTGTTCTTGTGTCCATGCTGTTCTTGTGTCCGGGTGCTGTCCTAGTGTCCGTGATGTTCTTGTGTCCGTGCTGTTCTTGTGTCCGTGCTGTTCTTGTGTCCGTGCTGTTCTTGTGTCCATGCTGTTCTTGTGTCCATGCTGTTCTTGTGTACGGGTGCTGTCCTTGTGTACGGGTGCTGTCCTTGTGTACGGGCGCTGTCCTTGTGTCCGGGTGCTGTTCTTGTGTCCGGGTGCTGTTATTGTGTCCGGGTGCTGTTATTGCGTCCATGCTGTTTTTTTGTCCATGCTGTAGTTGTGTCCGGGTGCTGTTCTTGTGTCCGGGTGCTGTCCTTGTGTCCGGGTGCTGTCCTTGTGTCCGGGTGCTGTCCTTGTGTCCGGGTGCTGTTCTTGTGTCCATGCTGTTCTTGTGTCCGGGTGCTGTCCTTGTGTCCGTGCTGTTCTTGTGTACGGGTGCTGTTCTTGTGTCCGGATGCTGTTCTTGTGTCCGGGTGCTGTTCTTGTGTCCGGGTGCTGTTCTTGTGTCCATGCTGTTCTTGTGTCCGGGTGCTGTCCTTGTGTCCGTGCTGTTCTTGTGTACGGGTGCTGTTCTTGTGTCCGGGTGCTGTTCTTGTGTCCGGGTGCTGTCCTTGTGTCCGGGTGCTGTTCTTGTGTCCATGCTGTTCTTGTGTCCGGGTGCTGTCCTAGTGTCCATGATGTTCTTGTGTCCGTGCTGTTCTTGTGTCCGTGCTGTTCTTGTGTCCGTGCTGTTCTTGTGTCCGTGCTGTTCTTGTGTCCGTGCTGTTCTTGTGTCCATGCTGTTCTTGTGTACGGGTGCTGTCCTTGTGTACGGGTGCTGTTCTTGTGTCCGGATGCTGTTCTTGTGTCCGGATGCTGTTCTTGTGTCCATGCTGTTCTTGTGTACGGGTGCTGTCCTTGTGTACGGGTGCTGTCCTTGTGTACGGGTGCTGTTCTTGTGTCCGGATGCTGTTCTTGTGTCCGGATGCTGTTCTTGTGTCCGGTGCTGTTCTTGTGTACTTCCTGTAGGTGTACCCTGGTGCTTTTCTTGTGTCCATGCTGTTTTTGGTTCTGGGTGTTGTTCTTGTGTCCTTCCTGTATAACTGTTTCCGTGCTGTATCTGTGTCCATGCTGTAGCTCTCTCCGTGCTGTAGCTATGTCCGTGCTTTAGCTGTGTCCTTGTTGTTATTGTGTCCGGCTGCCGTTCTTGTGTCCATGTTGGTTTTGTGTCCATGCTGTTCTTGTGTCCTTGCTGTAGTTGTGTCCAGGTGCTGTGTCAGGGTGCTGTAATTGTGTCCGGGTGCAGACCTTGTGTCGGGGTGCTGACCTTGTGTCCGGGTGCTGTAGTTGTGTCCAAGTGCTGTTTTTGTGTCCATGCTATTCTTGTGTCCGGGTGCTGTTGTTGTGTCTGGGTGCTGTTTTTGTGTCCATACTGTTTTTGTGCCCATGCTGTTTTTGTGTCCATGCTGTTTTTGTGTCCATGCTGTTCTTGTGTCCTTGCTGTAGCTGTGTCCAGGTGATGTCCTTGTGTCCGGTTGCTGTAGTTGTGTCCGGGTGCTGTTTTTGTGTCCATGCTATTCTTGTGTCCGGGTGCTGTTGTTGTGTCCGGGTGCTGTTATTGTGTCCGGGTGCTGTTATTGTGTCCGGGTGCTGTTATTGTGTCCATGCTGTTTTTGTGCCCATGCTGTTTTTGTGTCCATGCTGTTCTTGTGTCCTTGCTGTAGCTGTGTCCAGGTGATGTCCTTGTGTCCGGTTGCTGTAGTTGTGTCCGGGTGCTGTTTTTGTGTCCATGCTATTCTTGTGTCCGGGTGCTGTTGTTGTGTCCGGGTGCTGTTATTGTGTCCGGGTGCTGTTATTGTGTCCGGGTGCTGTTATTGTGTCCGGGTGCTGTTATTGTGTCCGGGTGCTGTTATTGTGTCCATGCTGTTTTTGTGCCCATGCTGTTTTTGTGTCCGGGTGCTGTTCTTGTGTCCGGGTGCTGTTCTTGTGTCCGGGTGCTGTTTTTGTGTCCATGCTATTCTTGTGTCCGGGTGCTGTTGTTGTGTCCGGGTGCTGTTATTGTGTCCGGGTGCTGTTATTGCGTCCATGCTGTTTTTTTGTCCATGCTGTAGTTGTGTCCGGGTGCTGTTCTTGTGTCCGGGTGCTGTCCTTGTGTCCGGGTGCTGTCCTTGTGTCCGGGTGCTGTCCTTGTGTCCGGGTGCTGTCCTTGTGTCCGGGTGCTGTTCTTGTGTCCATGCTGTTCTTGTGTCCGGGTGCTGTCCTTGTGTCCGTGCTGTTCTTGTGTACGGGTGCTGTTCTTGTGTCCGGATGCTGTTCTTGTGTCCGGGTGCTGTTCTTGTGTCCGGGTGCTGTCCTTGTGTCCGGGTGCTGTTCTTGTGTCCATGCTGTTCTTGTGTCCGGGTGCTGTCCTAGTGTCCGTGATGTTCTTGTGTCCGTGCTGTTCTTGTGTCCGTGCTGTTCTTGTGTCCGTGCTGTTCTTGTGTCCGTGCTGTTCTTGTGTCCGTGCTGTTCTTGTGTCCATGCTGTTCTTGTGTCCATGCTGTTCTTGTGTACGGGTGCTGTCCTTGTGTACGGGTGCTGTCCTTGTGTACGGGTGCTGTCCTTGTGTACGGGTGCTGTCCTTGTGTCCGGGTGCTGTTATTGTGTCCGGGTGCTGTTATTGCGTCCATGCTGTTTTTTTGTCCATGCTGTAGTTGTGTCCGGGTGCTGTTCTTGTGTCCGGGTGCTGTCCTTGTGTCCGGGTGCTGTCCTTGTGTCCGGGTGCTGTTCTTGTGTCCATGCTGTTCTTGTGTCCGGGTGCTGTCCTTGTGTCCGTGCTGTTCTTGTGTACGGGTGCTGTTCTTGTGTCCGGATGCTGTTCTTGTGTCCGGGTGCTGTCCTTGTGTCCGGGTGCTGTTCTTGTGTCCGGGTGCTGTCCTAGTGTCCATGATGTTCTTGTGTCCGTGCTGTTCTTGTGTCCGTGCTGTTCTTGTGTCCGTGCTGTTCTTGTGTCCGTGCTGTTCTTGTGTCCGTGCTGTTCTTGTGTCCGTGCTGTTCTTGTGTCCATGCTGTTCTTGTGTCCATGCTGTTCTTGTGTCCGGGTGCTGTCCTTGTGTACGGGTGCTGTTCTTGTGTCCGGATGCTGTTCTTGTGTCCGGATGCTGTTCTTGTGTCCATGCTGTTCTTGTGTACGGGTGCTGTCCTTGTGTACGGGTGCTGTCCTTGTGTCCGGATGCTGTTCTTGTGTCCGGATGCTGTTCTTGTGTCCGGATGCTGTTCTTGTGTCCGGATGCTGTTCTTGTGTCCGGATGCTGTTCTTGTGTCCGGATGCTGTTCTTGTGTCCGTGCTGTAGTTGTGTCCGGGTGCTGTTCTTGTGTCTGTGCTGTTTTTGTGTCCGTGCTGTAGTTGTTTCCTGGTTACTTTTCTTGTGTCTGTGCTGTTCTTGTGTCCGTGCTGTAGTTGTTTCCTGGTTACTTTTCTTGTGTCCATGCTGTAGGTGTGTCCAGATGCTGTTCTTGTGTGTGGGTGCTCTTCTTGTGTCCATGCTGTAGGTGTGTCCAGATGCTGTTCTTGTGACCTTGCTATATTTGTGTCCGGTGCTGTTCTTGTGTACTTACTGTAGGTGTACCCCGGTGCTGTTCTTGTGTCCATGCTGTTTTTGGTTCTGTGTGTTGTTCTTGTGTCCTTCCTGTAGCTGTTTCCGTGCTGTATCTGTGTCCATGCTGTAGCTCTCTCCGTGCTGTAGCTATGTCCATGCTTTAGCTGTGTCCTTGTTGTTATTGTGTCCGGCTGCTGTTCTTGTGTCCATGTTGGTTTTGTGTCCATGCTGTTCTTGTGTCCTTGCTGTAGTTGTGTCCAGGTGCTGTGTCAGGGTGCTGTAATTGTGTCCGGGTGCTGACCTTGTGTCTGGGTGCTGACCTTGTGTCCGGGTGCTGTAGTTGTGTCTGGGTGCTGTTTTTGTGTCCATGCTATTCTTGTGTCCGGGTGCTGTTGTTGTGTCTGGGTGCTGTTTTTGTGTCCATACTGTTTTTGTGCCAATGCTGTATTTGTGTCCATGCTGTTCTTGTGTCCGGTTGCTGTAGTTGTGTCCGGGTGCTGTTATTGTGTCTGGGTGCTGTTTTTGTGTCCATGCAGTTCTTGTGTCCATGCTATTCTTGTGTCCGGGTGCTGTTGTTGTGTCCCGGTGCTGTTTTTGTGTCCATGCTATTCTTGTGTCCGGGTGCTGTTCTTGTGTCCGGGTGCTGTTCTTGTGTCCATGCTGTTCTTGTGTCCATGCTGTTCTTGTGTCCATGCTGTTCTTGTGTCCATGCTGTTCTTGTGTCCGGGTGCTGTTCTTGTGTCCGGGTGCTGTTCTTGTGTCCGTGTGCTGTTCTTGTGTCCGTGTGCTGTCCTTGTGTCCATGATGTTCTTGTGTCCGTGCTGTTCTTGTGTCCATGCTATTCTTGTGTCCGGGTGCTGTTGTTGTGTCCGGGTGCTGTTTTTGTGTCCATGCTATTCTTGTGTCCGGGTGCTGTTGTTGTGTCCGGGTGCTGTTATTGTGTCCGGGTGCTGTTATTGCGTCCATGCTGTTTTTTTGTCCATGCTGTAGTTGTGTCCGGGTGCTGTTCTTGTGTCCGGGTGCTGTCCTTGTGTCCGGGTGCTGTCCTTGTGTCCGGGTGCTGTCCTTGTGTCCGGGTGCTGTCCTTGTGTCCGGGTGCTGTTCTTGTGTCCATGCTGTTCTTGTGTCCGGGTGCTGTCCTTGTGTCCGTGCTGTTCTTGTGTACGGGTGCTGTTCTTGTGTCCGGATGCTGTTCTTGTGTCCGGGTGCTGTTCTTGTGTCCGGGTGCTGTCCTTGTGTCCGGGTGCTGTTCTTGTGTCCATGCTGTTCTTGTGTCCGGGTGCTGTCCTAGTGTCCGTGATGTTCTTGTGTCCGTGCTGTTCTTGTGTCCGTGCTGTTCTTGTGTCCGTGCTGTTCTTGTGTCCATGCTGTTCTTGTGTCCATGCTGTTCTTGTGTACGGGTGCTGTCCTTGTGTACGGGTGCTGTCCTTGTGTACGGGTGCTGTCCTTGTGTACGGGTGCTGTTCTTGTGTCCGGGTGCTGTTATTGTGTCCGGGTGCTGTTATTGCGTCCATGCAGTTTTTTTGTCCATGCTGTAGTTGTGTCCGGGTGCTGTTCTTGTGTCCGGGTGCTGTCCTTGTGTCCGGGTGCTGTCCTTGTGTCCGGGTGCTGTTCTTGTGTCCGGGTGCTGTCCTTGTGTCCGTGCTATCCTTGTGTCCGTGCTGTTCTTGTGTACGGGTGCTGTTCTTGTGTCCGGATGCTGTTCTTGTGTCCGGGTGCTGTTCTTGTGTCCATGCTGTTCTTGTGTCCGGGTGCTGTCCTTGTGTCCGTGCTGTTCTTGTGTACGGGTGCTGTTCTTGTGTCCGGATGCTGTTCTTGTGTCCGGGTGCTGTCCTTGTGTCCGGGTGCTGTTCTTGTGTCCATGCTGTTCTTGTGTCCGGGTGCTGTCCTTGTGTCCGTGCTGTTCTTGTGTCCGTGCTGTTCTTGTGTCCGTGCTGTTCTTGTGTCCGTGCTGTTCTTGTGTCCGTGCTGTTCTTGTGTCCGTGCTGTTCTTGTGTCCGTGCTGTTCTTGTGTCCGTGCTGTTCTTGTGTCCATGCTGTTCTTGTGTACGGGTGCTGTCCTTGTGTACGGGTGCTGTTCTTGTGTCCGGATGCTGTTCTTGTGTCCGGATGCTGTTCTTGTGTCCATGCTGTTCTTGTGTACGGGTGCTGTCCTTGTGTACGGGTGCTGTCCTTGTGTACGGGTGCTGTTCTTGTGTCCGGATGCTGTTCTTGTGTCCGGATGCTGTTCTTGTGTCCGGGTGCTGTTCTTGTGTCCGGGTGCTGTTCTTGTGTCCGGGTGCTGTTCTTGTGTCCGGGTGCTGTTCTTGTGTCCGGCTGCTGTTCTTGTGTCCGGGTGCTGTTCTTGTGTCCGGATGCTGTTCTTGTGTCCGGATGCTGTTCTTGTGTCCGGTGCTGTTCTTGTGAACGTCCTGTAGGTGTGTCCGGGTGCTGTTCTTGTGTCCTTCCTGTAGGTGTGTCCGGGTGCTGTTCTTGTGTCCATGCTGTTCTTGTGTCCAGGTGCTGTTCTTGTGTACTTCCTGTAGGTGTGTCCGGGTGCTGTTCTTGTGTCCTTCCTGTAGGTGTGTCCGGATGCTGTTCTTGTGTCCATGCTGTTCTTGTGTACGGGTGCTGTTCTTGTGTACTTCCTGTAAGTGTGACCGGGTGCTGTTCTGGTGTACTTCCTGTAGGTGTGTCCGGGTGCTGTTCTTGTGTCCTTCCTGTAGGTGTGTCCGGATGCTGTTCTTGTGTCCATGCTGTTCTTGTGTCCGGGTGCTGTTCTTGTGTACTTCCTGTAGGTGTCACTGGGTGCTGTTCTTGTGTACTTCCTGTAGGTGTGTCCAGCTGGTGTTCTTGTGTCCATGCTGTTTTTGGTTCTGGGTGTTGTTCTTGTGTCTTTCCTGTAGGTGTGTCCGGGTGCTGTTCTTGTGTCCATGATGTTCTTGTGTCCATGCTGTTCTTGTGTCCGGGTGCTGCTCTTGTGTCCTTCCTGTAGGTGTGTCCGGGTGCTGTTCTTGTGTCCATGCTGTTCTTGTGTACTTCCTGTAGTTGTGACCGGGTGCTGTTCTTATGTACTTCCTGTAGGTGTGTCCAGCTGCTGTTCTTGTGTCCATGCTGTTTTTGGTTCTGGGTGTTGTTCTTGTGTCTTTCCTGTAGCTGTGTCCGTGCTGTAGCTCTGTCCATGCTGTAGCTATGACCGTGCTTTAGCTGTGTCCTTGTTGTTATTGTGTCCGGCTGCTGTTCTTGTGTCCATGTTGGTTTTGTGTCCATGCTGTTCTTGTGTCCTTGCTGTAGTTTTGTCCGGGTGCTTTAGTTGTGTCCAAGTGCTGTTTTTGTGTCCATACTATACTTGTGTCCGGGTGCTGTTGTTGTGTCCGGGTGCTGTTGTTGTGTTCGGGTACTGTTTTTGTGTCCATGCTGTTTTTTTGTGTGTCCGGATGCTAATCTTGTGTCCGGGTGCTGTAGTTGTGTCCATGTTGTTTTGTGTCCATGCTGTTCTTGTGTCCGGGTGCTGTTCTTGTGAACGTCCTGTAGGTGTGTCCGGGTGCTGTTCTTGTGTCCTTCCTGTAGGTGTGTCCGGGTGCTGTTCTTGTGTCCATGCTGTTCTTGTGTCCGGGTGCTGTTCTTGTGTACTTCCTGTAGGTGTGTCCGGGTGCTGTTCTTGTGTCCTTCCTGTAGGTGTGTCCGGATGCTGTTCTTGTGTCCATTCTGTTCTTGTGTCCGGGTGCTGTTCTTGTGTACTTCCTGTAGGTGTGACCGGGTGCTGTTCTTGTGTACTTCCTGTAGGTGTGTCCGGGTGCTGTTCTTGTGTTCGGATGCTGTAGTTGTATCTGGGTACATGCTGTTCTTGTGTCTGTGCTGTTCTTGTGTCTGTGCTGTTCTTGTGTCTGTGCTGTTCTTGTGTCCGTGATGTTCTTGTGTCCGTGCTGTTCTTGTGTCTGTGCTGTTCTTGTGTCTGTGCTGTTCTTGTGTCCGGGTGCTGTTCTTGTGTATATGATGTTCTTGTGTCCGGATGCTGTAGCTGTGTCTGGGTACTGTTCTTGTGTCCGTGCTGTAGTTGTGTCCAGCTGCTGTTCTTGTGTCCGTGCTGTAGTTGTGTCCAGGTGCTGTTCTTGTGTCCGGGTGCTGTTCTTGTGTACTTCCTTTAGGTGTGCCCCGGTGCTGTTCTTGTGTCCATGCTGTTTTTGTTTCTGGGTGTTGTTCTTGTGTCCTTCCTGTAGCTGTGTCCGTGCTTTGTCCATGCTGTAGCTCTGTCTGTGCTGTAGCTATGTCCGTGCTTTAGCTGTGTCCTTGTTGCTATTGTGTCCGGTTGCTGTTCTTGTGTCCATGTTGGTTTTGTGTCCATGCTGTTCTTGTGTCCTTGCTGTAGTTGTGTCCAGGTGCTGTGTCCAGGTGCTGTAGTTGTGTCCGGGTGCTGAACTTGTGTCCGGGTGCTGTAGTTGAGTCAGGGTGATGTAGTTGTGTCCAAGTGCTGTTTTTGTGTCCATACTATTCTTGTGTCCGGGTTCTGTTCTTGTGTCCATGTTGGTTTTGTGTCCATGCTGTTTTTGTGTCCTTGCTGTAGTTTTGTCCAGGTGCTGTTGTTGTTTTGTTCGGGTACTGTTTTTGTGTCCATGCTGTTTTTTTGTGTGTCCGGATGCTAATCTTGTGTCCGGGTGCTGTAGTTGTGTCCGGGTGCTGTCCTTGTGTCCATGTTGTTTTGAGTCCATGCTGTTCTTGTGTCCGGGTGCTGTTCTTGTGAACGTCCTGTAGGTGTGTCCGGGTGCTGTTCTTGTGTCCTTCCTGTAGGTGTGTCCGGGTGCTGTTCTTGTGTCCATGCTGTTCTTGTGTCCGGGTGCTGTTCTTGTGTACTTCCTGTAGGTGTGTCCGGGTGCTGTTCTTGTGTCCTTCCTGTAGGTGTGTCCGGATGCTGTTCTTGTGTCCATGCTGTTCTTGTGTCCGGGTGCTGTTCTTGTGTACTTCCTGTAGGTGTGACCAGGTGCTGTTCTTGTGTACTTCCTGTAGGTGTGTCCGGGTGCTGTTCTTGTGTTCGGATGCTGTAGTTGTATCTGGGTAAATGCTGTTCTTGTGTCCGGGTGCTGTTCTTGTGTCCAGGTGCTGTCCTTGTGTCCGTGCTTGTGTCTGTGCTGTTCTTGTGTATATGATGTTCTTGTGTCCGTGCTGTAGTTGTGTCCAGCTGCTGTTCTTGTGTCCGTGCTGTAGTTGTGTCCGGGTGCTGTTCTTGTGTCTGGGTGCTGTTCTTGTGTACTTCCTTTAGGTGTGCCCCGGTGCTGTTCTTGTGTCCATGCTGTTTTTGGTTCTGGGTGTTGTTCTTGTGTCCTTCCTGTAGCTGTGTCCGTGCTTTGTCCATGCTGTAGCTCTGTCCGTGCTGTAGCTATGTCCGTGCTTTAGCTGTGTCCTTGTTGCTATTGTGTCCGGCTGCTGTTCTTGTGTCCATGTTGGTTTTGTGTCCATGCTGTTCTTGTGTCCTTGCTGTAGTTGTGTCCGGGTGCTGTCCTTGTGTCCATGCTGTTCTTGTGTCCTTCCTGTAGATGTGTCCGGATGCTGTTCTTGTGTCCTTGCTGTAGTTGTGTCTTGGTGCTGTTCTTGTGTCTGGGTGCTGTAGTTGTGTCCGGGTGCTGTAGTTGTGTCCGGGTGCTGTTCTTGTGTCCTTTATGTAGATGTGTCCGGATGCTGTTCTTGTGTCCATGATGTTCTTGTGTCCAGATGCTGTTCCTGTGTCCTTCCTGTAGGTGTGTCCAGATGCTGTTCTTGTGTCCATGCTGTTCTTGTGTCCGGTGCTGTTCTTGTGAACGTCCTGTAGGTGTGTCCGGGTGCTGTTCTTGTGTCCTTCCTGTAGGTGTGTCCGGGTGCTGTTCTTGTGTCCATGCTGTTCTTGTGTCCAGGTGCTGTTCTTGTGTACTTCCTGTAGTTGTGTCCGGGTGCTGTTCTTGTGTCCTTCCTGTAGGTGTGTCCGGATGCTGTTCTTGTGTCCATGCTGTTCTTGTGTCTGGGTGCTGTTCTTGTGTACTTCCTGTAAGTGTGACCGGGTGCTGTTCTTGTGTACTTCCTGTATGTGTGTCCGGGTGCTGTTCTTGTGTCCTTCCTGTAGGTTTGTCCGGATGCTGTTCTTGTGTCCATGCTGTTCTTGTGTCCGGGTGCTGTTCTTGTGTACTTCCTGTAGGTGTGACTGGGTGCTGTTCTTGTGTACTTCCTGTAGGTGTGTCCAGCTGGTGTTCTTGTGTCCATGCTGTTTTTGGTTGTGGGTGTTGTTCTTGTGTCTTTCCTGTAGGTGTGTCCGGGTGCTGATCTTGTGTCCATGCTGTTCTTGTGTCCAGGTGCTTTTCTTGTGTCCTTCCTGTAGGTGTGTCTGGGTGCTGTTCTTGTGTCCATGCTGTTCTTGTGTCCGGGTGCTGTTCTTGTGTACTTCCTGTAGGTGTGTCCGGGTGCTGTTCTTGTGTCCTTCCTGTAGGTGTGTCCAGGTGCTGTTCTTGTGTACTTCCTGTAGGTGTGACCGGGTGCTGTTCTTGTGTACTTCCTGTAGGTGTGTCCAGCTGCTGTTCTTGTGTCCATGCTGTTTTTGGTTCTGGGTGTTGTTCTTGTGTCTTTCCTGTAGCTGTGTCCGTGCTGTAGCTCTGTCCATGCTGTAGCTATGACCGTGCTTTAGCTGTGTCCTTGTTGTTATTGTGTCCGGCTGCTGTTCTTGTGTCCATGTTGGTTTTGTGTCCATGCTGTTCTCGTGTCCTTGCTGTAGTTTTGTCCAGGTGCTGTGTCCGGGTGCTGTAGTTGTGTCCGGGTGCTTTAGTTGTGTCCAAGTGCTGTTTTTGTGTCCATACTATACTTGTGTCCGGGTGCTGTTGTTGTGTCCGGGTGCTGTTGTTGTGTTCGGGTACTGTTTTTGTGTCCATGCTGTTTTTTTGTGTGTCCGGATGCTAATCTTGTGTCCGGGTGCTGTAGCTGTGTCCGGGTGCTGTCCTTGTGTCCATGTTGTTTTGTGTCCATGCTGTTCTTGTGTCCGGGTGCTGTTCTTGTGAACGTCCTGTAGGTGTATCCGGGTGCTGTTCTTGTGTCCTTCCTGTAGGTGTGTCCGGGTGCTGTTCTTTTGTCCATGCTGTTCTTGTGTCCGGGTGCTGTTCTTATGTACTTCCTGTAGGTGTGTCCGGGTGCTGTTCTTGTGTCCTTCCTGTAGGTGTGTCCAGATGCTGTTCTTGTGTCCATTCTGTTCTTGTGTCCGGGTGCTGTTCTTGTGTACTTCCTGTCGGTGTGACCTGGTGCTGTTTTTGTGTACTTCCTGTAGGTGTGTCCGGGTGCTGTTCTTGTGTTCGGATGCTGTAGTTGTATCTGGGTACATGCTGTTCTTGTGTCCGGGTGCTGTTCTTGTGTCCAGGTGCTGTTCTTGTGTCTGTGCTGTTCTTGTGTCCGTGCTGTTCTTGTGTCCGTGCTGTTCTTGTGTCCGTGCTGTTCTTGTGTCTGTGCTGTTTTTGTGTCCGGGTGCTGTTCTTGTGTATATGATGTTCTTGTGTCCGAATGCTGTAGCTGTGTCTGGGTACTGTTCTTGTGTCCGTGCTGTAGTTGTGTCCAGCTGCTGTTCTTGTGTCCGTGCTGTAGTTGTGTCCGGGTGCTGTTCTTGTGTCCGGGTGCTGTTCTTGTGTACTTCCTTTAGGTGTGCCCCGGTGCTGTTCTTGTGTCCATGCTGTTTTTGTTTCTGGGTGTTGTTCTTGTGTCCTTCCTGTAGCTGTGTCCGTGATTTGTCTATGCTGTAGCTCTGTCCGTGCTGTAGCTATGTCCGTGCTTTAGCTGTGTCCTTGTTGCAATTGTGTCCGGCTGCTGTTCTTGTGTCCATGTTGGTTCTTGTGTCCATGCTGTTCTTGTGTCCTTGCTGTAGTTTTGTCCAAGTGCTGTGTCCAGGTGCTGTAGTTGTGTCCGGGTGCTGAACTTGTGTCCGGGTGCTGTAGTTGAGTCAGGGTGATGTAGTTGTGTCCAAGTGCTGTTTTTGTGTCCATACTATTCTTGTGTCCGGGTGCTGTTGTTGTGTCCGGGTGCTGTTCTTGTGTCCATGTTGGTTTTGTGTCCATGCTGTTCTTGTGTCCTTGCTGTAGTTTTGTCCAGGTGCTGTGTCCGGGTGCTGTAGTTGTGTCCGGGTGCTTTAGTTGTGTCCAAGTGCTGTTTTTGTGTCTATACTATACTTGTGTCCGGGTGCTGTTGTTGTGTCCGGGTGCTGTTGTTGTTTTGTTCGGGTACTGTTTTTGTGTCCATGCTGTTTTTGTGTGTGTCCGGATGCTAATCTTGTGTCCGGGTGCTGTAGTTGTGTCCGGGTGCTGTCCTTGTGTCCATGTTGTTTTGAGTCCATGCTGTTCTTGTGTCCGGGTGCTGTTCTTGTGAACGTCCTGTAGGTGTGTCCGGGTGCTGTTCTTGTGTCCTTCCTGTAGGTGTGTCCGGGTGCTGTTCTTGTGTACTTCCTGTAGGTGTGTCCGGGTGCTGTTCTTGTGTCCTTCCTGTAGGTGTGTCCGGATGCTGTTCTTGTGTCCATGCTGTTCTTGTGTCCGGGTGCTGTTCTTGTGTACTTCCTGTAGGTGTGATCGGGTGCTGTTCTTGTGGACTTCCTGTAGGTGTGTCCGGGTGCTGTTCTTGTGTTCGGATGCTGTAGTTGTATCTGGGTACATGCTGTTCTTGTGTCCGGGTGCTGTTCTTGTGTCCAGGTGCTGTCCTTGTGTCCGTGCTGTTCTTTTGTCTGGGTACTGTTCTTGTGTCCAGCTGCTGTTCTTGTGTCCAGCTGCTGTTCTTGTGTCCGTGCTGTAGTTGTGTCCGGGTGCTGTTCTTGTGTCTGGGTGCTGTTCTTGTGTACTTCCTTTAGGTGTGCCCCGGTGCTGTTCTTGTGTCCATGCTGTTTTTGTTTCTGGGTGCTGTTCTTGTGTACTTCCTTTAGGTGTGCCCCGGTGCTGTTCTTGTGTCCATGCTGTTTTTGTTTCTGGGTGTTGTTCTTGTGTCCTTCCTGTAGCTGTGTCCGTGCTTTGTCCATGCTGTAGCTCTGTCCGTGCTGTAGCTATGTCCGTGCTTTAGCTGTGTCCTTGTTGCTATTGTGTCCGGCTGCTGTTCTTGTGTCCATGTTGGTTTTGTGTCCATGCTGTTCTTGTGTCCTTGCTGTAGTTGTGTCCAGGTGCTGTGTCCGGGTTCTGTAGTTGTGTCCGGGTGCTGAACTTGTGTCCGGGTGCTGTAGTTGTGTCCAAGTGCTATTTTTGTGTCCATACTATTCTTGGGTTCCGGGTGCTGTTGTTGTGTCCGGGTGCTGTTGTTGTGTCCATGCTGAGGTTGTGCCCATGCTGTTTTGTGTCCATGCTGTTCTTGTGTCTGGGTGCTGTCCTTGTGTCCATGCTGTTCTTGTGTACGGGTGCTGTTCTTGTGTCCGGGTGCTGAAGTTGTGTCCAAGTTGTTTTTGTTCCCATGCTCTTTTTGTGTCCGGATGCTGTTCTTGTGTCCGTGCTGTAGTTGTGTCCGGGTGCGGTTCTTGTGTCCGGGTGCTGTTCTTGTGTACTTCCTGTAGGTGTGCCCCGGTGCTGTTCTTGTGTCCATGCTGTTTTTGGTTCTGGGTGTTGTTCTTGTGTCCTTTCTATAGCTGTTTCCGTGCTGTAGCTGTGTCCATGCTGTAGCTCTCTCCTAGCTGTAGCTATGTCCGTGCTTTAGCTGTGTCCTTGTTGTTATTGTGTCCGGCTGCTGTTCTTGTGTCCATGTTGGTTTTGTGTCCATGCTGTTTTGTGTCCTTGCTGTAGTTGTGTCCAGGTGCTGTGTCCAGGTGCTTTAATTGTGTCCAGGTGCTTTAATTGTGTCCGGGTGCTGACCTTGTGTCCGGGTGCTGTAGTTGTGTCCAAGTGCTGTTTCTGTGTCCATGCTATTCTTGTGTCCGGGTGCTGTTGTTGTGTCTGGGTGCTGTTTTTGTGTCCATACTGTTTTTGTGCCCATGCTGTTTCTGTGTCCGAATGCTGTGTCTGGGTGCTGTCCTTGTGTCTGGGTGCTGTCCTTGTGTCCGGGTGCTGTTTTTGTGTCCCTGCTGTTCTTGTGTCCATGTTATTCATGTGTCCAGGTGCAGTTTTTGTGTCCATGCTATTCTTGTGTCTGGGTGCTTTTATTGTGTCCGGGTGCTGTTTTTGTGTCCATGCTGTTTTTATGTCCATGCTGTAGTTGTGTCCGGGTGCTGTTCTTGTGTCCATGCTGTCCTTTTGCCAGGGTGCTGTTCTTGTGTCCATGCTGTTCTTTTGTCTTTGCTGTTTTGTGTCCATGATGTTCTTGTGTCCGGGTACTGTTCTTGTGTCCATGCTGTAGGTGTGTCCAGCTGCTGTTCTTGTGTCCGTGCTGTAGTTGTGTCCAAGTGCTGTTTCTGTGTCCATGCTGTTCTTGTGTCCGGGTGCTGTTGTTGTGTCTGGGTGCTGTTTTTGTGCCCATGCTGTTTCTGTGTCCGAATGCTGTGTCTGGGTGCTGTCCTTGTGTCCGGGTGCTGTTATTGTGTCCCTGTTGTTCTTGTGTCCATGTTATTCATGTGTCCAGGTGCAGTTTTTGTGTCCATGCTATTCTTGTGTCTGGGTGCTTTTATTGTGTCCGGGTGCTGTTTTTGTGTCCATGCTGTTTTTGTGCCCATGCTGTTTTTATGTCCATGCTGTAGTTGTGTCCGAGTGCTGTTCTTGTGTCCATGCTGTCCTTTTGTCCGGGTGCTGTTCTTGTGTCCATGCTGTTCTTTTGTCTTTGCTGTTTTGTGTCCATGATGTTCTTGTGTCCGGGTACTGTTCTTGTGTTCATGCTGTAGGTGTGTCCAGCTGCTGTTCTTGTGTCCGTGCTGTAGTTGTGTCCAGCTGCTGTTCTTGTGTCCGTGCTGTAGTTGTGTCCAGCTGCTGTTCTTGTGTCCGTGCTGTAGTTGTGTCCAGCTGCTGTTCTTGTGTCCGTGATGTAGTTGTGTCCGGGTGCTGTTCTTGTGTCTGGGTGCTGTTCTTGTGTACTTCCTGTAGGTGTGCCCCGGTGCTGTTCTTGTGTCCATGCTGTTTTTGGTTCTGGGTGTTGTTCTTGTGTCCTTCCTGTAGCTGTGTCCGTGCTTTGTCTATGCTGTAGCTCTGTCCGTGCTGCAGCTATGTCCATGCTTTAGCTGTGTCCTTGTTGCTATTGTGTCCGGCTGCTGTTCTTGTGTCCATGTTGATTTTGTGTCCATGCTGTTCTTGTGTCCTTGCTGTAGTTGTGTCCAGGTACTGTGTTCGGGTGCTGTAGTTGTGTCCGGGTGCTGTAGTTGTGTCCGGGTGCTGAACTTGTGTCCGGGTGCTGTAGTTGAGTCAGGGTGCTGTAGTTGAGTCAGGGTGCTGTAGTTGTGTCCGGGTGCTGTTGTTGTGTCCGAGTGCTGTTATTGTGTCCATGATGTTCTTGTGTTCATGCTGTAGTTGTGTCCGGGTGCTGTTCTTGTGTCCCGGTGCTGTTCTTGTGTCTGTGCTGTTCTTGTGTCCGGGTGCTGTTCTTGTGTCCGGGTGCTGTTCTTGTGTTCATGTTGTTTTTGGTTCCGGGTGCTGTCCTTGTGTCCTTCCTGTAGATGTGTCTGGATGCTGTTCTTGTATCTGTGCTGTAGGTGTGTCCAGATGTTGTTCTTCTGTCCATGCTGTAGTTGTGTCTGGCTACTGTTCTTGTGTTCATGCTGTTTTTGGTTCCGGGTGCTGTTCTTGTGTTCATGCTGTTTTTGGTTCCGGGTGCTGTTCTTGTGTCCGGGTGCTGTTCTCGTGTCCGGATGCTGTTCTCGTGTCCGGATGCTGTTCTTGTGTCCGGTGCTGTTCTTGTGTCCGGTGCTGTTCTTGTGTCCGGTGCTGTTCTTGTGTCCGGGTGCTGTTCCTGTGTCCCGGTGCTGTTCTTGTGTCCCGATGCTGTTCTTGTGTCCGGGTGCTGTTCTTGTGTCCGGGTGCTGTTCTTGTGTCCGGGTGCTGTTCTTGTGTCCGGGTGATGTTCTTGTGTTTATGCTGTTCTTGTGTCCGGATGCTGTTCTCGTGTCCGGATGCTGTTCTTGTGTCCGGTGCTGTTCTTGTGTCCGGTGCTGTTCTTGTGTCCGGTGCTGTTCTTGTGTCCGGGTGCTGTTCCTGTGTCCCGGTGCTGTTCTTGTGTCCCGATGCTGTTCTTGTGTCCGGGTGCTGTTCTTGTGTCCGGGTGCTGTTCTTGTGTCCGGGTGCTGTTCTTGTGTCCGGGTGATGTTCTTGTGTTTATGCTGTTCTTGTGTCCGGGTGCTGTTCTTGTGTCCGGGTGCTGTTCTTGTGTCCGGGTGCTGTTCTTGTGTCCGGGTGCTGTTCTTGTGTCCGGGTGCTGTTCTTGTGTCCGGGTGCTGTTCTTGTGTCCCGGTGCTGTTCTTGTGTCCATGATGTTCTTGTGTTCATGCTGTAGTTGTGTCCGGGTGCTGTTCTTGTGTTCATGCTGTTTTTGGTTCCGGGCGCTGTCCTTGTGTCCGGGTGCTGTTCTTGTGTCCATGCTGTTCTTGTGTCCGGGTGCTGTTCTTGTGTTTATGCTGTTCTTGTGTCTGGGTGCTCTTCTTGTGTCCATGCTGTTCTTTTGTCCCGGTGCTGTTCTTGTGTCTGTGCTGTAGTTGTATCCAAGTGCTTTTTTTGTGTCTGTGCTGTAGCTGTGTCTAGATGCTGTTCTTCTGTCCGTGCTGTAGGTGTGTCCGGAAGCTGTTCTTGTGTCCGGATGTTGTTCTTGTGTCCATGCTGTAGTTGTGTCCGGGTGCTGTTCTTGTGTCCATGCTGTAGTTGGGTCCGGGTGCTGTAATTATGTCCGGGTGCTCTTCTTGTGTCCATGCTGTTCTTGTGTCCCCATGCTGTTCTTGTGTCCATGCAGTTCTTTTGTCCGGGTGCTGCTCTTGTGTCCGTGCTGTTCTTTTGTCCGGGTGCTGTTCTTGTGTCCATGCAGTAGTTGTGTCCGGGTGCTGTTCTTGTGTCCATGCTGATCTTGTGTCCCCATGCTGTTCTTGTGTCCATGCAGTTCTTTTGTCCGGGTGCTGTTCTTGTGTCCTTACTGTAGATGTGTCTGGATGCTGTTCTTGTATCTGTGCTGTAGGTGTGTACAGATGTTGTTCTTCTGTCCATGTTGTAGTTGTGTCTGGCTACTGTTCTTGTGTTCATGCTGTTTTTGGTTCCGGGTGCTGTTCTTGTGTTCATGCTGTTTTTGGTTCCGGGTGCTGTTCTTGTGTCCGGGTGCTGTTCTCGTCTCCGGATGCTGTTCTTGTGTCCGGTGCTGTTCTTGTGTCCGGTGCTGTTCTTGTGTCCGGTGCTGTTCTTGTGTCCGGGTGCTGTTCCTGTGTCCCGGTGCTGTTCTTGTGTCCCGATGCTGTTCTTGTGTCCATGATGTTCCTGTGTCCGGGTGTTGGTCTTGTGTCCGGGTGTTGGTCTTGTGTCCGGGTGCTGTTCTTGTGTCCGGGTGCTGTTCTTGTGTCCGGGTGCTGTTCTTGTGTCCGGGTGCTGTTCTCGTGTCCGGGTGCTGTTCTTGTGTCGGGTGCTGTTCTTGTGTCGGGGTGCTGTTCTTGTGTCCGGGTGATGTTCTTGTGTTTATGCTGTTCTTGTGTTTATGCTGTTCTTGTGTCCGGGTGCTGTTCTTGTGTCCGGGTGCTGTTCTTGTGTCCGGGTGCTGTTCTTGTGTCCGGGTGCTGTTCTTGTGTCCATGCTGTTCTTGTATCCGGGTGCTGTTCTTGTGTCCATGATGTTCTTGTGTTCATGCTGTAGTTGTGTCCGGGTGCTGTTCTTGTGTTCATGCTGTTTTTGGTTCCGGGTGCTGTCCTTGTGTCCATGCTGTCCTTGTGTCCCGGTGCTGTTCTTGTGTCCATGCTGTTCTTGTGTCCATGCTGTTCTTGTGTCCGGGTGCTCTTCTTGTGTTCATGCTGTTTTTGTGTCCATGCTGTTCTTTTGTCCCGGTGCTGTTCTTGTGTCTGTGCTGTAGTTGTATCCAAGTGCTGTTTTTGTGTCTGTGCTGTAGCTGTGTCTAGATGCTGTTCTTCTGTCCGTGCTGTAGGTGTGTCCGGAAGCTGTTCTTGTGTCCATGCTGTAGTTGTGTCCGGGTGCTGTTCTTGTGTCCATGCTGTAGTTGGGTCCGGGTGCTGTAATTATGTCCGGGTGCTCTTCTTGTGTCCATACTGTTCTTGTGTCCCCATGCTGTTCTTGTGTCCATGCAGTTCTTTTGTACGGGTGCTGTTCTTGTGTCCGTGCTGTTCTTTTGTCCGGGTGCTGTTCTTGTGTCCATGCAGTAGTTGTGTCCGGGTGCTGTTCTTGTGTCCATGCTGTAGTTGGGTCCGGGTGCTGTTCTTGTGTCCCCATGCTGTTCTTGTGTCCATGCTGTTCTTGTGTCCCCATGCTGTTCTTGTGTCCATGCAGTTCTTTTGTCCGGGTGCTGTTCTTGTGTCCGTGCTGTTCTTTTGTCCGGGTGCTGTTCTTGTGTCCGGATGCTGTTCTTGTGTCCGGGTGCTGTTCTCGTGTCCGGGTGCTGTTCTTGTGTCCGGTGCTGTTCTTGTGTCCTGTGCTGTTCTTGTGTCCGGGTGCTGTTCTTGTGTCCGGGTGATGTTCTTGTGTTTATGCTGTTCTTGTGTTTATGCTGTTCTTGTGTCCGGGTGCTGTTCTTGTGTCCGGGTGCTGTTCTTGTGTCCGGGTGCTGTTCTTGTGTCCGGGTGCTGTTCTTGTGTCCCGGTGCTGTTCTTGTGTCCCGGTGCTGTTCTTGTGTCCCGGTGCTGTTCTTGTGTCCATGCTGTTCTTGTGTCCGGGTGCTGTTCTTGTGTCCATGATGTTCTTGTGTTCATGCTGTAGTTGTGTCCGGGTGCTGTTCTTGTGTTCATGCTGTTTTTGGTTCCGGGTGCTGTCCTTGTGTCCATGCTGTCCTTGTGTCCCGGTGCTGTTCTTGTGTCCATGCTGTTCTTGTGTCCGGGTGCTGTTCTTGTGTCCGGGTGCTGTTCTTGTGTTCATGCTGTAGTTGTGTCCGGGTGCTGTTCTTGTGTTCATGCTGTTTTTGGTTCCGGGTGCTGTCCTTGTGTCCATGCTGTCCTTGTGTCCCGGTGCTGTTCTTGTGTCCATGCTGTTCTTGTGTCCGGGTGCTGTTCTTGTGTTTATGCTGTTCTTGTGTCCGGGTGCTGTTCTTGTGTCCATGCTGTTCTTGTGTCCGGGTGCTCTTCTTGTGTTCATGCTGTTCTTGTGTCCATGCTGTTCTTTTGTCCCGGTGCTGTTCTTGTGTCTGTGCTGTAGTTGTTTCCAAGTGCTGTTTTTGTGTCTGTGCTGTAGCTGTGTCTAGATGCTGTTCTTCTGTCCGTGCTGTAGGTGTGTCCGGAAGCTGTTCTTGTGTCCATGCTGTAGTTGTGTCCGGGTGCTGTTCTTGTGTCCATGCTGTAGTTGGGTCCGGGTGCTGTAATTATGTCCGGGTGCTCTTCTTGTGTCCATACTGTTCTTGTGTCCCCATGCTGTTCTTGTGTCCATGCTGTTCTTGTGTCCCCATGCTGTTCTTGTGTCCATGCAGTTCTTTTGTACGGGTGCTGTTCTTGTGTCCGTTCTGTTCTTTTGTCCGGGTGCTGTTCTTGTGTCCATGCAGTAGTTGTGTCCGGGTGCTGTTCTTGTGTCCATGCTGTAGTTGGGTCCGGGTGCTGTTCTTGTGTCCCCATGCTGTTCTTGTGTCCATGCTGTTCTTGTGTCCCCATGCTGTTCTTGTGTCCATGCAGTTCTTTTGTCCGGGTGCTGTTCTTGTGTCCGTGCTGTTCTTTTGTCCGGGTGCTGTTCTTGTGACCGGATGCTGTTCTTGTGTTTATGCTGTTCTTGTGTCCGGGTGCTGTTCTTGTGTCCGGATGCTGTTCTTGTGTCCGGATGCTGTTCTTGTGTCCGGATGCTGTTCTTGTGTCCGGATGCTGTTCTTGTGTCCGGATGCTGTTCTTGTGTCCGGATGCTGTTCTTGTGTCTGTGTGCTGTTCTTGTGTCTGGGTGCTGTTCTTGTGACCGGATGCTGTTCTTGTGTTTATGCTGTTCTTGTGTCCGGGTGATGTTCTTTTGTCCAGGTTCTGTCCTTGTGTCCATGCTGTTCTTGTGTCCATGCTGTTCTTGTGTCTGGGTGCTGTTCTTGTGTCCATGATGTTCTTGTGTCCATGATGTTCTTGTGTCTGGGTGCTGTTCTTGTATCCATGATGTTCTTGTGTCCGGGTGCTGTTCTTGTGTCCATGCTGTTCTTGTGTCCGGGTGCTGTTCTTGTGTCCGGATGCTGTTCTTGTGTCTGGGTGCTGTTCTTGTGTCCATGATGTTCTTGTGACCGGATGCTGTTCTTGTGTTTATGCTGTTCTTGTGTCCGGGTGATGTTCTTTTGTCCAGGTTCTGTCCTTGTGTCCATGCTGTTCTTGTGTCCATGCTGTTCTTGTGTCTGGGTGCTGTTCTTGTGTCCATGCTGTTCTTGTGTCTGGGTGCTGTTCTTGTGTCCATGATGTTCTTGTGTCCGGGTGCTGTTCTTGTGTCCGGTGCTGTTCTTGTGTCCGGGTGCTGTTCTTGTGTCCGGGTGATGTTCTTGTGTTTATGCTGTTCTTGTGTTTATGCTGTTCTTGTGTCCGGGTGCTGTTCTCTTGTCCGGGTGCTGTTCTTGTGTCCCGGTGCTGTTCTTGTGTCCATGCTGTTCTTGTGTCCGTGCTGTTCTTGTGTCCATGATGTTCTTGTGTTCATGCTGTAGTTGTGTCCGGGTGCTGTTCTTGTGTTCATGCTGTTTTTGGTTCCGGGTGCTGTCCTTGTGTCCATGCTGTCCTTGTGTCCCGGTGCTGTTCTTGTGTCCATGCTGTTCTTGTGTCCGGGTGCTGTTCTTGTGTTTATGCTGTTCTTGTGTCCGGGTGCTCTTCTTGTATTCATGCTGTTCTTGTGTCCATGCTGTTCTTTTGTCCCGGTGCTGTTCTTGTGTCTGTGCTGTAGTTGTATCCAAGTGCTGTTTTTGTGTCTGTGCTGTAGCTGTGTCTAGATGCTGTTCTTCTGTCCGTGCTGTAGGTGTGTCCGGAAGCTGTTCTTGTGTCCATGCTGTTCTTGTGTCCATGCTGTAGTTGTGTCCGGGTGCTGTTCTTGTGTCCATGCTGTAGTTGGGTCCGGTGCTGTAATTATGTCCGGGTGCTCTTCTTGTGTCCATACTGTTCTTGTGTCCCCATGCTGTTCTTGTGTCCATGCAGTTCTTTTGTACGGGTGCTGTTCTTGTGTCCGTGCTGTTCTTTTGTCCGGGTGCTGTTCTTGTGTCCATGCAGTAGTTGTGTCCGGGTGCTGTTCTTGTGTCCATGCTGTAGTTGGGTCCGGGTGCTGTTCTTGTGTCCCCATGCTGTTCTTGTGTCCATGCTGTTCTTGTGTCCCCATGCTGTTCTTGTGTCCATGCAGTTCTTTTGTCCGGGTGCTGTTCTTGTGTCCGTGCTGTTCTTTTGTCCGGGTGCTGTTCTTGTGTCCGGATGCTGTTCTTGTGTCTGTGCTGTAGTTGTATCCAGGTGCTGTTTTTGTGTCCGTGCTGTAGCTGTGTCCAGTTGCTGTTCTTCTGTCCGTACTGTAGTTGTATCTGGGTACTGTTCTTGTGTCCATGCTGTAGTTGTGTCCGTGTGCTGATTTTGTGTCCATGCTGTTCTTGTGTCCCCGTGCTGTTCTTGTGTCCATGCTGTTCTTTTGTCCCTGTGCTGTTCTTGTGTCCATGCTGTTCTTGTGTCCCCGTGCTGTGCTTGTGTCCATGCTGTTCTTGTGTCCCGTGCTGTTCTTGCGTCCATGCTGTTGTTTGTCCCGGTGCTGTTCTTGTGTCCGTGCTGTTCTTTTGTCCGGGTGCTGTTCTTGTGTCCTTCCTGTAGGTGTGTCTGGATGCTGTTCTTGTGTCTGTGCTGTAGTTGTATCCAGGTGCTGTTTTTGTGTCTGTGCTGTAGCTGTGTCTAGATGCTGTTCTTCTGTCCATGCTGTAGTTGTGTCCGGGTGCTGTTTTTGTGTCTGTGCTGTTGTTGTGTCCGGGAGCTGTTTTTGTGTCTGTGCTGTTGTTGTGTCCGGGTGCTGTTTTTGTGTCTGTGCTGTAGTTGTTTCCCGGTTACTTGTCTTGTGTCCGTGCTGTAGGTGTGTCCAGATGCTGTTCTTGTGTTCATGCTGTTTTTGGTTCTGTGTGCTGTTCTTGTGTCCATGCTGTATTTGGGTCCCCGTGCTGTTCTTGTGTTAATGCTGTTTTTGGTTCTGGGTGCTGTCCTTGTGTCCATGTGCTGTCCTTGTGTCCGTGCTGTCCTTGTGTCCGGGTGCTGTCCTTGTGTCCATGCTGTTCTTGTGTCTGGGTGCTGTTCTTGTGTTCATGCTGTTCTTGTGTCCCGGTGCTGTTCTTGTGTCCCGGTGCTGTTCTTGTGTCCGGGTGCTGTTCTTGTGTCCATGCTGTTCTTGTGTCCTTCCTGTAGATGTGTCTGGATGCTGTTCTTGTATCTGTGCTGTAGGTGTGTCCAGATGTTGTTCTTCTGTCCATGCTGTAGTTGTGTCTGGCTACTGTTCTTGTGTTCATGCTGTTCTTGTGTCCGGGTGCTGTTCTTGTGTCCGGGTGCTGTTCTTGTGTCCGGGTGCTGTTCTCGTGTCCGGGTGCTGTTCTTGTGTCCGGGTGATGTTCTTGTGTCCGGGTGATGTTCTTGTGTTTATGCTGTTCTTGTGTCCGGGTGCTGTTCTTGTGTCTCGGTGCTGTTCTTGTGTCCATGCTGTTCTTGTGTCCATGCTGTTCTTGTGTCCGGGTGCTGTTCTTGTGTCCATGCTGTTCTTGTGTCCGAGTGCTGTTCTTGTGTCCGAGTGCTGTTCTTGTGTCCGAGTGCTGTTCTTGTGTCCATGATGTTCTTGTGTTCATGCTGTAGTTGTGTCCGGGTGCTGTTCTTGTGTTCATGCTGTTTTTGGGTCCGGGTGCTGTGCTTGTGTCCATGCTGTTCTTGTGTCCCGGTGCTGTTCTTGTGTCCGGGTGCTGTTCTTGTGTCCGGGTGCTGTTCTTGTGTCCGGGTGCTGTTCTTGTGTCCGGGTGCTGTTCTTGTGTCCGGGTGCTGTTCTTGTGTCCGGGTGCTGTTCTTGTGTCCGGGTGCTGTTCTTGTGTCCGGGTGCTGTTCTTGTGTTCGAGTGCTGTTCCTGTGTCCCGGTGCTGTTCCTGTGTCCCGGTGCTGTTCCTGTGTCCGGGTGATGTTCTTGTGTTTATGCTGTTCTTGTGTCCATGCTGTTCTTTTGTCCCGGTGCTGTTCTTGTGTCCTTCCTGTAGGTGTGTCCGGGTGCTGTCCTTGTGTCTGGGTGCTGTCATTGTGTCCACGTGCTGTCCTTGTGTCCATGCTGTCCTTGTGTCCGGGTGCTGTCCTTGTATCCGGGTGCTGTCCTTGTGTCTTGGTGCAGTCCTTGTGTCCATGTGCTGTCCTTGTGTCCATGCTGTCCTTCTGTCCGGGTGCTGTCCTTGTGTCCGAGTGCTGTCCTTGTGTCCACGTGCTGTCCTTGTGTCCATGCTGTTCTTGTGTCCGGGTGCTGTTCTTGTGTTCATGCTGTTCTTGTGTTCATGCTGTTCTTGTGTTCATGCTGTTCTTGTGTCCCGGTGCTGTTCTTGTGTCCGGGTGCTGTTCTTGTGTCCATGCTGTTCTTGTATCCAGGTGCTCTTCTTGTGTCCATGCTGTTCTTGTGTCCTTCCTGTAGATGTGTCTGGATGCTGTTCTTGTATCTGTGCTGTAGGTGTGTCCAGATGTTGTTCTTCTGTCCATGCTGTAGTTGTGTCTGGCTACTGTTCTTGTGTTCATGCTGTTCTTGTGTCCGGGTGCTGTTCTTGTGTTCATGCTGTTCTTGTGTCCGGGTGCTGTTCTTGTGTTCATGCTGTTCTTGTGTCCGGGTGCTGTTCTTGTGTTCATGCTGTTCTTGTGTCCGGGTGCTGTTCTCGTGTCCGGGTGCTGTTCTCGTGTCCGGGTGCTGTTCTCGTGTCCGGTGCTGTTCTCGTGTCCGGTGCTGTTCTTGTGTCCGGGTGCTGTTCTTGTGTCCGGGTGCTGTTCTTGTGTCCGGGTGCTGTTCTTGTGTCCGGGTGCTGTTCTTGTGTCCGGGTGATGTTCTTGTGTCCGGGTGATGTTCTTGTGTTCATGCTGTTCTTGTGTCCGGGTGCTGTTCTTGTGTCCGGGTGCTGTTCTTGTGTCCCGGTGCTGTTCTTGTGTCCGGGTGCTGTTCTTGTGTCCGGGTGCTGTTCTTGTGTCCATGCTGTTCTTGTGTCCATGATGTTCTTGTGTTCATGCTGTAGTTGTGTCCGGGTGCTGTTCTTGTGTTCATGCTGTTTTTGGTTCCGGGTGCTGTCCTTGTGTCCATGCTGTTCTTGTGTCCCGGTGCTGTTCTTGTGTCCGGGTGCTGTTCTTGTGTCCAGGTGCTGTTCTTGTGTCCGGGTGCTGTTCTTGTGTCCGGGTGCTGTTCCTGTGTCCGGGTGCTGTTCCTGTGTCCCGGTGCTGTTCTTGTGTCCCGGTGCTGTTCTTGTGTCCATGCTGTTCTTGTGTCCCGGTGCTGTTCTTGTGTCCCGGTGCTGTTCTTGTGTCCCGGTGCTGTTCTTGTGTCCGGGTGCTGTTCTTGTGTCCATGCTGTTCTTGTGTCCCGGTGCTGTTCCTGTGTCCCGGTGCTGTTCTTGTGTCCCGATGCTGTTCTTGTGTCCTGATGCTGTTCTTGTGTCCGGGTGCTGTTCTTGTGTCCGGGTGATGTTCTTGTGTCCATGCTGTTCCTGTGTCCGGGTGATGTTCTTGTGTTTATGCTGTTCTTGTGTCCGGGTGATGTTCTTGTGTCCGGGTGCTCTTCTTGTGTCCGGGTGCTCTTCTTGTGTCCATGCTGTTCTTGTGTCCGGGTGATGTTCTTGTGTCCATGCTGTTCCTGTGTCCGGGTGATGTTCTCGTGTTTATGCTGTTCTTGTGTCCGGGTGATGTTCTTGTGTCCGGGTGCTCTTCTTGTGTCCGGGTGCTCTTCTTGTGTTCATGTTGTTCTTGTGTCCCGGTGCTGTTCTTGTGTCCTTCCTGTAGGTGTGTCCAGGTGCTGTTCTTGTGTCCGGGTGCTGTCCTTGTGTCTGGGTGCTGTCATTGTGTCCACATGTTGTTCTTGTGTCCCGGTGCTGTTCTTGTGTCCTTCCTGTAGGTGTGTCCCGGTGCTGTTCTTGTGTCCGGGTGCTGTTCTTGTGTCCGGGTGCTGTTCTTGTGTCCGGGTGCTGTTCATGTGTCCATGCTGTTCTTGTGTCCCGGTGCTGTTCTTGTGTCCCGGTGCTGTTCTTGTGTCCGGGTGCTGTTCTTGTATCCAGGTGCTCTTCTTGTGTCCATGCTGTCCTTGTGTCCATGCTGTTCTTGTGTCCTTCCTGTAGATGTGTCTGGATGCTGTTCTTGTATCTGTGCTGTAGGTGTGTCCAGATGTTGTTCTTCTGTCCATGCTGTAGTTATGTCTGGCTACTGTTCTTGTGTTCATGCTGTTCTTGTGTCCGGGTGCTGTTCTCGTGTCCGGGTGCTGTTCTTGTGTCCGGGTGATGTTCTTGTGTCCGGGTGATGTTCTTGTGTCCGGGTGATGTTCTTGTGTTTATGCTGTTCTTGTGTCCGGGTGCTGTTCTTGTGTCTCGGTGCTGTTCTTGTGTCCGGGTGATGTTCTTGTGTTTATGCTGTTCTTGTGTCCGGGTGCTGTTCTTGTGTCCGGGTGCTGTTCTTGTGTCCGGGTGCTGTTCTTGTGTCCCGGTGCTGTTCCTGTGTCCCGGTGCTGTTCTTGTGTCCATGCTGTTCTTGTGTCCCGGTGCTGTTCTTGTGTCCGGGTGCTGTTCTTGTGTCCATGCTGTTCTTGTGTCCCGGTGCTGTTCCTGTGTCCCGGTGCTGTTCTTGTGTCCCGATGCTGTTCTTGTGTCCTGATGCTGTTCTTGTGTCCGGGTGCTGTTCTTGTGTCCGGGTGATGTTCTTGTGTCCATGCTGTTCCTGTGTCCGGGTGATGTTCTTGTGTTTATGCTGTTCTTGTGTACGGATGCTGTTCTTGTGTCCGGGTGATGTTCTTGTGTCCGGGTGATGTTCTTGTGTCCGGGTGATGTTCTTGTGTCCATGCTGTTCCTGTGTCCGGGTGATGTTCTTGTGTTCATGCTGTTCTTGTGTCCCGGTGCTGTTCTTGTGTCATTCCTGTAGGTGTGTCCGGGTGCTGTCCTTGTATCCGGGTGCTGTCCTTGTGTCTTGGTGCAGTCCTTGTGTCCATGTGCTGTCCTTGTGTCCATGCTGTCCTTCTGTCCGGGTGCTGTCCTTGTGTCCGAGTGCTGTCCTTGTGTCCACGTGCTGTCCTTGTGTCCATGCTGTTCTTGTGTCCGGGTGCTGTTCTTGTGTTCATGCTGTTCTTGTGTTCATGCTGTTCTTGTGTTCATGCTGTTCTTGTGTCCCGGTGCTGTTCTTGTGCCCGGGTGCTGTTCTTGTGTCCATGCTGTTCTTGTATCCAGGTGCTCTTCTTGTGTCCATGCTGTTCTTGTGTCCTTCCTGTAGATGTGTCTGGATGCTGTTCTTGTATCTGTGCTGTAGGTGTGTCCAGATGTTGTTCTTCTGTCCATGCTGTAGTTGTGTCTGGCTACTGTTCTTGTGTTCATGCTGTTCTTGTGTCCGGGTGCTGTTCTTGTGTTCATGCTGTTCTTGTGTCCGGGTGCTGTTCTTGTGTTCATGCTGTTCTTGTGTCCGGGTGCTGTTCTTGTGTTCATGCTGTTCTTGTGTCCGGGTGCTGTTCTCGTGTCCGGGTGCTGTTCTCGTGTCCGGGTGCTGTTCTCGTGTCCGGTGCTGTTCTCGTGTCCGGTGCTGTTCTTGTGTCCGGGTGCTGTTCTTGTGTGCGGGTGCTGTTCTTGTGTCCGGGTGCTGTTCTTGTGTCCGGGTGATGTTCTTGTGTCCGGGTGATGTTCTTGTGTTCATGCTGTTCTTGTGTCCGGGTGCTGTTCTTGTGTCCGGGTGCTGTTCTTGTGTCCCGGTGCTGTTCTTGTGTCCGGGTGCTGTTCTTGTGTCCGGGTGCTGTTCTTGTGTCCATGCTGTTCTTGTGTCCGAGTGCTGTTCTTGTGTCCATGATGTTCTTGTGTTCATGCTGTAGTTGTGTCCGGGTGCTGTTCTTGTGTTCATGCTGTTTTTGGTTCCGGGTGCTGTCCTTGTGTCCATGCTGTTCTTGTGTCCCGGTGCTGTTCTTGTGTCCAGGTGCTGTTCTTGTGTCCGGGTGCTGTTCTTGTGTCCGGGTGCTGTTCCTGTGTCCGGGTGCTGTTCCTGTGTCCGGGTGCTGTTCCTGTGTCCCGGTGCTGTTCTTGTGTCCCGGTGCTGTTCTTGTGTCCCGGTGCTGTTCTTGTGTCCCGGTGCTGTTCTTGTGTCCGGGTGCTGTTCTTGTGTCCATGCTGTTCTTGTGTCCCGGTGCTGTTCCTGTGTCCCGGTGCTGTTCTTGTGTCCATGCTGTTCTTGTGTCCCGGTGCTGTTCTTGTGTCCGGGTGCTGTTCTTGTGTCCATGCTGTTCTTGTGTCCCGGTGCTGTTCCTGTGTCCCGGTGCTGTTCTTGTGTCCCGATGCTGTTCTTGTGTCCTGATGCTGTTCTTGTGTACGGATGCTGTTCTTGTGTCCGGGTGATGTTCTTGTGTCCGGGTGATGTTCTTGTGTCCGGGTGATGTTCTTGTGTCCATGCTGTTCCTGTGTCCGGGTGATGTTCTTGTGTTCATGCTGTTCTTGTGTCCCGGTGCTGTTCTTGTGTCATTCCTGTAGGTGTGTCCGGGTGCTGTCCTTGTATCCGGGTGCTGTCCTTGTGTCTTGGTGCAGTCCTTGTGTCCATGTGCTGTCCTTGTGTCCATGCTGTCCTTCTGTCCGGGTGCTGTCCTTGTGTCCGAGTGCTGTCCTTGTGTCCACGTGCTGTCCTTGTGTCCATGCTGTTCTTGTGTCCGGGTGCTGTTCTTGTGTTCATGCTGTTCTTGTGTTCATGCTGTTCTTGTGTTCATGCTGTTCTTGTGTCCCGGTGCTGTTCTTGTGTCCCGGTGCTGTTCTTGTGTCCATGCTGTTCTTGTATCCAGGTGCTCTTCTTGTGTCCATGCTGTTCTTGTGTCCTTCCTGTAGATGTGTCTGGATGCTGTTCTTGTATCTGTGCTGTAGGTGTGTCCAGATGTTGTTCTTCTGTCCATGCTGTAGTTGTGTCTGGCTACTGTTCTTGTGTTCATGCTGTTCTTGTGTCCGGGTGCTGTTCTTGTGTTCATGCTGTTCTTGTGTCCGGGTGCTGTTCTTGTGTTCATGCTGTTCTTGTGTCCGGGTGCTGTTCTTGTGTTCATGCTGTTCTTGTGTCCGGGTGCTGTTCTCGTGTCCGGGTGCTGTTCTCGTGTCCGGGTGCTGTTCTCGTGTCCGGTGCTGTTCTCGTGTCCGGTGCTGTTCTTGTGTCCGGGTGCTGTTCTTGTGTGCGGGTGCTGTTCTTGTGTCCGGGTGATGTTCTTGTGTCCGGTTGATGTTCTTGTGTTCATGCTGTTCTTGTGTCCGGGTGCTGTTCTTGTGTCCGGGTGCTGTTCTTGTGTCCCGGTGCTGTTCTTGTGTCCCGGTGCTGTTCTTGTGTCCGGGTGCTGTTCTTGTGTCCATGCTGTTCTTGTGTCCGAGTGCTGTTCTTGTGTCCATGATGTTCTTGTGTTCATGCTGTAGTTGTGTCCGGGTGCTGTTCTTGTGTTCATGCTGTTTTTGGTTCCGGGTGCTGTCCTTGTGTCCATGCTGTTCTTGTGTCCCGGTGCTGTTCTTGTGTCCAGGTGCTGTTCTTGTGTCCGGGTGCTGTTCTTGTGTCCGGGTGCTGTTCCTGTGTCCGGGTGCTGTTCCTGTGTCCCGGTGCTGTTCTTGTGTCCCGGTGCTGTTCTTGTGTCCCGGTGCTGTTCTTGTGTCCATGCTGTTCTTGTGTCCCGGTGCTGTTCTTGTGTCCCGGTGCTGTTCTTGTGTCCGGGTGCTGTTCTTGTGTCCGGGTGCTGTTCTTGTGTCCCGGTGCTGTTCCTGTGTCCCGGTGCTGTTCCTGTGTCCCGGTGCTGTTCTTGTGTCCCGATGCTGTTCTTGTGTCCTGATGCTGTTCTTGTGTCCGGGTGCTGTTCTTGTGTCCGGGTGATGTTCTTGTGTCCATGCTGTTCCTGTGTCCGGGTGATGTTCTTGTGTTTATGCTGTTCTTGTGTCCGGGTGCTGTTCTTGTGTCCATGCTGTTCTTGTGTCCGGGTGATGTTCTTGTGTCCATGCTGTTCCTGTGTCCGGGTGATGTTCTCGTGTTTATGCTGTTCTTGTGTCCGGGTGATGTTCTTGTGTCCGGGTGCTCTTCTTGTGTTCATGTTGTTCTTGTGTCCCGGTGCTGTTCTTGTGTCCTTCCTGTAGGTGTGTCCAGGTGCTGTTCTTGTGTCCGGGTGCTGTCCTTGTGTCTGGGTGCTGTCATTGTGTCCACATGCTGTTCTTGTGTCTGGGTGCTGTTCTTGTGTTCATGCTGTTCTTGTGTCCCGGTGCTGTTCTTGTGTCCGGGTGCTGTTCTTGTGTCCGGGTGCTGTTCTTGTGTCCGGGTGCTGTTCATGTGTCCATGCTGTTCTTGTGTCCCGGTGCTGTTCTTGTGTCCCGGTGCTGTTCTTGTGTCCGGGTGCTGTTCTTGTATCCAGGTGCTCTTCTTGTGTCCATGCTGTCCTTGTGTCCATGCTGTTCTTGTGTCCTTCCTGTAGATGTGTCTGGATGCTGTTCTTGTATCTGTGCTGTAGGTGTGTCCAGATGTTGTTCTTCTGTCCATGCTGTAGTTATGTCTGGCTACTGTTCTTGTGTCCGGGTGCTGTTCTCGTGTCCGGGTGCTGTTCTTGTGTCCGGGTGATGTTCTTGTGTCCGGGTGATGTTCTTGTGTTTATGCTGTTCTTGTGTCCGGGTGCTGTTCTTGTGTCCGGGAGCTGTTCTTGTGTCCGGGTGATGTTCTTGTGTCCGGGTGATGTTCTTGTGTTTATGCTGTTCTTGTGTCCGGGTGCTGTTCTTGTGTCCGGGTGCTGTTCTTGTGTCCGGGTGCTGTTCTTGTGTCCCGGTGCTGTTCCTGTGTCCCGGTGCTGTTCTTGTGTCCATGCTGTTCTTGTGTCCCGGTGCTGTTCTTGTGTCCGGGTGCTGTTCTTGTGTCCATGCTGTTCTTGTGTCCCGGTGCTGTTCCTGTGTCCCGGTGCTGTTCTTGTGTCCCGATGCTGTTCTTGTGTTCTGATGCTGTTCTTGTGTCCGGGTGCTGTTCTTGTGTCCGGGTGATGTTCTTGTGTCCGAGTGATGTTCTTGTGTTTATGCTGTTCTTGTGTACGGATGCTGTTCTTGTGTCCGGGTGATGTTCTTGTGTCCGGGTGATGTTCTTGTGTCCGGGTGATGTTCTTGTGTCCATGCTGTTCCTGTGTCCGGGTGATGTTCTTGTGTTTATGCTGTTCTTGTGTACGGATGCTGTTCTTGTGTCCGGGTGATGTTCTTGTGTCCGGGTGATGTTCTTGTGTCCGGGTGATGTTCTTGTGTCCATGCTGTTCCTGTGTCCGGGTGCTGTTCTTGTGTCATTCCTGTAGGTGTGTCCAGGTGCTGTTCTTGTGTCCGGGTGCTGTCCTTGTGTCTGGGTGCTGTCATTGTGTCCACATGCTGTTCTTGTGTCTGGGTGCTGTTCTTGTGTTCATGCTGTTCTTGTGTCCCGGTGCTGTTCTTGTGTCCGGGTGCTGTTCTTGTGTCCATGCTGTTCTTGTGTCCCTGTGCTGTTCTTGTGTCCGGGTGCTGTTCTTGTGTCCATGCTGTTCTTGTGTCCGGGTGCTGTTCTTGTGTCCATGCTGTTCTTGTGTCCGAGTGCTGTTCTTGTGTCCATGATGTTCTTGTGTTCAGGCTGTAGTTGTGTCCGGGTGCTGTTCTTGTGTTCATGCTGTTTTTGGTTCCGGGTGCTGTTCTTGTGTCCTTCCTGTAGATGTGTCTGGATGCTGTTCTTGTATCTGTGCTGTAGGTGTGTCCAGATGTTGTTCTTCTGTCCATGCTGTAGTTGTGTCTGGCTACTGTTCTTGTGTTCATGCTGTTCTTGTGTCCGGGTGCTGTTCTCGTGTCCGGGTGCTGTTCTTGTGTCCGGGTGCTGTTCTCGTGTCCGGGTGATGTTCTTGTGTTTATGCTGTTCTTGTGTCCGGGTGCTGTTCTTGTGTCTCGGTGCTGTTCTTGTGTCCATGCTGTTCTTGTGTCCGGGTGCTGTTCTTGTGTCCATGCTGTTCTTGTGTCCGAGTGCTGTTCTTGTGTCCATGATGTTCTTGTGTTCATGCTGTAGTTGTGTCCGGGTGCTGTTCTTGTGTTCATGCTGTTTTTGGTTCCGGGTGCTGTGCTTGTGTCCTAGTGCTGTTCTTGTGTCCCGGTGCTGTTCTTGTGTCCGGGTGCTGTTCTTGTGTCCGGGTGCTGTTCTTGTGTCCGGGTGCTGTTCCTGTTTCCCGGTGCTGTTCCTGTGTCCGGGTGATGTTCTTGTGTTTATGCTGTTCTTGTGTCCGGGTGCTCTTCTTGTGTTCATGCTGTTCTTGTGTCCATGCTGTTCTTTTGTCCCGGTGCTGTTCTTGTGTCCTTCCTGTAGGTGTGTCCGGGTGCTGTCCTTGTGTCTGGGTGCTGTCATTGTGTCCACGTGCTGTCCTTGTGTCCATGCTGTCCTTGTGTCCGGGTGCTGTCCTTGTGTCTTGGTGCAGTCCTTGTGTCCATGTGCTGTCCTTGTGTCCATGCTGTCCTTGTGTCCGAGTGCTGTCCTTGTGTCCACGTGCTGTCATTGTGTCCATGCTGTTCTTGTGTCCGGGTGCTGTTCTTGTGTTCATGCTGTTCTTGTGTTCATGCTGTTCTTGTGTCCCGGTGCTGTTCTTGTTTCCGGGTGCTGTTCTTGTGTCCATGCTGTTCTTGTATCCTTCCTGTAGATGTGTCTGGATGCTGTTCTTGTATCTGTGCTGTAGGTGTGTCCAGATGTTGTTCTTCTGTCCATGCTGTAGTTGTGTCTGGCTACTGTTTTTGTGTTCATGCTGTTCTTGTGTCCGGGTGCTGTTCTTGTGTTCATGCTGTTCTTGTGTCCGGGTGCTGTTCTTGTGTTCATGCTGTTTTTGTGTCCGGGTGCTGTTCTCGTGTCCGGGTGCTGTTCTTGTGTCCGGTGCTGTTCTTGTGTCCGGGTGCTGTTCTTGTGTCCGGGTGCTGTTCTTGTGTCCGGGTGCTGTTCTTGTGTCCGGGTGCTGTTCTTGTGTCCGGGTGATGTTCTTGTGTCCCGGTGCTGTTCTTGTGTCTGGGTGCTGTTCTTGTGTCCGGATGCTGTTCTTGTGTCCGGGTGCTGTTCTTGTGTCCGGGTGCTGTTCTTGTGTCCGGGTGCTGTTCTTGTGTCCGGGTGCTGTTCTTGTGTCCGGGTGCTGTTCTTGTGTCCGGGTGCTGTTCTTGTGTCCGGGTGCTGTTCTTGTGTCCGGGTGCTGTTCTTGTGTCCATGCTGTTCTTGTGTCCGGGTGCTGTTCTTGTGTCCATGCTGTTCTTGTGTCCGAGTGCTGTTCTTGTGTCCATGATGTTCTTGTGTTCATGCTGTAGTTGTGTCCGGGTGCTGTTCTTGTGTTCATGCTGTTTTTGGTTCCGGGTGCTGTCCTTGTGTCCATGCTGTTCTTGTGTCCCAGTGCTGTTCTTGTGTCCGGGTGCTGTTCTTGTGTCCAGGTGCTGTTCTTGTGTCCAGGTGCTGTTCTTGTGTCCCGGTACTGTTCTTGTGTCCGGGTGCTGTTCTTGTGTCCATGCTGTTCTTGTGTCCATGCTGTTCTTGTGTCCCGGTGCTGTTCCTGTGTCCCGGTGCTGTTCTTGTGTCCTGATGCTGTTCTTGTGTCCTGATGCTGTTTTGTGTCCGGGTGCTGTTCTTGTGTCCGGGTGCTGTTCTTGTGTCCATGCTGTTCTTGTGTCCGGGTGCTGTTCTTGTGTCCATGCTGTTCTTGTGTCCGAGTGCTGTTCTTGTGTCCATGATGTTCTTGTGTTCATGCTGTAGTTGTGTCCGGGTGCTGTTCTTGTGTTCATGCTGTTTTTGGTTCCGGGTGCTGTCCTTGTGTCCATGCTGTTCTTGTGTCCCAGTGCTGTTCTTGTGTTCGGATGCTGTTCTTGTGTCCGGGTGCTGTTCTTGTGTCCGGGTGATGTTCTTGTGTCCATGCTGTTCTTGTGTCCGGGTGCTCTTCTTGTGTTCATGCTGTTCTTGTGTCCCGGTGCTGTTCTTGTGTCCTTCCTGTAGGTGTGTCCAGGTGCTGTTCTTGTGTCCGGGTGCTGTCCTTGTGTCTGGGTGCTGTCATTGTGTCCACATGCTGTCCGTGTGTCCATGCTGTCCTTGTGTCCGGGTGCTGTCCTTGTGTCCGGGTGCTGTCCTTGTGTCCGGGTGCTGTCCTTGTATCCGGGTGCTGTCCTTGTGTCTTGGTGCAGTCCTTGTGTCTTGGTGCAGTCCTTGTGTCTTGGTGCAGTCCTTGTGTCTTGGTGCAGTCCTTGTGTCCGGGTGCTGTCCTTATGTCCGTGATGTAGCTGTGTCCGGGTGCTGTTCTTGTGTCCGGGTGCTGTTCTTGTGTCCGGGTGATGTTCTTGTGTTCATGCTGTTCTTGTGTCCGGGTGCTGTTCTTGTGTCCGGGTGCTGTTCTTGTGTCCGGGTGCTGTTCTTGTGTCCGGGTGCTGTTCTTGTGTCCGGGTGCTGTTCTTGTGTCCATGCTGTTCTTGTGTCCGGGTGCTGTTCTTGTGTCCATGCTGTTCTTGTGTCCGAGTGCTGTTCTTGTGTCCATGATGTTCTTGTGTTCATGCTGTAGTTGTGTCCGGGTGCTGTCCTTGTGTCCATGCTGTTCTTGTGTCCCAGTGCTGTTCTTGTGTCCGGGTGCTGTTCTTGTGTCCAGGTGCTGTTCTTGTGTCCGGGTGCTGTTCCTGTGTCCCGGTGCTGTTCTTGTGTCCATGCTGTTCTTGTGTCCCGGTGCTGTTCTTGTGTCCGGGTGCTGTTCTTGTGTCCATGCTGTTCTTGTGTCCCGGTGCTGTTCCTGTGTCCCGGTGCTGTTCTTGTGTCCTGATGCTGTTCTTGTGTCCGGATGCTGTTCTTGTGTCCCGGTGCTGTTCCTGTGTCCCGGTGCTGTTCTTGTGTCCTGATGCTGTTCTTGTGTCCGGATGCTGTTCTTGTGTCCGGGTGCTGTTCTTGTGTCCTGATGCTGTTCCTGTGTCCCGGTGCTGTTCTTGTGTCCTGATGCTGTTCTTGTGTCCGGATGCTGTTCTTGTGTCCGGGTGATGTTCCTGTGTCCCGGTGCTGTTCTTGTGTCCTGATGCTGTTCTTGTGTCCGGATGCTGTTCTTGTGTCCGGGTGATGTTCTTGTGTCCATGCTGTTCCTGTGTCCGGGTGATGTTCTTGTGTTTATGCTGTTCTTGTGTCCGGGTGCTCTTCTTGTGTTCATGCTGTTCTTGTGTCCCGGTGCTGTTCTTGTGTCCTTCCTGTAGGTGTGTCAAGGTGCTGTTCTTGTGTCCGGGTGCTGTCCTTGTGTCCGGGTGCTGTCCTTGTGTCTGGGTGCTGTCATTGTGTCCACATGCTGTCCGTGTGTCCATGCTGTCCGTGTGTCCATGCTGTCCTTGTGTCCGGGTGCTGTCCTTGTATCCGGGTGCTGTCCTTGTATCCGGGTGCTGTCCTTGTGTCTTGGTGCAGTCCTTGTGTCTTGGTGCAGTCCTTGTGTCTGGGTGCTGTCCTTATGTTCGTGATGTAGCTGTGTCCGGGTGCTGTCCTTGTGTCCGGGTGCTGTCCTTGTGTTCGAGTGCTGTCCTTGTTTCCGAGTGCTGTCCTTGTGTCCGGGTGCTGTTTTTATGTCTGTGCTGTTGCTGTGCCCGGGTGCTGTCCTTATGTCCGTGCTGTAGCTGTGTCCATGCAGTGATTACATTGGTGCTGCTGTTATTACTATTATGCCTGAATGTTGGAGGGTCTATTATCTAGTAATATTCGCTCTTTTTGTTCTATTACAGAAGCAGAGTGACCCAGGTAAGACAGCACGCCCTGGCGGGTGTATATCAGTACATTACAATGTTATTGGCTGCTGTGGAGCTCAGTTTAAGAGATTTCATACAAACTGCTTGTAAATCTTAGGATCAAGAGCCGTGAGTGTAATGTATAAATGATTAATAACATGGGCGACTTTGTTAAAGTGTATCAATAACTGTACGGTTAGTGGTGAAAGATAGACAGGACCCAGAATTCTTCATACTTTGTTCCTTATGGTGTAGAAATATGTTGTTCAGTCGTGTCTGCCTCTCTGTGACCCTTTAAGGCTTTCTCTGTTAAGCTACTGGAGTGAGTTCTCCCTAAGAGGGGATAGGATTCCCTTATACACCCAAGGACAAGATAAGGATTTGTCAGGGGAGCTTTTTGTGTCAAGTGTTTTTCCACCAACAAGATTCAATACTTGGTTGAAGAAAAAAGATTCCACCTTAAACAAAGAAAAGGGTATATCACGGTAAGGTCAGTCAGACTGTGGATCTCACTACCAAAGGAGGCTGTGACAGCAGATTCAATAGATAACTTTAAAAAGGATTTGGGTATATGTTTGAATAAAAGCTCTTTCAGGCTTATCCTGGATAACTTGAGAAGGGGTATCTGAGAAGGATGACATGGATTCCTCAAAGCTTAATGTGTCTGCACCCCTAGTTTTTAGACTGAATGTGGTGTAATACTTGCATTTAATACCGAGACGGTGCTCTGTGTGACCCTTACAGTGAATGACATGTGAAGCTCCCATATAATTGGTTGTAGAGGGTATGGTTAATACCATGTCTACCACAGGTAGCAGAGAGTAAATACAGTGCCGTGAAAAAGTATTCACCCCCTTGACTTTTTACCTATTTTGTCACATTACAGCCTTAAGCACAATGTCTTGTTAATCTGAATTTTATGTGGCGGATCAGAACACAATAGTCTAAGTTGGTGAAGTGAAATGAGAAAAATATAGACATAAAACTTTTTGTTTAGAAATAGAAAACAGAAAATGGTCATGCGCGTATGTATTCACCCCCTTTTTTATGAAGCCCATAAAAAGCTCTGGTGCAACCAATTACCTTCAGAAGTTACATAATTAGTGACATGATGTCCACCTGTGTGCAATCTAAGTGTCACATGACCGTGTCATTATACACACCTTTTTTTAAAGGCCCCAGAGGCTGCAACACCTAAGCAAGAGGCACCACTAACCAAACACTGCCATGAAGACCAAGGAACTCTCCAAACAAGTAAGGGTCAATGTTGTTGAGAAGAGCAAGTCAGGGTTAGGTTCTAAAAAAATATCCAAATCTTTGATGATCCCCAGGAGCACCATCAAATCTATCATAACCAAATGGAAAGAACATGGCACAACAGCAAACCTGCCAAGAGACGGCCGCCCACCAAAACGCACAGACCGGGCAAGGAGGGCATTAATCAGAGAGGCAGCACAGAGACCTAATGTAACCCTGGAGGAGCTGCAGAGATCCACAGCAGAGACTGGAGTATCTGTACATAGGACGACAATAGAAGAAAGCCAGAAGAAAGCCATTACTTTCATCAAAAAACACAATGGCATGTTTTGAGTTTGCGAAAATGCATGTGGGAGACTCCCAAAATGTATGGAGGAAGGCGCTCTGGTCTGATGTGACAAAAATTTAACATTTTGGCCATCAAAGAAAACGCTATGTCTGCCGCAAACCCAACACATCACATCACCCAAAGAGCACCATCCCCACAGTGAAACATGGCGGTGGCAGCATCATGCTGTGGGGACTGGGAAACTGGTCAGAGTTGAGGGAAAGATGGATGGTGCTAAATACAGGGAGATTCTGAGCAAAACCTGCACCACTCTGTGCGTGATTTGAGGCTAGGACGGAGAGTCACCTTCCAGCAGGATAATGACCCCAAACACACTGCTAAAGCAACACTTGGGAGGTTTATGGGAAACATGTAAATGTGTTGGAATGGCCGAGTCACAGCCCAGACCTCAATCCAACAGGAAATCTGGGGTCAGACTTAAAGATTGCTGCTCACAAGCGCAAACCATCCAACTTGAAGGAGCTGGAGCAGTTTTGCAAGGAGGAATGGGCAAAAATCCCAGTGGTAAGATGTGGCAAGCTCATAGAGACTTATCCAAAGCGACTTGGAGCTGTGATTGCCGCAAAAGGTGGCGCTACAAAGTATTGACTTTAGGGGGGTGAATAGTTATGCACAGTGACTTGTTCTGTTATTTAGTCCTATTTGTTGTCTGCTTGACAATAAAAAAAAAAACATCTTCAAAGTTGTGGCATGTTCTGTAAATTAAATAATGCAAATCCTCAAACAATCCATGGTACTTCCAGGTTGTGAGGCAACAAAACACGAAAAATGCCAAGGGGGTGAATACTTTTGCAAGGCACTGTATATACTGTATTACAACCATCAAAACTAACTATTATTATTATTATAGAGTAGTTTTAATGAGCCAACATTTTACTCAGAGCTATACCGTTGGAGGTAGTTTAGTCACTGATACAGTGAGCTCACAATCTATAGGCATATAACTAAAAAGCACACTTGCCCTAAATTTATGACAACTGAAAAGAGTTGCCCTCAGAAAACCACATTCACAGGTGAGAAATGAGTTTTAGCTGCTCAATATTATAAGTCAACAAAAAGGGTCTATTTACAGTAAATAATAATTTGTATTAAATATTCTCATAGGACAGTGACAATATAAAAACGTTAAAACCAATGGTGAAGTGCTCCTCTGGCAAATCCCAAAGGAAACACAATAGGACAATTGTTTATTATCTGCCTCTCACTGTTGGGACACAATTTCTTATAGATATACTATAATCTGCAACATGCCGCCATTTCTGTGCCCTATGAACTCTGAAAGTATTGGTCTCCATTTTAAGTATCCCCAGGCTTCCCCCCGTTTAGTTTAGTTTGTTATTGGTGTTTCAATAGCTGCCATTTTATCACTTTGTACCATTTGTGTACCCATGTTTTCAGCAGTAAATTATTTTTTTCTGACAGCTGAGAAGAGGACAGAAAATGGACCCACTGCCCAAAGTGAGAGGTGAATATACTTACATAGTACATACAAATGTGCACATTTTATATTTAGATATACAGTTGTGCTGACATGTTTGCATACCCTGGCAGAAATGTTGGTATTTATTTTGAAAATATGACTGATCATGCAAAAATAATGTCTTTTATTGAAGGATAGTGATCACATGAAGCCATGTATTATCACAGAGTTGTTTGGCTCCTTTTTATATCATAATGATAACAGAAATCACCCGAATGGTCCTGATCAGTTTACATACCCTTGAATGTTTGACACACACAGGTTAAAATGGCAATTAAAGTTTAATTTCCCACACCTGTTACTTTTTAAATTGCAATTAGTGTGTGTGTATAAATAGTCAATGAGTTTGTTAGCTCTCACATGGATGCACTGAGCAGGCTACATACTGAGCCACGGAGAGCAGAAAAGTACTGTCAAAAGACTTGTGTAACAAGGTAATGGAACTTCATAAAGATGGAAAAGAATATAAAAAGATATCCAAAGCCTTGAAAATGCCAATCAGTACTGTTCAATCACCTATTAAGAAGTGGGAAATTCGGGATCTCTTAATACCAACCCAAGTTCAGGTAGACCAAGAAAGATTTCAGCCACAACTGCCAGAAAAATTGTCCAGAATACAAAGAAAAAGCCACAGGTAACCACAGGAGAAATACAGGCTGCTCTGAGAAAAGATGGTGTGGTTGTTTCAAGGAGCACAATACGACAATACCTTAACAAAAATGAGCTGCATGGTCGAGTTGCCAAAAAGAAGCCTTTGCTGCGCCAATTAAACAAAAAGCCCGGTTACAATATGCTTGACAACACCTTGACACGCCTCACAGCTTTTGACACACTGTAGTTTGGAGCGACAAGACCAAAATAGAGCTTTATGGTCACAACCATAAATGATATGTTTGGAGAGGTGTCAACAAGGCCTATGGTGAAAAGAATGCCATTCGGACTGTGAAGCATGGTGGTGGCTCACTGATGTTATTTTTTGGGGGGGAGCTCTAAAGGCACGGGGAATCTTGTGATGATAATTGATGGCAAGATGAATGTAGCATGTTATCAGAAAATACTGGCAGACAATTTGCATTCTTCTGCACAAAGGCTGCGCATGGGACGCTCTTGGACTTTTCAGCATAACAATGACCCCAAGCCAATTTGACCCTCCAGTGGTTACAGCAAAAATAGGTGAAGTTTTTGGAGTTGCCATCACAGTCTTCTGACCTTAATATCATCGAGTCACTCTGGGGAGAACTCAAACCTGCGGTTCAAGCAAGACGACCAAAGACTTTGCATGACCTGGAGGCATTTTGCAAAGACGAATGGGCAGCTATACCACCTGCAAGAATTAGGGGCCTCATAGACAACTATTACACAAGACTGCATGCCTTCATTAATGCTAAACTGAACCAATGATGTTAGAGCAATCTATTTATAGGTGGTCTTTCTCTGTGTGCTCAATAGACATAGACATAATACGACCATACTTTAAACACACATCTCAGTACCTCTCAGACACACTCACATAGTCCTACCAGGGAAGAGATGGTGCCTGCTCACAGGTGTGGAGTGTGGAGCTCGGCTAATGTGCTCTCTTGTTCCATTGACTCACCTATTCTTGTCTCTAGCAGCTCTTCACTGGGTGTCCTTTCCTGGTTATCCCAAGGTTTGGAAAAAGTTGTCCCTCAACCAGCTTGGAATCAAAGATCAAGTGTTGATGGAGGGTCCGAGGCTGGTCCTGTTCGTGTGGAACAGGTAAAAGCATATAGTGTGGGATATTGTGGGCCCTGTGAGTGTGGTCCAGGTGATAATTATATGAGACTGAGGGATCTTCATGTCAATAGCAGGTGGGATGGTTGCCCTTGTGTGATTTAGAAATGATTCAGGTCCTGGTGAGGTCTTATTGTGGTGTGTGGCTGTAGAGCAGTCGAGGGGGTATTGTGTGTCAATGAGGGTTTATGACCACAGAGCATCTAACATATTGTTTTTTTTCCACCAGAAACCTCCGGAGGAGAAAATTACAAAGACAGAAGGTCAGAGCCCATGTGAAACAAAGGGGAGGAAAAGAGGGGGGTTCAGAGAACGTGTCACATTGGAGGGCATGGGTTAGACCATGAGGGATGATAGAGATGGGGAAACAGACCTACCTGAGAGGTGCTATTGGGACACAATGTAGTAGGCCAGTTGAGTTTTTAGAAAATAATAAAATGTAATTTTGTTGATTTATATTTATCTTTGTCAGAAGTGTTTGTTGCTCCACCCTCACCAGTGCACACCCCAGCACCTGCACCGGCAGCAGTATCTCCACCAGCCCCTACTGAGGTGCAGCCAGTAACAGGCACAAAACCTGAGACCACCCCTCCAGAGAAAGGGTATGACCCGTACACCTATACACTGTGTATGTAGACATAGATGTCCTTCCTTTCAATAAAATTGGAATGTTGTCAATACGTCTCCCATTTACACCAGGTGTAATAACGTTCTTGACATATGTCCAGTGTGTCAGGTGTAAGAACGTTCCATACATGTCTTTAGGGTATACTAGTTGGATGAATGTTCCATACATATCTCCATGTGTATTAAGTGTATGTATGTTCCTATTCCCTACGTATCTCTTGGGTGTATTAGTTGTAAGAACTTTCCCTACATATCTCTGGTGTGTCAGGTATAAGAACGTTTCTTACATGTTTCTAGAGTATATTAGGAGTAAGAATGTTCCCTACATGTCTCTAGAGTATATTAGGAATAAGAATGTTCCCTACATGTCTATAGAGTAAATGAGATGTAAAAATGTTTCCTACATGTCTCTAGAGTATATTAGGTGTAAGAATGTCCCCTGCATGTCTCTAGAGTATATGAGATGTAAAAATGTTCCCTACATGTCTCTAGAGTATATGAGATGTAAGAATGTTCCCTACATGTCTCTAGGGTGTACTAGGTGTAAGAATGTTTCCTACATGTCTCTAGAGTGTATGAGGTGTAAGAATGTTCCCTACATGTCTCTAGGGTGTATGAGGTGTAAGAATGTTCCCTACATGTCTCTAGAGTATATTAGGTGTAAGAATGTTCCCTACATATCTCTAGGGTGTTCTATGTGTAAGAATGTTCCCTACATGTCTCTAGAATGTATGAGGTGTTAGAATGTTCCCTACATGTCTCCAGAGTATATTAGGTGTTAGAATGTTCCCTACATATCTCTAGGGTGTACTAGGTGTAAGAATGCTCCCTACACATCTAAAGGTTGCTCATTCCATACATATTTAACATAAATACAATACAATGATCTAACTTGGTGGGACACAAAGAAAGATCTTACATGTTTTGAAACTCTCTAGACATCCATGAAATCAGAGACTCATTGAAGGTTTGGAGAGGAACCTGAGTAGAATCACAGTGTAATCTCCACTTGACATTGAGCCAATCACTGGAGTGACAGTCGAATGGAGTCCATCTATGTTAATGTTTGTTTCATTTAACCCTGCAGGTCTGGATCGGGGGTTCTGACTTGGCTCATGCAGGGCTTGGGGAAAGTGGTGCCACAGCCTGAACCCATGCCTGCAACTCTAAAAAAAGTAGAGGTAAGCCTTTGGTGCCAGACTGAAGGGTATGGTGGGACATGTTAGTGGTAAGGTGCAGGTGGATCCCAGACTTGGTCGCATACCCATATCTAGAGGTGAGCCTGCGATGACAGACTGAAGGGTATGGTGGGACATGTTAGTGCTAAGGTGCAGGTGGATCCCAGACTTGGTCGCATACCCATATCTAGAGGTGAGCCTGCGGTGACAGACTAAAGGGTATGGTGGGGCATGTTAGTGCTAAGGTGCAGGTGGATACCAGACTTGGTTGCATACACATAAGTAGAGGTGAGCCTGCGGTGACAGACTGAAGGGTATGGTGGGGCATGTTAGTGCTAAGGTGCAGGTGGATACCAGACTTGGTTGCATACACATAAGTAGAGGTGAGCCTGCGATGACAGACTGAAGGGTATGGTGGGACATGTTAGTGCTAAGGTGCAGGTGGATCCCAGACTTGTCGCATACACATAAGTAGAGGTGAGCCTGTGGTGAAAGACTGAAGGGTATGGTGGGACATGTTAGTGCTAAGGTGCAGGTGTATTCCAGACTTGGTCGCATACCCATATCTAGAGGCGAGCCTGCGGTGACAGACTGAAGGGTATGGTGGGACATGTTAGTGCTAAGGTGCAGGTGGATCCCAGACTTGGTCGCATACCCATATCTAGAGGCGAGCCTGCGGCGACAGACTGAAGGGTATGGTGGGACATGTTAGTGCTAAGGTACAGGTGGATCCCAGACTTGGTCGCATACACATAAGTAGAGGTGAGCCTGTGGTGGCAGACTTAAGGGTATGGTGGGACATTTTAGTGCTAAGGTGCAGGTGGATCCCAAACTTGGTCGCATACACATAAGTAGAGGTGAGCCTGCGGTGACAGACTGAAGGGTATGGTGGGACATGTTAGTGCTAAGGTGCAGGTGGATACCAGATTTGGTCGCATACACATAAGTAGAGGTGAGCCCAGTGGTGGCAGACTGAAGGGTATGGTGGGACATGTTAGTGCTAAGGTACAGATGGATCCCAGACTTGGTCGCATACACATAAGTAGAGGTGAGCCCAGAGGGGTATGGTGGGACATGTTAGTGCTAAGGTGCAGGTGGATACCAGACTTGGTTGCATACAAATAAGTAGAGGTGAGCCTGCGGTGACAGACTGAAGGGTATGGTGCGACATGTCAGTGCTAAGGTGCAGGTGGATCCCAGACTTGGTCGCATACACATAAGTAGAGATTAGCCCAGAGGGGTATGGTGGGACATGTCAGTGCTAAGGTGCAGGTGGATCCCAGACTTAGTCGCATACACATAAGTAGAGGTGAGCCTGTGGTGACAGACTGAAGGGTATGGTGGGACATGTTAGTGCTAAGGTGCAGGTGGATCCCAGACTTGGTCGAATACACATAAGTAGAGGTGAGCCTGCGGCGACAGACTGAAGGGTATGGTGGGACATGTCAGTGCTAAGGTGCAGGTGGATCCCAAACTTGGTCGCATACACATAAGTAGAGGTGAGCCTGCGGCGATAGACTGAAGGGTATGGTGGGACATGTTAGTGCTAAGGTGCAGGTGGATACCAGACTTGGTCGCATACACATAAGTAAAGGTGAGCCCAGAGGGGTATGGTGGGACATGTTAGTGCTAAGGTGCAGGTGGATCCCAAACTTGCTCGCATACACATAAGTAGAGGTGAGCCTGCGGCGACAGACTGATTGGTATTTAATAGCAGTAAAGTAGAACATAGGATAAGGTAGTTCATCTTTACACCATAAACATATATCCAAATTACTACTATGCTTGAAATACCCAACTTTCAAGCACAATTACCTAACACTTCCATGTTACATTTTTGATAATAAACAAGTGCAATTATATGTATTTATATATTTCATATTAGTGGCTCCTCGCTGCAGGAGGCCGGGGTGATTCTGTGTAATGGCCTCACCAGATGGAGACATCACAGCTTGCACACAGCTTTACTGCTGTAATAACAGACTGGGAATGAATTAACTCATTAATTGGCTGCATCAAATACCTTAAACCATTTAGTGCCTGAACCTTCGGAGTGCAGGTTGAACTGATTGTGTATATTTTATAGGAGGAGCCCAAGGAGGAGCCGCCGGCGCCAGGTGAGTCACCATCAGCTTCTATACAGGCACACTGCTATGTCCCTGTTTGGAATGGGGGGGGGGGGGGGGGCGTCATTTAAGTGTCCGGGGAGCTTGGAGGCCAGGGAAGTACTTGGAAGTCGTGCTCCTCCAACCACCACCGGACAATTCTGGCCGTATTGCCCTGCTGGAAGATCCCGTCCACTCCAGGAAAGACAGACACCATGTATGGCTGTACTTGATCTGCGAGGATGAAAAGATAACTCAATTGGTTAAGAGTGCCTTCAAGAGGTATGAGTGGACCCAGACAATATCAAGAAAACACTCCCCCAGACCATAACGCTGCCGCCACCAGCTTGTGTTCTTCCAACAATGGTTGCAGAGTGTGTTGCAGAGGTTTCACGCCTGACACGCCAATGTCCGTTCAGTCGATGGAGAAGAAAATATGACTCATCAGGGATGCAAACCCTTTGCCAATCAGAAGAGTCCAATTTCGGTACTGTTGTGCAAATTAAATCTGCTTCTGACGGTGACCCTTTGTCACATGCGTGCAGTGACCAGACATTTGCTTCGGAGCCCAATACGCAACAGGGTTTGCTGTACTGTCATTTTAGACACATGCTGGATAGCCCCCTGGTACCTTTGGACTGTTAGCTAATTAACTATAGCATGTCTGTTGGCCCTCACACACATTCACAGCCAACGTTCAGCTCTGACATCAATGGCACGTGGTGCTCCGCAGTTTAGACGCCATTTATTCAAAATGACGCTGTTTGTCTAGTCACGGCACACTTTAACCACAGCAGCACACGACCAGTTAAAAAACTGCGCTGTTTCAGAAATACAGCCACCCTTGGCCCAAAAGCCAATAACCATCCGCTTTTCAAAGTCAGATAAATTGCAGGTTTTACACATGACAGTGATGGTTGATATGTTTGCAGAACTACTACGTCACCTTATATACCTACAAAGCCAGCTCACAACACGTGCCGTATTTCATTGGCTATGCGCTGCTGATGCGAGGCAAGCTTTTAAGGCACTACAATTCCCAGCACTTGGCCGATGAGCGCCTTTGGTGAGTAGTGGAGGCAATAAGACACGCAGGACCTCACCTACAAACACTTAGGAAACGCGGGATTGCTTTACAGGTATATTAAATTTCCATTCGCCCAATTGAATAGGTCTCTATATAAGCACAGAGCATCTTTTTTTTTAAATACGTTTTTAGTTACTGAAGACCTTGCTTTTGGATAGAAGTTCACTGACTAAACACATATAGGCTATGTGCTTATGTAGAGCCATATTCAATTGCCCGATTCACAGTTTAATAAGGCTGTTAGGCTGCAAGCAGCTGAAGAACGAACAACTTAGAAAAAAAAACATTACAAGACGCGGGACTTAGAAAAAAAAAAACGACATGTGGGGCTTAGAATAACAAAATACGAGGTAGGAAAATACAAAGTTAACAGCCGAACTGCAAAAAACAAAAAACACGAAAAAAATTAAAAAGAAAACAACAAAAACATCTCACACAGCACGGAGGAACAGCCAGGACATCTGTCCTGATGGTGGAACGCAAATTTAAGTGGATTTTCAAGAGTTTCGGCACAAAAAAAACGGCTAAGCGAAAAAAAAAATGGCGGCCCCAAAAAATAAAAACAAGGCTACACGACCCTGGACCGCGCAAAACACCGCCAACCGTGTACCACTTTCACCCAGGAACGTACGAGGTACAAAATACACTACTACAAAGTACGCCAAATACTCGCGAACCGCTTAGCACATACACAATCGACGCTACTTTACACTCAGAACTTGCAAATCACATTAACATTACGCATCTACAGTAGCGCTTTACACAAATAAACCAACGGTTTGCCCTCGCGCACACAGCCTACTCCTAATGCACAGTTGGGACATTCATAAAACTATATTCACAGGCCAGCAACAGTCCCACTGGACATTATATGCGGGAAAATTAAAAAAGATTGTTAGCTCTTCAGCCTATTGATTGATGGATATATTAATCACAAATAGGTAAAGTATATGAATTAATTATGTAACTAATTAATTATTATTTGCAAAAATATAGACATATGTATTTGTCTTTGTGATGAGCGCAGAGGCTGCTCAGAGGAGCAAAAGTACAACAGAAGAGAGGCTCGCAATGAGCGCCGAAGGTCCTTACAGTACAAAAACCTTCACATTCTGTGGCAAACAGCATTGACATGGCTTCAATTTTTTTTGGCTCCGTCATTTTTGGGCAAGTCGCTAGTATATACAATATATATATATCATCAGCAGCATCCACTGGAATGACCACGTCACCAACACTGAAGTCCTCGAACAGGCAGGACTCACAGGCATTGAGTACATTGAAGACGCAGTTGCGCTGGGCTAGGATGGAGGATGATCAGCTGCCAAAGATTGTGCTATATGGTGAGCTCACCATTGGCAATCGCAACAAAGGAAGGCCGAAGAAGAGGTACAAGTGCTCGCTGAAACAGTCTTCAATGGTCGGCTTTAGCTTTGGAGAGCAAGGCCTGGAGAAGCACCATTCACAAAGGGCTGGTCTTCAGGACAAAAGAAAACTGAGGAAAAATCTTGTCACTGCAGCACCCACCTATGCAACCACTGCAGACGAGTCTCCAGCATTGGTCTCCTCAGCCACCAGAGAGCCCGCAGATGTGGACAACATCCCTCCTTAATCCTCGTTTGCGAAGAGAGAGAGAGAGAGAGAGAGAGAGAGAGGGAGAGAGGATGTATTTCTGCAATGCTCTGCATTGGATGTACAGGGGATATAAAATCTTAAATAAGTGGAATAAGCCCATCACTCATCACCTCTGACACAATGTTTTTTTCTTTACAGTTGCAAGGAAAGACTCCAAAGGAAGGTGAGGAATGAGTGTATGGAAGGGGCCCCAATAATACAGGGGAGCGGAAGGGTATAATAATATAGGCAGAGGGTGGGTACAATAATACGAGAGGGGCCCCAATAATACAGGGGAGCGGAAGGGTATAATAATATAGGCACAGGGTGGGTACAATAATACGAGAGGGGCCCCAATAATACAGGGGAGCAGAAGGGTATAATAATATAGGCAGAGGGTGGGTACAATAATACGAGAGGGGCCCCAATAATACAGGGGAGCAGAAGAGTATAATAATATAGGCAGAGGGTGGGTACGATAATACGAGAGGGGCCCCAATAATACAGGGGAGCAGAAGGGTATAATAATATAGGCAGAGGGTGGGTACAATAATACGAGAGGGGCCCCAATAATACAGGGGAGCGGAAGGGTATAATAATATAGGCACACAGTGGGTACAATAATACGAGAGGGGCCCCAATAATACAGGGGAGCAGAAGGGTATAATAATATAGGCACAGGGTGGGTACAATAATACGAGAGGGGCCCAATAATACAGGGGAGCGGAAGGGTATAATAATATAGGCACAGGGTGGGTACAATAATACGAGAGGGGCCCCAATAATACAGGGGAGCAGAAGGGTATAATAATATAGGCACAGGGTGGGTACAATAATACGAGAGGGGCCCCAATAATACAGGGGAGCAGAAGGGTATAATAATATAGGCACAGGGTGGGTACAATAATACGAGAGGGGCCCCAATAATACAGGGGAGCGGAAGGGTATAATAATATAGGCAGAGGGTGGGTACAATAATACGAGAGGGGCCCCAATAATACAGGGGAGCAGAAGGGTATAATAATATAGGCACAGGGTGGGTACAATAATACGAGAGGGGCCCCAATAATACAGGGGAGCTGAAGGGTATAATAATATAGGCACAGGGTGGGTACAATAATACGAGAGGGGCCCCAATAATACAGGGGAGCGGAAGGGTATAATAATATAGGCACAGGGTGGGTACAATAATACGAGAGGGGCCCCAATAATACAGGGGAGCGGAAGGGTATAATAATATAGGCACAGGGTGGGTACAATAATACGAGAAGGGCCCCAATAATAGGGAGGGAAAATAATGTGAAAGGTGGCTGAATATTACAGGGGAGAGCTAAAGTAATACAAAAGAGATGAGAGAGGACCCCAATAGCATAGAGGAGAGGGGATCCTAATAATATAGGAGAGGTATACCCTGATAATTTAGAGGAGAGGAGACCCCAATAAGTCAGGGAGTGGGACCATGTACAGTCCTGGAATGTTTGGTTCATACATTCACACATGGGGTTACAGATAACACATTAAGGCTCTAATACATGTCTGTTTCCATACATCCCATGTGGCAGTGCTGACACCAGGTGAGTTATTGTCCATGCCCACATGGTCACTAGTCCCTGCATGCTGTGCCAGGCTGGGCATCTGTCCTGTTTCCTTTGGTAGATGTTTTATGTTAAGCAGCCGGGTGAATTCATATAACCGGGAAATAATATCTGATGTAAAGGGGTACAGGCTCAAAATAGTCATAGTGGCACACTTAAAGTAACGCAGCTTCTATGGGGGTGGGCTCCCATTAGCTGCATTAGTACGGAGGGGATTCTGCTGCGCTAGTTTAGAATAGGGGTAAGTTGCAGTAATATGGTGCTTTCTGTTGTACTAGTTTAGAATAGAGGTAAGTTGCAGTAATATGGTGCTTTCTGTTGTAATAGTTTAGAATAGGGGTAAGTTGCAGTAATATGGTGCTTTCTGCTGCACTAGTTTAGAATAGGGGTAAGTTGCAGTAATATGGTGCTTTCTGTTGCACTAGTTTAGAACAGGGGTAAGTTGCAGTAATATGGTGCTTTCTGTTGTACTAGTTTAGAATAGGGGTAAGTTGCAGTAATATGGTGCTTTCTGCTGCACTAGTTTAGAATAGGGGTAAGTTGCAGTAATATGGTGCTTTCTGCTGCACTAGTTTAGAACAGGGGTAAGTTGCAGTAATATGGTGCTTTCTGTTGTACTAGTTTAGAATAGGGGTAAGTTGCAGTAATATGGTGCTTTCTGCTGCACTAGTTTAGAATAGGGGTAAGTTGCAGTAATATGGTGCTTTCTGTTGCACTAGTTTAGAACAGGGGTAAGTTGCAGTAATATGGTGCTTTCTGCTGCACTAGTTTAGAATAGGGGTAAGTTGCAGTAATATGGTGCTTTCTGCTGCACTAGTTTAGAATAGGGGTAAGTTGCAGTAATATGGTGCTTTCTGTTGCACTAGTTTAGAACAGGGGTAAGTTGCAGTAATATGGTGCTTTCTGTTGCACTAGTTTAGAATAGGGGTAAGTTGCAGTAATATGGTGCTTTCTGTTGCACTAGTTTAGAACAGGGGTAAGTTGCAGTAATATGGTGCTTTCTGTTGCACTAGTTTAGAACAGGGGTAAGTTGCAGTAATATGGTGCTTTCTGTTGCACTAGTTTAGAACAGGGGTAAGTTGCAGTAATATGGTGCTTTCTGTTGCACTAGTTTTGAACAGGGGTAAGTTGCAGTAATTTGGTGCTTTCTGCTGTACTAGTTTAGAATAGGGGTAAGTTGCAGTAATATGGTGCTTTCTGCTGCACTAGTTTAGAATAGGGGTAAGTTGCAGTAATATGGTGCTTTCTGTTGCACTAGTTTAGAACAGGGGTAAGTTGCAGTAATATGGTGCTTTCTGCTGCACTAGTTTAGAATAGGGGTAAGTTGCAGTAATATGGTGCTTTCTGCTGCACTAGTTTAGAATAGGGGTAAGTTGCAGTAATATGGTGCTTTCTGTTGCACTAGTTTAGAACAGGGGTAAGTTGCAGTAATATGGTGCTTTCTGTTGCACTAGTTTAGAATAGGGGTAAGTTGCAGTAATATGGTGCTTTCTGTTGCACTAGTTTAGAACAGGGGTAAGTTGCAGTAATATGGTGCTTTCTGTTGCACTAGTTTAGAACAGGGGTAAGTTGCAGTAATATGGTGCTTTCTGTTGCACTAGTTTTGAACAGGGGTAAGTTGCAGTAATTTGGTGCTTTCTGCTGTACTAGTTTAGAATAGGGGTAAGTTGCATTAATATGGTGCTTTCTGTTGCACTAGATTAGAACAGGGGTAAGTTGCAGTAATATGGTGCTTTCTGCTGTACTAGTTTAGAATGGGGGTAAGTTGCAGTAATATGGTGCTTTCTGTTGCACTAGTTTAGAACAGGGGTAAGTTGCAGTAATATGGTGCTTTCTGTTGCACTAGTTTAGAATAGGGGTAAGTTGCAGTAATATGGTGCTTTCTGTTGCACTAGTTTAGAGCAGGGGTAAGTTGCAGTAATATGATGCTTTCTGTTGCACTAGTTTAGAACAGGGGTAAGTTGCAGTAATATGGTGCTTTCTGTTGCACTAGTTTAGAATAGGGGTAAGTTGCAGTAATATGGTGCTTTCTGTTGCACTAGTTTAGAACAGGGGTGAGTTGCAGTAATATGGTGCTTTCTGTTGCACTAGTTTAGAACAGGGGTAAGTTGCAGTAATATGGTGCTTTCTGCTGCACTAGTTTAGAATAGGGGTAAGTTGCAGTAATATGGTGCTTTCTGTTGCACTAGTTTAGAACAGGGGTAAGTTGCAGTAATATGGTGCTTTCTGCTGCACTAGTTTAGAATAGGGGTAAGTTGCAGTAATATGGTGCTTTCTGCTGCACTAGTTTAGAATAGGGGTAAGTTGCAGTAATATGGTGCTTTCTGTTGCACTAGTTTAGAACAGGGGTAAGTTGCAGTAATATGGTGCTTTCTGTTGCACTAGTTTAGAATAGGGGTAAGTTGGAGTAATATGGTGCTTTCTGTTGCACTAGTTTAGAACAGGGGTAAGTTGCAGTAATATGGTGCTTTCTGTTGCACTAGTTTAGAATAGGGGTAAGTTGCAGTAATATGGTGCTTTCTGCTGCACTAGTTTAGAACAGGGGTAAGTTGCAGTAATATGGTGCTTTCTGTTGCACTAGTTTAGAACAGGGGTGTAATGATATAGAAATCACAAAGTTGTGGAGACCAGTAGCCAAGGTCAGCAATAATCTAGTTCAGCAAACTTGTAGGTGAAAACAGGAACAAGGTTTATTGAAGTGATCAGAAACCACACAATAATCTGGCAAGAATCAATAGACAGGAAGTGCCTTATATAGGCCAAGGACCAGACACCTGACCAGACACAGCTGAAGAGACTTCGGTACTGATAGAATTGCTAGCAGAGTCAAGCTTATAAGGTCTCAATGGAATTCACAACAGGCAGGCTGGCGCAGTGGTAGGGAAGAGGTATAGCAGCCTGGGGACCAGGGTTCAAAACCCAGCAGAGTCAATTCCTCACATTACCCCCGCCTCTATAGGTGCAGCCTCTGGATGCCCTATTACCTGGTTTAGCAGGGTACTGCACATGAAAAGACCGAAGGAGATCAGGAGCGTGAATATTGTCCACTGGTTCCCACGAACTCTCCTCCTCACCATAGCCTTTCCAGCGAACCAGATAATGAAGCTTGCCACGGAAGATCCTGGAGTCAAGGATTTTGTCCACTTCGTACTCATCCTCACCATCCACGAGGACTGGAGGTGGGGCAGGCAGGGCTCGGCCAGGGAAAGTGTTTTCATGAAAAGGTTTAAGCAGTGCAACGTGAAACACTGGATGTATTTTCATGGAATTCGGGAGTTGTAAACGGAAAGTGAAAGCATTGATCTGAGCAATGATCTCAAAAGGTCCCATGAACCTTTGACCCAATTTATGAGAAGGAATCCGAAGCTTGAGATTCCTTGTTGACAGCCACACCTTGTCACCAACGTGATAGACTGGGGCCTCCTTTCTATGCCTATCAGCAGCTCTTTTGTAACATTCCTGAGCCTCCAAAAGAGTCTCTTTCAACAGTGCTTGGGAATCACGTAAGGCCGTTAGCCGGTAAGCGACAGCAGGAATGGAAGTAGTAATTGGGAGACTGACTAGAAAGGTCGGATGGTAACCATAGTTGGCAAAAAATGGGCTCAAAGAAGTGGAGCAGTGTTGGGCATTGTTATAGGCAAACTCCGCCGTGGGTAGAAAATCCAGCCAGTCATCCTTCAGGTAACTAATATAGCACCGCAAATATTGCTCCAAAGTCTGGTTGGTTCGCTCAGTCTGTCCATTACTTTGCGGATGAAAAGCTGACGACAGATTTACATTAATACCTAGATTAGAACAAAAATGTTTCCAAAAACGAGATGTAAACTGTACTCCCCTGTCAGAAACTACTTCATCAGGCACTCCATGCAAGCGAAATATTTCCCGAATAACCAGGTCAGCCGTCTGTTTAGCTGAAGGGAGACCACGAGCTGGTATGAAATGACCCATCTTAGTTAACCTGTCCACAACAACAAGAATGGTAGTGTGTTCCTTAGAGGGAGGAAGTTCCACAATAAAGTCCATGGATATAGATCCCCAGGTACGATGAGGAATCGTAAGAGGCTGAAGCAAGCCAACAGGGGATGAGCGAGGAGTCTTATGTCTGGCACACACATCACAAGAGGACACATACTTCTTAACATCCTCATGATACTTCGGCCACCAAAAGGATCGGGCAAGTAGCTCTTGTGTCTTTCGGATTCCTGGATGACCTGCTGGTTTTGAGTCATGGTAGAGACGTAAAAGGTCCAGTCGCACTGACTCCGGAGCAAACAGACGTTGTTGAAAAATCCAAAACCCATTACGCATCGTCATATGGAGGTCACGAGGAGGATCACGAAGAACTGGGTTTTCAGCGTAGCCCTTTTTAATGCGAGACATCAGATCAGAAGGAAATGTAACTCCTATAAATATATCCTCTGGCAAGATGGTGGTCTTGGTTACGGTAGTATGGAGGGGGTCAGCTATTCTAGACAAGGCATCCGCCTTACCATTCTTGGAGCCAGGACGGTATGTAACCAAAAAATTAAACCTTGAGAAGAATAGGGACCAGCGTGCTTGTCTGGCTGACAGTCTCTTAGCTGATCGAATACATTCCAGATTTTTGTGATCTGTGAGGACAGTAATTGGATGGGTAGCTCCCTCCAAGAGATGTCTCCATTCGGTGAAGGCAGCTTTTATAGCCAATAGTTCTTTATTCCCTATGTCATAGTTTCTTTCTGCTGGCACCATCTGGCGGGAATAGAAGGCACACGGATGTAACAGCATCTTAGGTCCAGTCCTTTGAGACAGTATAGCACCAACAGCTGAATCAGAAGCATCAACTTCCACAATAAATGGTAATTCCGGCTGAGGATGTACCAGGACAGGGGCAGAGGTAAACAGAGTCTTCAATCGGGAAAATGCGGTATCCGCCTTATCGGACCACTGAAAAGGAGTCCCTTTACGTGTGCGTTCAGTGATCGGTGTAATAACGTCAGAGAAATTCTTAATGAAACGCCTGTAAAAATTGGCAAACCCCACAAATCTCTGAACATCTTTTTCATTCTTGGGGATGGGCCAGTCCAGCACAGCTTTAATTTTACTTGCGTCCATACTTAAACCTTTGGGAGTTATTACATACCCCAGGAATTGAATTTCTGTTTGTTCAAACTCACATTTTTCTAGTTTAATGTATAGGCGGTGGGTACGAAGGCGCTCTAGAACTATACGGACCTGTTTTCTGTGGTTTTCAAGATTATCAGAGAATATTAGGATATCATCCAAATATGCCACAACAAACTGATCCAGGAGATCTCCTAGTACATCATTGATAAGATGCTGGAAAGTTGCAGGGGCATTACACAGCCCAAAAGGCATTACTAGATATTCGTAATGCCCGTACCTGGTTCTGAAAGCTGTTTTCCATTCATCATTGGGTCTTATGCGAACCAGATTATATGCCCCCCGAAGATCAAGCTTCGTAAATATTTTAGCTGAGCGGAGTCTCTCCAAAAGTTCAGGAATCAGAGGCAAGGGGTAGCGGTTTTTAACAGTGATGTTATTAATGTCCCTGTAATCAACGCATGGCCGTAGGCTGCCATCTTTCTTTTCTACGAAGAAAATTGGAGCTCCTGCTGGAGAAGTAGATGGTCGAATAAAGCCTTTGGCAAGATTTTCCTGTAGGTATTCACGAAGAGCTTTCAATTCAGGCTCAGAAACGAAATATATACGGCCAAATGGGATAGCAGCCCCAGGCAACAGCTCTATTGGGCAATCATAAGGCCTGTGTGGTGGAAGCTGATCAGCATTCTTCTTATCACAGACATCTGCAAAATCCCGATATTGTAGAGGAAGCTTAGTCAAGTTTGTAGCAACCATTTCATTAATTGTTGTGGCAACAGGTGTTACCTTAGAGGGTTGACAATTCATTAAGCAGTGTTCTGAAGGAAAGGACAAAGTTCTGATCTTCCAAACAATCTGTGGGTTATGCAGAGCAAGCCAAGTTACCCCCAAAATCACTGGAAACTGTGTTGAGGAAATTAGGTGGAAAGAGATAGCCTCATGGTGATTCACTTCCACAGTCAACTTTAAGGGCACAGTCTCATGTGTAACCGGGCCTGACGGAAGTGGAGAACCGTCCACTGTCTCCATTAACACAGGTGAAGAATTAGGGATAGACTGAATTCTATTTCCTGCTGCAAATTTAATGTCCATAAAGTTTCCGCCTGCTCCAGAATCTATCATAGCGGTAGTTGAAATTTTACGATCACCACATTGCAACGTGATAGGCACCACAAAATGAGGATGTTGAGTCAACATACCCTCTTCACCATGAGCCAGAGAAAACAAGGGTTGTGTGACAGAATTCAGTTGATCCGAAATCTGATGTCGAATCTGTGCACCCTCAGCCGCCATAGCTATTGTTCTTTTAGATTTGCTAGGGCAATTGATGGCATAGTGCCCTGCACTACCACAATACAGGCATAAATTGTGAGTGCGTCGCCACTGTTTTTCTTCGTTGGATAATGGCCCTCTTATTAGATTTACCTGCATAGCCTCTGGCTCAGAGTCTGTAGGTGTTTGTGGGATCGGAGTAGAAGTTCTTGAATAGGAAATTGGAGTAGTACTTGGTCTAAAAGAGCCCTGTCTTTCCAATCTTCTTTCAGAAAGTCTCCGATCAATACGGATAGCCAAACGCACAAATGCATCAAAGTCAGCAGGAAGATCAACATGAGCTAGCTCATCTTTTATAGCTTCTGAGAGACCTTTTCTGAAGTGGAACCTCTGGGCTGATTGGTTCCAGGTAGTATCAGCAACCCACTGTCTTAATTCAGCAGCATATTCAGCCACCGAGCGCCTCCCTTGATGCAAATGAAGGAGAGTGGCTTCTGCTGTAGCACATCGATTGGGGTCATCAAAAACTAGGCACATGGCCTCAAGAAAGTCATTTAGATTACTCAAGACTGGACTGTCTTGTTCCAGAAGAGGGGAGCCCCAAGCCAGGGCTTCATCTTTGAATAAGGAAAAAATAAATCCCACCTTCTCTCTTTCAGATGGAAATTGGTGAGGTAACATCATGAAGTGCAAACGGCATTGATTTAGGAAACCCCTAAATTTTTTGCGATCTCCTCCAAACTTTTCTGGCAGGGGCAAGCGGGCCTCTTGAGCAGGTGTAACAGTAGCAGCCGCAGCATCACGTGCCCTGTAGCTGATATACTCACTGTGCATTGACTGAAATTTATTTTGCAGTTCAGCTACCTGGTCCTGCAGCACTTGGATGGTCTGTGCCTGGGTCTGCACAGTTCTTGCAAATAAAGCAACCTGCTGGGCTAATGCAGAATCTGTCCCGGCGGTCTCCATGAAAGGGCCAGATTATTCTGTAATGATATAGAAATCACAAAGTTGTGGAGACCAGTAGCCAAGGTTTATTGAAGTGATCAGAAACCACACAATAATCTGGCAAGGATCAATAGACAGGAAGTGCCTTATATAGGCCAAGGACCAGACACCTGACCAGACACAGCTGAAGAGACTTCGGTACTGATAGAATTGCTAGCAGAGTCAAGCTTATAAGGTCTCAATGGAATTCACAACAGGCAGGCTGGCGCAGTGGTAGGGAAGAGGTATAGCAGCCTGGGGACCAGGGTTCAAAACCCAGCAGAGTCAATTCCTCACAAGGGGTAAGTTGCAGTAATATGGTGCTTTCTGTTGCACTAGTTTAGAACAGGGGTAAGTTGCAGTAATATGGTGCTTTCTGCTGTACTAGTTTAGAATAGGAGTAAGTTGCAGTAATATGGTGCTTTCTGCTGTACGAGTTTGGGGACTAATACTGCGTTACTTTAGGGTTGCATGCTGGATTAATTTAGGGGTTTTGCTGCATTAGTTTTGAGTAGGACTCCTGTTGTATTAGTGTGGGGGGTTCTTTAGCATTAATTTATAGGACTTATTCTACTGCATCAGTGTTAATGGGGTCCTGGTGGGTTAGTAATTGGGGTCTTGTGCTCCATTAGTATGAGGGGCTTGTTCTGCATTAGCATGGCGGACATATGCTGCATTGACTTGAGTGGCTCCTATCTTTGATGACCATTTTCCATTAGTATTGGGGGGTCCTGCTGTATTAGTTTGCTCATGTTTACATAATATGGTAGGATTTGCTAAATTATTCTTGGAAGCTCCTGCTGCTGTATTTTGAGGGGGCTCCTGCTGCACTAGTTTTAGCGGTCCTACTGCCCTGGTTTTACCGGACATTCGTTTCCAGTGCCCCTGCTGTCCTAGCTTGGGGGTCTCCTGCTATTTTAGGGTCACATGCTGTTTTCTTCCTGTAGGGTTCTGAGCTGGATCACTCATGGCCTGGAGAAGGTGATACCTCAACCAGTTACTGCTGCCAAGCAGGTAAGTTCAACACCATATACAGCAATACATCTAAGCATCTATCTGTACGTGTTTGTATTTTACACTAAGTGATATGGGAAATTTGGACTTCAATCATTTGCACCGCAGAGTGCAAGTCTTTCAATCGGAGCACTGTAAATCTTATCAGCATCCTTTGTTCCCTCTGGACTGGTAAAGCAGATAAAGAGTAATGGCGCACCCCAACAGAATAACTATATATAGTCTAACAATATTTAAAGGACCATTGTAATGCATTTAAGTGTACATCTTCACCCTAAGCAGAACTGCTTGTCTCCTCATCCTGGTGCCTTGCCAGGAGACTTGGCTAGCTCCGCCTGGGGTCTGGACTATTATGGAGCTTGAAAGCTGGCTTGTTATTAGTCCCACAAGTGATGTCATTGGCCCCGTCCATGCTGCCTACTTAGATGTAATGAATGTACCAGCTCTAATGTAACCTGCTTGGCCATGGCTGGGCCAGTGATAATGCCTGAGCCATTGTAGCCCCGCCCTCTTTACTGAGCATGCTCAATCTGACCAGTCAGACTTTAGTTTTAGACCAGCACAGAGGAAGAGCTGGCTATGCCCCCTGTAAATCCGAAACAGGAGGCGATAAACAAGTCTGCTTGGGGGGGTGATTTCAAAAGTAAGAAAAAGCATTGACTTTAATTTATTTTAAACTGTTTTAATAGACTGTGCCCAACAGACATATGCACTTTATTTGTAAATGCACTACTGTGCTGTATTTATTTTTTTAAACTCTCTAAAAGCAATTTGTCCATTACATAGGGTAGTTCTTCAAAATCTCATCCTGTAATTATGGCACTTCAGTGGTCCTCTAAGTCTTGTAAAGCCACGCCATGCGCCTGGTTTGCCACTTCCCCCAGATCTCTATATTCCTCCTTGCTCCCCACGCCTCTCCCCGGTGTCCTGATATCTTGTGGTCTCTCTCGTAGGACTCCCAGACTCTCCCTTTCTGCCCTGTGGAGGAAAGTAAGTGACCATCATCCCTTTCCTTGTCAACCCCAAGTGTGCCTGAGTGTGCTCCTATGATACTAGGATTGTCTGTAGAGTCTCTTTGTGAGGCTGTTCCAATTATCAGTGTGCAGACTGTGAGATACAAAGACTTCTGAGGTATCCAGACTAGGAGATGGTTATCTTATCATAGGCACCATGTGAGATGGTTATGGAGATAATGAGGTACCCGGACTAGGAGGTTCTCATAGACACCATGGAATGTGATTATAGAGGGAACGAGATACCAAGGCTAGGAGAAGATTATCATAGGCACCACGTGAGATGGTTATGGAGGGAATGAGGTAACAAGGCTAGGGGAAGGTTATCATAGGCACCATGTGAGATGGTTATGGAGGGAATGAGGTACCAAGGCTAGGAGAAGGTTATCATAGGCACCACGTGAGATGGTTTTGGAGGGAATGAGGTAACCAAGGCTAGGAGAAGATTATCATAGGCACCACGTGAGATGGTTATGGAGGGAATGAGGTACCAAGGCTAGGAGAAGGTTATCATAGGCACCAAGTGAGATGGTTATGGAGGGAATGAGATACCAAGGCTAGGAGAAGGTTATCATAGGCACCACATGAGATGGTTATGGAGGGAACAAGATAACAAGGCTAGGAGAAGGTTATCATAGGCACCACGTGAGATGCTTATGGAGGGAATGAGGTACCAAGGCTAGGAGAAGGTTATCATAGGCACCACATGAGATGGTTATGGAGGGAATGAGGTACCAAGGCTAGGAGAATGTTACTATGGGCACCACATGAGATGGTTATGGAGGGAATGAGGTACCAAGGCTAGGAGAAGGTTATCATAGGCACCATGTGAGATGGTTATGGAGGAAACGAGGTACCAAGGCTAGGAGAAGGTTATCATAGGCACCAGGTGAGATGGTTATGGAGGGAATGAGGTACCAAGGCTAGGAGAAGGTTATCATAGGCACCACGTGAGATGGTTATGGAGGGAATGAGATACCAAGGCTAGGAGAAGGTTATCATAGGCACCACGTGAGATGGTTATGGAGGGAATGAGGTACCAAGGCTAGGAGAAGGTTATCATAGGCACCACGTGAGATGGTTATGGAGGGAACGAGATACCAAGGCTAGGACAAGGTTATCATAGGCACCACGTGAGATGGTTATGGAGGGAACGAGATACCAAGGCTAGGAGAAGGTTATCATAGGCACCACATGAGATGGTTATGGAGGGAATGAGGTACCAAGGCTAGGAGAAGGTTATCATAGGCACCACGTGAGATGGTTATGGAGGGAACGAGATACCAAGGCTAGGAGAAGGTTATCATAGGCACCACGTGAGATGGTTCTGGAGGGAATGAGATGCCAAGGCTAGGAGAAGGTTATCAAAGGCACCACGTGAGATGGTTATGGAGGGAATGAGGTACCAAGGCTAGGAGAAGGTTATCATAGGCACTGTGAGATGGTTATGGAGGGAATGAGGTACCAAGGCTAGGGGAAGGTTATCATAGGCACCACATGAGATGGTTATGGAGGGAACAAGATACCAAGGCTAGGAGAAGGTTATCATAGACACTACAGGGGGTGATTACGTGATCACTGAGGGAGTGAGATACCCGGACTAGGAAAATGTTATCATAGGAACCATGGAATGTGATAACAGAGGGAACAAGGAACCCAGACAAGGCGTAATTTATCATATAAACCACAGGAGGTGGCTGCAGAGGGAATGATTGCCAATGACCAGATGGTGATTATAGAAAACTATGAGATCCCATAGCTTCTTGCACAAGTGGAAAGATAACCACGAGAAGGATACACTAATCAAGGCTGATAGTCTTTAATGAGAAATGGAGATATATGTGACCAATATTGTTCAGCTGAAGGCTACAGGACTTTGAGCGTTTCAGTTGTTAACCGCTCCAGTAAATTGTGAATTATTTATTACAGGATAATTAGTTTGATAAGAAAAAGTCACATGTTTCTGAAGTATGTAACATAACAACACAGGCAGATATGCAAGACAAGAATATTAAGGCATTTTTAGAGAAAATCTTACGTTTCTATGACTCTGATGATGTCATCTTTGACTACTAGTCTATCTGTAGCTTGAGGTGGATGGTTATTCTATGAGACTTTATTCTGCCATTGAGTTCTGTTATCAAGTGTACTCTTTGGAGAGCATATTTATTTGAAATAAAGTGAATACATATACTATCTGAATCCACACCTCCTCCCAAGTTTCTAGTTCTATTACTAACAGACAAAATGTCCGTCATCATTAAAGCAAAACTGAATACAATAGTTAAAATTAAAATCTGTAATTATTTATTTTAAACTGTGTAAAAACATTTTGCACATTGTCAAGTCGTTCTTCAAAAATAGCATGCTATAAATATGACATGTCAGTGGTCCTTTAAGTTGTTGGCAATGACTTTGTGACTTCTCAAAGTCAAGAGTAACATTACTCCAATAATTAAAATAAGTATCTATTACTTGAATATGGAGTAGATAAGGTGTTACTACTTTAGACAAAATTACCACTGAACTCCACAGATGATTAAGATTCTCACATGTAATTGGTCTTCGTGTCTCGTGCAAACACATGGTGGTGGTTTCACAGCAATTACTCCAGACTGGGTGTTAGTGGGGGGGGGGGGGGGGGGACTCTAATTGTCTCCACTTTCAAAACTGGTGCATAGTATAAAATGTTACTGACATATGAGGTTTCCTTTAGTAAATCCGAATACATTCTGAAGACAGGACACTAGGCTGAGGCTGTAAGGCACTGGGGTTTAGGGGAAGATGAATCATCATTAATTATTTTCTCTTCTCCTTTGTTTCAGGGGGGAGTGGGGTTTAAGAACCCCTGAAACAAATGGAAAAAGAAGACATGAACACCCCTCATCTAATACTTGCCCTTACAGGATATGCCCCATAGAGTCCCACAGCTACCAGCAGCTTTATTGAGAAGCCCTCGGCTGTGACTGTGTTAGGACTGAGAGTCACCAGATTGACCTATTCTGTTATCATGGACATGTGTGCAAAGAGAAAACCTAGAGTAGATGGCAGCTGAGACCAGGTCATAACTACGGGTGCACCTATTGGACCAAATGTTTAGTTTAGCTCATGGTGTCCTCTGTTGCCTATCTACCCAAATGCATTGGATGAAGATTGTGGCATCAACTCAGATTATGCAGTCAAAACAGATTTCTTCCCTGTTCTCCCATGATGCATTTGGCACACACTCCTACAGTCCCGGTGATATCAGACTTTTGGACCCAATGATTTTTCGCACTAGTTTTTAAATGTGGACACTTCGATAAATGAGTAGTAGTAACAAATGGGACAGTCCGAGGTCTTTCAGTGGCAGCATGTGATAGTCCTTGGGTTTAGCAGATGAGTAACAGTACTGGTGTCTAGTATTTCTGTCACTATGAGATCTCTGCAGGACATTCCTCGTCATCTCCAAGTAGCGCATTCTAGGACATTACTACTATGTTTCTAGGTCTCTGCAGCACATTGCTCCTTCAGTTTGCCACTTATAGTTGTGTATAAATCAGCCTCTTCCTTGTTAGACCATGGGCTTCACTGCAGTTCTCCTTTATTCAATAAATGAAACTGAATTACGTTTGATTTTCTCATAATGGAAGTGCAACAAAACAAATAAACTACACATGTTCCAACATGTCCATGTGCCATCTAGTCTGTGTGTCTCCCAGTCTGCACATCCATTTGTATGAATCCATGTATTGGTATGTTGTGTCACTGTGTCTTCATATTACTGTTGGTTTAAGGTACCGTCTGATTATGTATGTACATGTCTGTGTGCCTGACTGTATATATCTGTATCGTTCTTATTATCAGTTAGTATATAAGGCAAATTGCTCCTGGCCAGTATATAATGCTCTTCTACCATTTGTCTCCTCCTACCAACAACTAGGGCTTCTTATCCCCTGGCCACTCCTACCAAGAGCTTCTGCTCTCCAAGCCAGTTCCACCAGAGATCTTTACTTTCTCTCACCTAGGGATATATGCTCTCCTAACCACAGCTATGTTCAAGGGCCACTTAATTCAGCACAATTTGGACCATGTCACAGTAAAGATCTCCTAAAAGCATGTTGAAATACTTTCCAAATTTTGGAAATACCTGCATTTTTCACTGATAATTCAATAAATGAAAGTACATGTTTACATGAGTCATTGACTGTCCACTTCCAGACCTTCAACTACAGTTCTGTGTAGTAAGTAAAAGACAAAATAGAGTTAACCCTCAACAAATCAATCTGTGCAGAGCATGGCATGCTTGAATCACCTAAACAGATCAGCTGTAGGATAACTTTTGAGTGCATTGTTGAGTTCAGAGAAAAATTGCTTTTAATCAGTGTCCTCGCCACACACCGCGGCTGTCTGATATTAATCACGAATCTGCCAGTAGGCAGGACAAACTGTGTTTCTAAATAGACTTAAAACTTTAGATTTTTTAGTTGTTATTATCGTAATTAAATAATAGATAATTACATACAATCTTGTGCTCTATCACACCATGAAGTGCACTTACAGTGATGCAAATGGCCCTTATAAGAACTATCTCCTTCCTGCTAGCCAGCTGCTCCTAAACAGAGCCCACTGCTCTTCTGGCCATGCCACCCATAGTTCTTTGCTGTCCTGGTGATCACCAGGAGCTTTCTTCTCCATTGGGCTCCCCAATACAAGCTCTCTTCTCCCTTAGTAACTACCACTGACCACTCTCTGTCATAGGCACTCCCACCCATTCCCCTGAGAATATGTTTATATATTGTGGTGTCTGTGTAAATGTAGATAACTCTGTTTTTAAAGAAAATGTATGAGTATTATTTCAATGCATCCTACTCTCCTTAGTTTGTATTCTACCCCCGAGTCCTGAGGAAGAAAATCTGCTTACAGAAGATTTGGAAGCTGAGAATAGACGGCCACATGAAGAGGACAATGCAGTATGTGCAGACCCAGTGGAGACCACATATAAAGGTAAGAGACATATTGCAGTATCTGAAGCAACTGACCATGTCACCTGAAGCAGTGATAGAATGATACAAGCACAATGTCAGGAAGCAGCAGGGAAAGCTGACGCTATAGATATATTACACATCATTATAGAGATGGATAATGTGTCAAAACAACACAGTTAAGGCGTTGCCTACTGTTTTCATATATATATATATATATATATATATATATATATATATATATATATATATAAACTGATCAAATGGGGTATATTGATTACATTGAGGGTATATTGATCAAATTGAGGTTAAAGTGGGGATAATTAGGAATAAGAGCACATAAACATAAAATATCTTCCCTTACTATGTTTTCTGTTGAGACTATTTATTAGGCAGGAATAAGTTTTATCTAAACAACCCGTATATATAAAACAATACAATAAAATTGTATAACAAAGCAAATGTATATTGTGACATGAAAAACAAACATAGAACAAATCTAAAAAGTTTATAAAAACATATAAAATGTGCAAAAGGCGTGCAAATGTAGGATAAATCAGGGCCTTAAAAGTTACCGGGCAAGGTCAGTTGTGGGCCAGAATCCTGGTAATGAATGTAACGGGTAAATTACCAGATATGGAACCATGTAACTTGTAGCAATGGAAATTTCAGACTTTTCATGTATTCTTTGTTAGGGTTGGCCTCTGTACACCTGGATAACAAAACCATGTGGTTGGAGGGATGACCACTGGTGTATGATTTTAATGAAAGAGTCTGGGAGACATTTCAATGGGTCTTACTGATAAAACTCAGTACTTAGGCAACCTGAGCTGTTTCCAAATTGATGTTTTAGCTTCATGATGATTATGATTTTTGTTATGCTACTATATTGCGTTTGTCATTTATGTCACAATTTGTGTCAGCATATTATGAAGGTGGCGTGTATGTGCCCCATGTGGGTATATTGGCTCAGTAATATTAGTGCCCTCTCCTTTAATAAGTTCACAGTATACTTTATACTTCTGTACTGAATCCGCTGTTAAAGACTGACCATTTATGGGCAACATGGTAACCCCTGCCCTGCTCCTCCCTTTCAGGGAGAGGTCCCACCAAGGCAGAAGAGATGGGCAGAGGCATCATCAAACCAAGAGGAGAGGAAGTGTCACCCACAAAGAATATACAGGCCATTGATGAACAGGACACAATCTGCACAGAATCTGGGGAGATACACCAAGAAGGCGAGGGAGATGAACAGAAAGGAACTGAAACTAAAGAGAATGGACAAGAACAAAGATCGGGGGTAATAAAGTATCATCAGGAAAAAGAAATGAAAAACCAGACTGATGAGGAGGCACAAAGAGAGCACATTACAGAACAAGAGCATCAAAACAAAAAAAGTAAGCTCCAAGCTGTGAAGACAAGGGAGGAAGAATCTGAGCAAGAGGAGATCCAACATGAGGAAGAGAGAGCAAATCAAAGTGAGGAGCAAAAACCTGTGCAATCTGCAGAAAAAAAAGGACATCCTGAGATGGAAGTAGAGGGAGAAAATGTGGAGGAAACACAAACTCAGCCTGAGGTGGAAACCATAGAAAAGGAAAAGGAGATGGAAAAACACCAACCAGAAGCAGATAACGAGGAGGTTAAAGTGGGTAAATATGAGGAAGAACAGTGGCAAACTATGTCAGACCAAGAAAACCAAGAGACCCAGACTCACATAGAGGCCACAATTCAGATTCAGACATATGAGATAGGTAATATCAAAGATGATATAATGGAAGGAACTGTTAAGGATATCCAGGAGGAAATACAACAACCTCAAATAGAGTCAGTACAGGTAGAGGAAATACAAACTCAGCCAGAAGAGGAAATAAAGATCCAATACTTGGAGGAGCCTGAAACTCAAGAAGAGGAAGAAGAGACCCAGCCTACAGCAGAGTTACAAACTCATACAGAAGAAGGAATATCAACACAAATAACGGAAGAGATAATGCTCAAAAATAAGATAGATGGAGAAACATACTCGGGTGGGGAAATAGAGGACTGTCTGGGAGAAAATGAAAAACGTAATCATATGGACAAAGATATAATGAAGGAGTCTTATGACAAGCTAAGAGAAATAGACAAAACAGCTATGGTGGCAATGCACAGTCATTCAAGCATGGATGCAGATATTAAGACTCAACTTGAGGAGGAAAAACAGATACAAATGGAGGATCGAGAGACTCAAACTGAAGACCCAACAACTATAACTAAGGAGATAAGGCAGACCTCTTATGATGAAGAACGACAGGTACCAACTGAGGAAAGACAGACACAGACTGAAGAAACACAGAGCCTATCTATGGATACTGATATACATCATGAAGAAGAAGATTCACCAACTGAGGATAGACAGAGCCCATCAGTAGAGAAAGAAGATCAACATGAGGAGGGTGACCCACAGAGCCCACCTGTGGAGGGTGCAGCCCATCATGGAGATGGTGACTCAGAGCTAGAAGACAGTAAGAGCTCACCTGTGGAGGGTGCAGTCCATCATGGAGATGGTGACTCAGAGCTAGAAGACAGTAAGAGCTCACCTGTGGAGGGTGCAGCCCATCATGGAGATGGTGACTCAGAGCTAGAGGGCAGGAATAGCTCACCTGTGGAGAGAGAGTTCCACCATGAAGAGAGAGAGACACAACCTTATGAGGAGTGCAATAGGGACACCGAAAACATAAATGTTGAGAGCCCAAAACCAATTGTCCCTAAAGATGAAATATGTATTGCTATACAAGAAAAGAAAACAAAGATTGAGCCTGATATGGCAGAGAGATTGATTCAGACCTCTGATATAAAACCAATCATCTATGAGGAGAAGCAAACCCACCTTGAGGAGCAGACAATAATGAAGACAGAAGTGCAGAATGAGGACCAGAATGCTGTTACTGATGCTGCCAGTTATAGTAACCATCAAGTACATGTTGATACCGCAGAGCAGGAAGGTGAAGAGCTGATAAGATTTGGTGATGAGGCAGTGGTTGCCCCAGAGATTTGGCCTGTGTGTCCCCCGGCAGAGTTAGATAAAGAAGCAGGTATGGGAGCTCAGCAGGGACAATACGGACACAAAGCATTATATCCATCAAAGGTTCATATTTACCTGTCTCTTGTGGCAGATAACATGAAACTTGAGCTGTCCTGTTTGTATTATACAAGTCCTAATAAAACACTTGAATTATTCCAATTTTATAATTTCACATAAACAACTTTGTAAGTTTTTCCATCAAAATAATTTATTACTGAGTAAAAAAACAATTTGTGCGTGTTTTACAAGCTGAGTAAGAGCCTTTAATGAATATGCCCCAATTGCCAAGATCTTCTGCTTTGTTATGATGAGGCCGTTCCCAAACTAGTAGGGACATACCCAAAATCATCCAAACAAAGACATAAGCGGATGGGAAATCCAGTCCAGTGTTGTGTATTTGTGTTTATCACTGGTGTAATATTTCATTTAAATTACAAATTGAAGTTGATTACACTGATTTCATAAAAATGTCTGCAACTCTATAGTTTAGGTTATGCTATTATTAGACTCTTTTGTTATATCTCCAGTTTCTCTGCCGACCTCTTGCCCTATAGTTTAGCTCTTTGGTTATAAAAGGTTACAGACACTGGACTAAAAACCATTCGTGGTACAAACTGCCCACACCCTGAAGGTCACGGTGGAAGTTCGTTGTGTTGCTATGACCCTCCCCGTCAGCGTTATATGGGCATACAGCTGTACATAAAATCATTTTGTTACTATATGTTCAGTCGTGTCCGCCCTCCTGCTGTCTGACTATTCAGTATATTTACACACCTTTTGTATATTTTACCCCCCTCCACTTTACAGAAGCAAAGGAGCAGGAAGATAAAAGCCTGGTCACTGAGGAGCTCGAGTCTCACCTGGGGACAGAGGTGGTACAGGAAGTGGCACAGGATGTGGAGGGAACGTGGGCCACTATGCCACCCGCTCACATCAAATCAGAAGAACAGGAAGAGAAGAAAGGGTGAGCATCCCTTCACAGATACAGTGGATATAAAAAGTCTACACACCCCTGTTAAAATGTCAGGTTTCTGTGCTGTAAAAAAATGAGACAAAGATAAATCATTTCAGAACTTTTTCCACCTTAAATGTGACCTATAAACTGTACAACTCAATTGAAAAACAAACTGAAATCTTTTAGGTAGAGGGAAGAAAAATATAAAAATAAAATGATATGGTTGCATAAGTATGCACACCCTTAAACTAATACTTTGTTGAAGCCCCTTGTGATTTTATTACAGCACTCAGTCTTTTTGGGTATGAGTCTATCAGCATGGCACATTTTGACTTGGCAAGATTTGCCCACTCTTCTTTGCAAAAACACTCCAAATCTGTAAGATTGCGAGGGCATCTCCTGTGCACAGCCCTCTTCAGATCACCCCACAGATTTTCAATCGGATTCAGGTCTGGGCTCTAGCTGGGCCGTTCCAAAACTTTAATCTTCTTTTGGTGAAGCCATTCCTTTGTTGATTTGGATGTATGCTTTGGGTCGTTGTCATGCTGAAAGATGAAGTTCCTCTTCATGTTCAGCTTTCTAGCAGAAGCCTGAAGGTTTTGTGCCAATATTGATTGGTATTTGGAACTGTTCATAATTCCCTCTATCTTAACTAAGGCCCCAGTTCCAGTTGAAGAAAAACAGCCCCAAAGCATGATGCTGCCACCACCATGCTTCACTGTGGGTATGGTGTTCTTTTGGTGATGTGCAGTGTTGTTTTTGCGCCAAACATATCTTTTGGAATTATGGCCAAAAAGTTGGTTTCATCAGACCATAACACCTTTTCCCACACGCTTTTGGGAGACTTCAGATGTGTTTTTGCAAAATGTAGCCTGGCTTGGATGTTCTTCGTAAGAAAAGGCTTTCGTCTTGCCACTCTACCCCATAGCCCAGACATATGAAGAATACGGGAGATTGTTGTCACATGTACCACACAGCCAGTACTTGCCAGATATTCCTGAAGCTCCTTTAATGTTGCTGTAGGCCGCTTGGTAGCCTCCCAGACCAGTTTTCTTCTCGTCTTTTCATCAATTTTGGAGGGAGCTCCAGTTCTTGGTAATGTCACTGTTGTGCCATATTTTCTCCACTTGATGATGACTGTCTTCACTGTGTTCCATGATATATCTAATTCCTTGGAAATTATTTTGTACCCTTCTCCTGACTGATACCTTTTAACAATGAGATCCCTCTGATGCTTTGGAAGCTCTCTGTGGACCATGGCTATTGCTGTGGGATGCGACTAAGAACATTTCAGGAAAGACCAACTAGAGCAGCTGGACTTTATTTGGGGTTAATCAGAGGCACTTTAAATGATGGCAGGTGTATGCTGACTCCTATTTAACATGATTTGGAATGTGATTGCCTAATTCTGAACACAGCTACATCCCCAGTTATAAGAGGGTGTGCAGACTTATGCAACCACATTATTTTTCTTTTTTTTTTCTTCCCTCCACCTAAAAGATTTCAGTTTGTTTTTCAATTAAGTTGTACAGTTTATAGGTCCCATTAAAGGTGGATAAAGTACTGAAATGATTTATCTTTGTCTCATTTCTTTGCAGAAAAATAATCTGGGTATATTTACAGTTTGGCCAACAAGTTTATTAATTCCAGGATAACAGCGACGAGATAAAAAAATGGAATATTAAAAACACTTAAAAACAATGGAGAAAAGAAAAGACTCCTCTGAGAAGTAGTGATATGCTTCACTTATAAACAGTGTATAGAGATGTTATACTTTCTCTTTATTCATCAAGGAGAATTTATGATCTTCCACTGAGGGTAACTCTATACCAAAAATACAACGTCTGTTATATACACCTTCCAATAGGAACATTTTTTGCAGACATCTCTATGATGGAATTATAAAAAATAGTATGGTAAAAGATAGGCACTATTTAGGTACTATTTAAGAAGTCAATAGGCAGCCGCAGGATATAGGAGATGGAATATTGAAATAACTCCTATATGACAAATATAGGATTGAAATATCACAATCCTTAATTCAGGACATCTATTACCCACCTACTAGTCTGTGTAAAGTCTTAACACTTCTATTAGTATATAGGTGGAATAGACCCTATTGTGGGCTATAATTCCTTTAATGGTCCTCTAATTTACTGTGAGGATATTCAGTCATGGGTCACATAACTTGTGCTGACTTCCTATTGCTTCTGGAGGCCTAAAGATAAGTCTTAGATTCTTCTAAGAGAACCATACTCTGTGGTATATGAGTTATCTAACCAGTGCCATGCTGCTTGCTCAGAACGCTAATGCTGCATGGTTGTTACTTCCTGGTTTGCGTGGACAACGTCGTGCGTGATGACGCATGCGTACGTGTATACGCCTATGCCTGACGCGTTTCAACGTGCTGTGACGTCTTTCTCAAAGGGGGCATTTCTTTGCAGCACAGAAACCTGACATTTTAACAGGGGTGAGTAGACTTTTTATATTCACTGTATACAAATAAAGGGTTAAATGAAGGATAACAAGAGGTACCTATCAACTGACTTAAAGTGCTTCCTTTGTTTACCAATATTTTCGTAAAAGGGCCATTGTAGATCTTTATTTGAAACTAGCGACTTGTCCATCAAAAAATGACAGCAATAAAATATGAAGCCGTGGCAATGCTGTTTGCCACCGGATGTGAGGTTATGGTCCCTCTGAGCACCTTCGGCCCTTATCGCGTGGCTCACAATGAGCGCCTTCAGTGCTAATTGCTAGCCACAACTTGCTAACCTTTAGCGCTCACTGCAAGCCCCATGGAGCGTGGCTTGCAATGAGCACCTTTGGCGCTCATTGCAAGCCTCTCCCCGTGTGTACTTTATAGGCCTCACACTAGAGCAACCTTGGTGCTCATTGCGAGCCTCTCTCCCTGTGTTACTACCTTGGGTTAAGTGTCACTGGCTTTGATTAAGTGTTACTGTTTTGCGTTAGGTCTTGGTGCTTGGGGCTGGTATTTACATTCTTCGGCCGCCTTTTCCATCTTTCGGCCTAGTTTTGGTTTTATTTAATTTTTTTCGGCCGACATTTTTTTTCTCACTTCACTAATTTTCGATTGTAAAAAAAGCCAAAATATGCCACACCATCACTCACTGGCTCCCCGGCTCTCCCCCCGAGCTGTGTGTGAGCGTGTAAGTAAATTTGAGGCATAGTTGTGTGATTTTGCAGTTTGGCAGTTCGGCCGTTAAATTAATATTTTTGTGGGTCGTAACTTCTCAGCCGTCACTAAGTCCCAAGTAGTACGGGCCGTAATTTCTCGGTCGTGGTGAGCTCCTTCTTCGCTCTTTTTATCTAAGTCTCGTGTGTTTCGGGATGAGCGCCTGTCTCTCCACCAGCGCAATGAGCCTTCAGCGCTCATTGCCTAAGTCCTGCGGGATGCAGGGATGAGCGCCTGTGGCGCTCATCTCCACCAGCGCAATGAGCGCCTTTGGCTAAATGCTTTTAGAATGTAAAAAATATAATGAAGCCACAACTTTTTTACCTTTTTATATGCAGTTATGCCACATTCTTCTTGGATGACGTCAGTGTGGGCAAATCTCAGGCAGACCCAATGGAAGGAAACGTATTACCTGAATTATTATCCAGATTTATTGGGGTATAGGGGACTGTCTGCACTGGGGGCTACACTAAGAATGTTACTGTCACTTTAATATCACACTGTGATTCTGTATTTTTATCTCCAGGGTAGAGAAAGATCTCTTGGAGTCTGAGAACGAGTAAGTACTGAGGGAGGATGGAGCAACGCCTCTGAGCATTTATGTGCCTCTACTATAATACTGCAGAACAAGAGAAGTATTACAGAGTATTACTAATAAATGTCAAAATATTGGAAATAAAATAGTGAATAATGTCAAGAAAACAAAATATGAGACATGCTCTGTGTAAGGGCTGTGATACTCAGTGTTACTCTGTGTAAGGGCAGTGATGCTCTGTGTGATGCTGTGTAAGGGCAGTGATGCTCAGTGTTACTCTGTGTAAGGGCTGTGATGCTCAGTGTTACTCTGTGTAAGGGCTGTGATGCTCAATGAGATGCTGTGTAAGGGCTGTGATGCTCAGTGTTACTCTGTGTAAGGGCCATGATACGCAGTGCTACTCTGTGTAAGGGCAGTGATGCTCAGTGTTACTCTGTGTAAGGGCTGTGATGCTCAGTGTTACTCTGTGTAAGGGCTGTGATGCTCTGTTTGATGCTGTGTAAGGGCTGTGATGCTCAGTGTTACTCTGTGTAAGGGCTGTGATGCTCAGTGTGATGCTGTGTAAAGGCTGTGATACTCAGTGTTACTCTGTGTAAGGGCCATGATACTCAGTGCTACTCTGTGTAAGGGCAGTGATGCTCAGTGTTACTCTGTGTAAGGGCCATGATACTCAGTGTTACTCTGTGTAAGGGCAGTGATGCTCAGTGTTACTCTGTGTAAGGGCTGTGATGCTCAGTGTTACCCTGTGTAAGGGCTGTGATGCTCAGTGTGATGCTGTGTAAAGGCTGTGATACTCAGTGTTACTCTGTGTAAGGGCAGTGATGCTCAGTGTTACTCTGTGTAAGGGGAGTGATGTTCAGTGTTACTCTGTGTAAGGGCCGTGATGCTCAGTGTTACTCTGTGTAAGGTCCGTGGTGCTCTGTGTGATGCTGTGTAAGGGCCGTGATACTAAGTGTTACTCTGTGTAAGGGCAGTGATGCTCAGTGTTACTCTGTGTAAGGTCCGTGATGCTCAGTGTTACTCTGTGTAAGCGCCGTGATGCTCTGTGTGATGCTGTGTAAGGGTTGTGCTACTAAGTGTTACTCTGTGTAAGGTCTGGGATGCTCTGTGTGAAGCAGTGTAAGGGCTGTGATACTCAGTGTTACTCTGTGTGAGGGCCGTGATGCTCAGTGTTACTCTGTGTAAGGGCAGTGATGTTCAGTGTTACTCTGTGTAAGGGCCATGATGCTCAGTGTTACTCTGTGTAAGGTCCGTGATGCTCTGTGTAATGCTGTGTAAGGGCTGTGATGCTCAGTGTAATGCTGTGTAAGGGCTGTGATAGTGTTACTCTGTGTAAGGTCCGTGATGCTCTGTGTAATGCTGTGTAAGGGCTGTGATAGTGTTACTCTGTGTAAGCGCCGTGATGCTCTGTGTAATGCTGTGTAAGGGCTGTAATAGTGTTACTCTGTGTAAGGGCCATGATACTCAGTGTTACTCTGTGTAAGGTCTGTGATGCTCTGTGTGATGCAGTGTAAGGGCTGTGATACTCAGTGTTACTCTGTGTAAGGGCCGTGATGCTCAGTGTTACTCTGTGTAAGGTCTGTGATGCTCTGTGTGATGCTGTGTAAGGGCTGTGATACTAAGTGTTACTCTGTGTAAGGGCAGTGATGCTCTGTGTGATGCAGTGTAAGGGCTGTGATACTAAGTGTTACTCTGTGTAAGGGCAGTGATGCTCTGTGTGATGCAGTGTAAGGGCTGTGATACTCAGTGTTACTCTGTGTAAGGGCCGTGATGCTCAGTGTTACTCTGTGTAAGGTCTGTGATGCTCTGTGTGATGCTGTGTAAGGGCTGTGATACTCAGTGTTACTCTGTGTAAGGGCTGTGATGCTCTGTGTGATGCAGTGTAAGGTCCGTGGTGCTCTGTGTGATGCTGTGTAAGGGCTGTGATACTCAGTGTTACTCTGTGTAAGGTCCGTGATGCTCTGTGTAATGCTGTGTAAGGGCTGTGATAGTGTTACTCAGTGTAAGGGCTGTGATACTCAGTGTTACTCTGTGTAAGGGCCGTGATGCTCAGTGTTACTCTGTGTAAGGTCCGTGATGCTCTGTGTAATGCTGTGTAAGGGCTGTGATAGTGTTACTCAGTGTAAGGGCTGTGATACTCAGTGTTACTCTGTGTAAGGGCTGTGATGCTCAGTGTTACTCTGTGTAAGGTCTGTGATGTTCTGTGTGATGTTGTGTAAGGGCTGTGATACTCAGTGTTACTCTGTTTAATGCAGTAATACAGCTATACCTCGTTTAACGCTGTAGATAGGTTCCAGGCAGTAGGAGTGTTAGGTGAAACAGCTCTAAACGGGGTCATTTTAACATGGGGATGATAAGGATAGGAAAAATCCTGAATAAAAATACACAATTGCAATTGAAACTTTTTTGTTTTACATGAACTTCAAACAAACAGCAAACATAACACAAACTGACCATCAGCGAAATATAAACTTCAAATTTGTGATGTTGAAGCTTCGGTATACCTTTATATGTATCACAGGCAAACTCAATTTTAAAATTCCTTCCATGGCTCTTGGTGTTTTGGACGAGACACAAGCACCAAATCAGTGTTACTCAGGGATGAGACAGAGACGGGAAACGGTGTTATATCCAATGGGAATGTGTCATGCAAAACCAGCTGTAAAGTGAATCAGTGTTAAACAGTATCTGCCTGTACTTTGTAACTCTGTGTAAGGGCAGTGATGCTCTGTGTAAGGGCAGTGATTCCCTGTATTACTCTGTGTAAGGGCAGTGATGCTCTGTGTTACTCTGTGTAAGGGCAGTGATTCCCTGTATTACTCTGTGTAAGGGCAGTGATACCCAGTGTTACTCTGTGTAAGGGCAGTGATTCCCTGTATTACTCTGTGTAAGGGTAGTGATACCCAGTGTTACTCTGTGTAAGGGCAGTGATTCCCTGTATTACTCTGTGTAAGGGTAGTGATACCCAGTGTTACTCTGTGTAAGGGCAGTGATACCCAGTGTTACTCTGTGTAAGGGCAGTGATTCCCTGTATTACTCTGTGTAAGGGTAGTGATACCCAGTGTTACTCTGTGTAAGGGCAGTGATTCCCTATATTACTCTGTGTAAGGGTAGTGATACCCAGTGTTACTCTGTGTAAGGGCAGTGATTCCCTGTATTACTCTGTGTAAGGGTAGTGATACCCAGTGTTACTCTGTGTAAGGGCAGTGATACCCAGTGTTACTCTGTGTAAGGGCAGTGATTCCCTGTATTACTCTGTGTAAGGGCAGTGATACCCAAGGTTACTCTGTGTAAGGGCAGTGATTCCCTATATTACTCTGTGTAAGGGTAGTGATACCCAGTGTTACTCTGTGTAAGGGCAGTGATTCCCTGTATTACTCTGTGTAAGGGTAGTGATACCCAGTGTTACTCTGTGTAAGGGCAGTGATTCCCTGTATTACTCTGTGTAAGGGTAGTGATACCCTGTATTACTCTGTGTAAGGGTAGTGATACCCAGTGTTACTCTGTGTAAGGGCAGTGATTCCCTGTATTACTCTGTGTAAGGGTAGTGATACCCAGTGTTACTCTGTGTAAGGGCAGTGATTCCCTGTATTACTCTGTGTAAGGGTAGTGATACCCAAGGTTACTCTGTGTAAGGGCAGTGATTCCCTGTATTACTCTGTGTAAGGGTAGTGATACCCAGTGTTACTCTGTGTAAGGGCAGTGATTCCCTGTATTACTCTGTGTAAGGGTAGTGATACCCAGTGTTACTCTGTGTAAGGGCAGTGATTCCCTGTATTACTCTGTGTAAGGGTAGTGATACCCAAGGTTACTCTGTGTAAGGGCAGTGATTCCCTGTATTACTATGTGTAAGGGTAGTGATACCCAAGGTTACTCTGTGTAAGGGCAGTGATTCCCTGTATTACTCTGTGTAAGGGCAGTGATTCCCTGTATTACTCTGTGTAAGGGTAGTGATACCCAGTGTTACTCTGTGTAAGGGCAGTGATTCCCTGTATTACTCTGTGTAAGGGTAGTGATACCCAGTGTTACTCTGTGTAAGGGTAGTGATACCCAGTGTTACTCTGTGTAAGGGCAGTGATTCCCTGTATTACTCTGTGTAAGGGTAGTGATACCCAGTGTTACTCTGTGTAAGGGCAGTGATTCCCTGTATTACTATGTGTAAGGGTAGTGATACCCAAGGTTACTCTGTGTAAGGGCAGTGATTCCCTGTATTACTCTGTGTAAGGGCAGTGATTCCCTGTATTACTCTGTGTAAGGGTAGTGATACCCAGTGTTACTCTGTGTAAGGGCAGTGATTCCCTGTATTACTCTGTGTAAGGGTAGTGATACCCAGTGTTACTCTGTGTAAGGGTAGTGATTTCCTATATTACTCTGTGTAAGGGCAGTGATACCCAGTGTTACTCTGTGTAAGGGCAGTGATTCCCTATATTACTCTGTGTAAGGGCAGTGATACCCAAGGTTACTCTGTGTAAGGGCAGTGATTCCCTGTATTACTCTGTGTAAGGGTAGTGATACCCAGTGTTACTCTGTGTAAGGGCAGTGATTCCCTGTATTACTCTGTGTAAGGGTAGTGATACCCAGTGTTACTCTGTGTAAGGGCAGTGATTCCCTGTATTACTCTGTGTAAGGGCAGTGATACCCAGTGTTACTCTGTGTAAGGGCAGTGATTCCCTATATTACTCTGTGTAAGGGCAGTGATACCCAAGGTTACTCTGTGTAAGGGCAGTGATTCCCTGTATTACTCTGTGTAAGGGTAGTGATACCCAGTGTTACTCTGTGTAAGGGCAGTGATTTCCTATATTACTCTGTGTAAGGGCAGTGATACCCAGTGTTACTCTGTGTAAGGGCAGTGATTCCCTGTATTACTCTGTGTAAGGGCAGTGATTCCCTGTATTACTCTGTGTAAGGGTAGTGATACCCAGTGTTACTCTGTGTAAGGGTAGTGATTTCCTATATTACTCTGTGTAAGGGCAGTGATACCCAAGGTTACTCTGTGTAAGGGCAGTGATTCCCTGTATTACTCTGTGTAAGGGTAGTGATACCCAGTGTTACTCTGTGTAAGGGCAGTGATTCCCTATATTACTCTGTGTAAGGGCAGTGATACCCAAGGTTACTCTGTGTAAGGGCAGTGATTCCCTGTATTACTCTATGTAAGGGTAGTGATACCCAGTGTTACTCTGTGTAAGGGCAGTGATTTCCTATATTACTCTGTGTAAGGGCAGTGATACCCAGTGTTACTCTGTGTAAGGGCAGTGATTCCCTGTATTACTCTGTGTAAGGGCAGTGATTCCCTGTATTACTCTGTGTAAGGGTAGTGATACCCAGTGTTACTCTGTGTAAGGGCAGTGATTCCCTGTATTACTCTGTGTAAGGGCAGTGATTCCCTGTATTACTCTGTGTAAGGGTAGTGATACCCAGTGTTACTCTGTGTAAGGGTAGTGATACCCAGTGTTACTCTGTGTAAGGGCAGTGATTCCCTGTATTACTCTGTGTAAGGGCAGTGATACCCAGTGTTACTCTGTGTAAGGGCAGTGATTCCCTGTATTACTATGTGTAAGGGTAGTGATACCCAAGGTTACTCTGTGTAAGGGCAGTGATTCCCTGTATTACTCTGTGTAAGGGCAGTGATTCCCTGTATTACTCTGTGTAAGGGTAGTGATACCCAGTGTTACTCTGTGTAAGGGCAGTGATTCCCTGTATTTCTCTGTGTAAGGGTAGTGATACCCAGTGTTACTCTGTGTAAGGGTAGTGATTTCCTATATTACTCTGTGTAAGGGCAGTGATACCCAGTGTTACTCTGTGTAAGGGCAGTGATTCCCTATATTACTCTGTGTAAGGGCAGTGATACCCAAGGTTACTCTGTGTAAGGGCAGTGATTCCCTGTATTACTCTGTGTAAGGGTAGTGATACCCAGTGTTACTCTGTGTAAGGGCAGTGATTCCCTGTATTACTCTGTGTAAGGGTAGTGATACCCAGTGTTACTCTGTGTAAGGGCAGTGATTCCCTGTATTACTCTGTGTAAGGGCAGTGATACCCAGTGTTACTCTGTGTAAGGGCAGTGATTCCCTATATTACTCTGTGTAAGGGCAGTGATACCCAAGGTTACTCTGTGTAAGGGCAGTGATTCCCTGTATTACTCTGTGTAAGGGTAGTGATACCCAGTGTTACTCTGTGTAAGGGCAGTGATTTCCTATATTACTCTGTGTAAGGGCAGTGATACCCAGTGTTACTCTGTGTAAGGGCAGTGATTCCCTGTATTACTCTGTGTAAGGGTAGTGATACCCAGTGTTACTCTGTGTAAGGGCAGTGATTTCCTATATTACTCTGTGTAAGGGCAGTGATACCCAGTGTTACTCTGTGTAAGGGCAGTGATTCCCTGTATTACTCTGTGTAAGGGCAGTGATTCCCTGTATTACTCTGTGTAAGGGTAGTGATACCCAGTGTTACTCTGTGTAAGGGCAGTGATTCCCTATATTACTCTGTGTAAGGGCAGTGATTCCCTGTATTACTCTGTGCTGTTATGAGGTGCTGCTCCATTGTTGTTGACCTTTTATGTTTGCCCGCAGCCGTCTGTCCTGGATCATGGAAGAAGATGAAGATGAGTCTGAGTAAGTAACACACTACGGGCGTTTGTTTGCATCATTGGGTCTCATGTAAATATAACACAATACATGCAGGTGTTTTCACTCTGTTTTGTCAGGTTGCAGATGTCATGTTATCACACTGAGAGTGAAGAGGAGGGGAAGGTGTCACAGTAAGTCCCCTCTTGGTACTGAAGCACCTTGCGGCCTAGTCTGTAGTGACGTCCGGGTCCCTAGATACTGTTCCAGTCTCCTAGCAACCCCTCTTCCCTTAGATACAGCTGGGCTTCTCTTAGCAACAGCCTCCCGTGCTCAGATTCCAAGGAGCTGTCCGCCAGCCGTTGGTGCTGAAGGGATCATACTACATGGACAAGCTGATTAACCACATACAGGATTTGTCACTAATCTGCAGCCTGCTCTCACTGCCCCCTGCCCCACTCACAGTCAATACCCTCCCAAGAAACAGAACTCAAGGTGTCTGTTACGGATCTGTACAAATGGAGATGCTGAGTCTGGGAGGTTTGGGAAGGTCATCTTCAGTAGGCTGCTATTGCTAAGGAAAAGTAGGTGTAAACCTTATTTTATTTGGTTTTTGGGAAGAGGCAGAAGATGCAGACAGTGGAGAAGTGCCTGATATATGGTGATGAGCTGTCGCTGTGCGTTTGTCTTTCTGTTTATCTATATAGCCATCTGACCAGAAAGCATGCCGAGCTAAAAGTCATCTGGATTGTTAGTCCCCATTGAAGATGACGTGTGTTATTTTGTTTTAGGGATCCCCTTTCCATTCAAATAAAAATAGATAAAGCTCATTTACTACAAGTCCTACTAAAGACCCCAAATCAAAATATAAATCATCATTATCCAACTATACCAGGCTACATAGGGTCCTGGTGATACTATAGGACATTGAGATCTCTCTGTACCTTTATGTGATTTTATTCTCATTGATCTGAGTACATCACATAAAGGTATATGACAGGGATACACTTCTGGGAATACAATACTATTTTTTTGCTAGTAACCTTTGAGAAAGCTACAAGTTATGTGTTTTCGATTTTAGCTTTGGGAGTATTATTACTGATATATTACTACTTCCTAGGATCACCTGTGAGGTCCCCTAAAGGGCATAGGGAAGAGTATATTGTTACAGCTCTATTTAAGATTCAGAGATTCCTCCTGGAGACAAAAATACAGACATTATGGTTTTAATTAGGAGGCCGCCAAAAGACGCCAATTGAATAGTAAATTAGCAACCTCATTTACAGGCTCCGTGCTTCTCCCCCTGCGTATATTGCGGGCGTCGCGTCCAGAACTCGGAAGCCGCTTGGAGCCTCTCCCCCCCTCTACCTTGCAGGCCTTGCAATGAGCGTCTACCCCCCCCTCTAATTTGCAGGCCTCACGATGAGCGCCTTTGCAAGCCTCTCCCCCCCAATACTTTGCGGGCCAAACACGCTCTTCAAGGGCTCTGTGCATGTGAAAGCCCATAACTTTGTGAGCGTTACAGACAAACTCCCAATTACAACTATATATATGATTGAGATTCATCCACGAAATATGTAGTTGTAAATGTTTAAGAAATGTTCTATAAGCTTCTAACCATTATCTATACATTTATACGTTCTGTTTCTCTCTATTTATGGTAGGGGCTTTAGCCAGATTTGGGGCTGCTGTTAGAGAGCCTTCCAGTTAGTAGGACCCATTGAGGTCACAGGCCAGATCTTTTTTGCTATCCCTTTGGATAATGATACCGCTCACAATGACAGCAGAAGCTTAGATATTTATGAATTAATATACTGTATGTGTCCCTACCATGTCCTCTGCAAAGCTATATCATTTGTAAATTCTACTTTCCAAACTACTTCTGATCTTTCCCGCTTGTCCCCCAGCCAGGTGACACTAGAAGGTCCAGCTGAATATCTGGACACGTCGGCTCTTGCTCCAACACAAGCTGAAGTGGAGGAGACCCCACAATACATGCAGGTATGTATGAAAGAACTGTAACTTGTGACCTTACCAAGTGTGTATTATGATGTTTATCACAATCAGATTGAAATAAAGCAGCAGCTATTTGATAATTCAACTTCATTTCACTCCCAACACTTCCAGGTTTATGGTGTCTCTTCTGTTCCGTCAGCCAGAATTAATGAGCCACTAATTAACGCTCTTTTGCTCCCACAAGAGTTCCCTTAAGTCGGCCTATTTAGAATTCCTGAGGGCAACTATATAAACATCCGGAACAAACTCCACATAATACTTACAGTGGGGTAAAAAGTATTTGATCCCCTGCTGATTTTGAACGTTTGTCCACTGAAATGATCAGTCTATAATTTAAGGGTCGGTGTATGGTAACAGTGAGAGACAGAATAACAAACAAAAAACAAGGAAAAAGCATGTCAAAAAAGTTATAAATTGATTTGCAGGTCAATGAGTGAAATAAGTATTTGACCCCTTCGTCTTAGTACTTGGTGGCCAAACCCTTGTTGGCAATCACAGAGGTCAGACGTTTCTTGTAGTTGGCCCCCAGGTTTGCACACATCTCAGGAGGGATTTTCTCCCACTCCTCTTTGCAGATCCTCTCCAAGACATTAAGGTTTCGAGGCTGATGATTGGCAACTCGAACCTTTAGCCCCCTCCACAGATTTTCTATGGGATTAATGTCTGGAGACTGGCTAGGCCACTGCTTGACGATGGTCTTGTAGCCCATTCCAGCCTTGTGTAGGTCTACAATCTTATCCCCGACATCCTTGGACAGCTCTTTGGTCTTGGCCATGGTGGAGAGTTTGGAATCTGATTGATTGCTTCTGTGGACAGGTGTCTTTTTCACAGGTAACAAGCTGAGATTAGGAGCACTTTCTTTAAGAGAGTGCTCCTAATCTCAGCTCGTTACCTGTATAAAACACACCCGGGAGCCAGAAATCTTGCGGATTGATAGGAGATCAAATACTTATTTCCCTCACTGACCTGCAAATCAATTTATAACTTTTTTGACATGCGTTTTTCTTGTTTTTTTGTTATTCTGTCTCTCGCTGTTACAATACACTGACCATTAAAATTATAGACGGATCATTTCTTTGTCAGTGGACAAACGTTCAAAATCAGCAGGGGATCAAATACTTTTTCCCCCCACTGTAACGATTTCCATTGTAAATCTAATGATGTATAAATGATTTGTGTCAATTTCTTGTTAAAGCCTTTAGCTCTTTCTTTGTCCTGCTGCATGAAAGTCTTCCAATATTCAATACACAGTGTTATATGGACGTCTATAAACATCAAATGTATTATGGGACATTTATAAAGATAGTGATGATTTATGACACTGATTCCATAGATCAGCAAGAGCTTACACTGACATACCCAGTATCTTCATTGTCTATTATCTCTGTCTGTCCTCTAGGCGATAGGACACGCTGTTGGCATCTTTACACCTGAAGGAGGTAAGGTGGAAATGAAAAAAGGTACTAACATACTAATCTTGTGTTGGTATGAGTGGGTACACTGTATTACATGGGTCCTGTGTTAGTATGAGTGGGTACACTGCATTACATGGGTCCTGTGTTAGTATGAGTGGGTACACTGCATTACATGGGTCTTGTGTTGGTATGAGTGTGTACACTGTATTACCTGGGTCTTGTGTTGGTATGAGTGTGTACACTGTATTACATGAGTCTTGTGTTGGTATGAGTGGGTACACTGTATTACATGGGTCCTGTGTTAGTATGAGTGGGTACACTGCATTACATGGGTCTTGTGTTGGTATGAGTGTGTACACTGTATTACATGGGTCCTGTGTTAGTATGAGTGGGTACACTGCATTACATGGGTCTTGTGTTGGTATGAGTGGGTACACTGTATTACATGAGTCTTGTATTTGGTATGAGTGGGTACACTGTAATATATTGATCTTGTGTTGGTATGAGTGTGTACACTGTATTACCTGGGTCTTGTGTTGGTATGAGTGTGTACACTGTATTACCTGGGTCTTGTGTTGGTATGAGTGTGTACACTGTATTACATGAGTCTTGTATTTGGTATGAGTGGGTACACTGTAATATATTGATCTTGTGTTGGTATGAGTAGGTACACTGTATTACATGAATCTTGTGTTGGTATGAGTGGGTACACTGTATTACCTGGGTCTTGTGTTGGTATGAGTGTGTACACTGTATTACATGGGTCTTGTGTTGGTATGAGTGTGTACACTGTATTACATGGGTCCTGTGTTGGTATGAGTGGGTACACTGCATTACCTGGGTCTTGTGTTAGTATGAGTGGGTACACTGTATTACATGGGTCCTGTGTTGGTATGAGTGTGTACACTGTATTACCTGGGTCTTGTGTTGGTATGAGTGTGTACACTGTATTACCTGGGTCTTGTGTTGGTATGAGTGTGTACACTGTATTACCTGGGTCTTGTGTTGGTATGAGTGGGTACACTGTATTACATGGGTCTTGTATTTGGTATGAGTGTGTACACTGTATTACCTGGGTCTTGTGTTGGTATTAGTGTGTACACTGCATTACCTGGGTCTTGTGTTAGTATGAGTGGGTACACTGTATTACATGGGTCCTGTGTTGGTATGAGTGGGTACACTGCATTACCTGGGTCTTGTGTTAGTATGAGTGTGTACACTGTATTACCTGGGTCTTGTGTTGGTATGAGTGTGTACACTGTATTACCTGGGTCTTGTGTTGGTATTAGTGTGTACACTGCATTACCTGGGTCTTGTGTTAGTATGAGTGGGTACACTGTATTACATGGGTCCTGTGTTGGTATGAGTGGGTACACTGCATTACCTGGGTCTTGTGTTAGTATGAGTGGGTACACTGTATTACATGAGTCTTGTGTTGGTATGAGTGTGTACACTGTATTACCTGGGTCTTGTGTTGGTATGAGTGTGTACACTGTATTACCTGGGTCTTGTGTTGGTATGAGTGTGTACACTGTATTACCTGGGTCTTGTGTTGGTATGAGTGGGTACACTGTATTACATGGGTCTTGTATTTGGTATGAGTGTGTACACTGTATTACCTGGGTCTTGTGTTGGTATGAGTGGGTACACTGTATTACCTGGGTCTTGTGTTGGTATGAGTGTGTATACTTTATTACATGGGTCCTGTGTTAGCATGAGTGGGTACACTGTATTACATGGGTCTTGTGTTGGTATGAGTGGGTACACTGTATTACCTGGGTCTTGTGTGAAGATAAAGTGGAAACGGCAACCACATGAAGTCATGAAGACCTATAGCAGCAAGTCTGAATTGGTAGTGATATCGGAAGATGTACCGGCTCAGATAGGTCAGATATCAGTTGTAGAAGATATTACCTGTAATAGCCCCCAGGGTCTAGCTGTTATTATTATTAAGGTACACATGTGATTGTGTTCGGTGGTACATGTGAATGACTGTATAGTGCTCATGTATTGGGTGTAAGCTACTGGTGTAATATGGGATGCATATTTTGATTATATATTTACACTGACTGCCGTAAATTTTTCATTGAGTTCCAGGTCTGGCTTCCTGCCTCGCTCACTGTCTGTAGGCCTTGCCGCCATGTCCCGCCACAGCGCAGATGTAGAGCTGTCCCAGCTGGTGCCTGAAGGTGCCAGGGACAGGTGCCAATCCCAAGCTGCCTTACCTGATGCCATAGACGACCTTCCTAATGTACCCAGCTATCGAGCCCCTCCTCTCTCGCTGTGCTTTAAACACGGAGTATTGAATCCATCTTTCCTGGGGGATAGTGGCTCTCCACCCCATGCATTAGGTAGAACTTTCACCCCTAGCTCTGCTTCCTACCGGTCTGTTTCACACCTATCAGCATCTTTGCTTTCACTTCAGTAGAAGTTTGTCAATATCATTTTATAACATAGTGCTGTCCTCATTAAGGTGCAATCATACGGTTCAGTATCATGTATGTAACGCAATGCTTGGGAAAGACTCTTGTATCCAAAGTAAGAATGAGTTTATATAGAAAATGTGCAGAGAACAATCGCTGAAACTTATGTATAACAGTGTGTATAACAGTGTATCTCCTTCCTAGATGGGATTCCCTATGGTCACCCAGCAGTCAGTATAGAGGATGTGGACTCAGGTGAAGTCACCTCTAGTCCAGCACAGGAGGGTCCAATGAAGCCACCTCAGTCTCCTTACAAACACAGAACTCTCACTGTGCCTGGCACATCTGCACCAGCAAAAAGGTAAAGGCATCAGGTTATCATCATGTGAAAAACTTCTTGTCTGTGTCCCCATCCAGGTGGAGGATCCCTGTATATCAGTATCAGTCCTTCCAATTGGAGGATCCATGTATATCAGTATCAGTCCTTCCAATTGGAGGATCCCTATATTTCAGTATCAGTACTTCTAATTGGAAGATCCTTTTATTTCAGTATCAGTCCTTCCAATTGGAGGATCCCTGTATATCAGTATCAGTCCTTCCAATTGGAGGATCCATGTATATCAGTATCATTCCTTCCAATTGGAGGATCCATGTATATCAGTATCAGTCCTTCCTATTGGAGGATCCCTGTATATCAGTATCATTCCTTCCAATTGGAAGATCCTTTTATTTCAGTATCAGTCCTTCCAATTGGAGGATACTTGTATTTCAGTATCAGTACTTCTAATTGGAAGATCCTTTTATTTCAGTATCAGTCCTTCCTATTGGAGGATACTTGTATTTCAGTATTAGTACTTCTAATTGGAAGATCCTTTTATTTCAGTATCAGTCCTTCCAATTGGAGGATACTTGTATTTCAGTTTTCGTACTTCTAATTGGAGGATCCTTTTATTTCAGTATCAGTCCTTCCAATTGGAGGATACTTGTATTTCAGTTTTCGTACTTCTAATTGGAGGATACTTGTATTTCAGTATCAGTACTTCCAACTGGAGGATCCTTGTATTTCAGTATCAGTCCCTCCAATTGGAGGATACTTGTATTTCAGTATCAGTACTTCTAATTGGAAGATCCTTTTATATCAGTATCAGTCCTTCCAATTGGAGGATACTTGTATTTCAGTATCAGTACTTATAATTGGAAGATCCTTTTATTTCAGTATCAGTCCTTCCAATTGGAGGATACTTGTATTTCAGTATTAGTACTTCTAATTGGAGGATCCTTGTATTTCAGTATTAGTACTTCCAATTGGAGGATCCTTATATTTCAGTATCAGTCCTTCCAATTGGAGGATCCCTGTATATCAGTATCAGTCCTTCCAATTGGAGGATCCCTGTATATCAGTATCAGTTCTTCCCAGAGAGAGTATCCTTGTGTGCAGTGGGAATATCTGCCAGACAGGGAATACTTCTGTTTCAGCCTCAGTCCATCCCAGAGAAAGAATCACTGAGTTTCAGTATCAGTCCTTCCCAGGGCGAGAATCCTTGTGTTTCACTTCCAGAGTGTAAGAAATTAATGTATAATTTCTACAAATTCTATTTTCTTTTGGGCAGGTGAATAATCAAACAGACAAATAAGGTATAATATATTGTACATGAATCAAAAGACTGCTAAAAGATGTGTATTAAACACACAGATAGCAGCCAATAGGGACTGCATATATAAAATATTTAAAAGGATAAAATGTATATGAACACATTTTGTTATCATATTGATAAATACTAGCCTATATTCAGCATCTTCTTTAAGGTCCATATCCATGAAGTTATCTGCTCACTGAACCCATCTCTGGACTCCTCAGCAACTCTGCACTCTTGAACATCTTTCTCTGGCACTCTTACCTTGGACTGAGACTTCACGCCCCAAACTGACTTATCACCTCCCCCTATAGTTACACAAATACATGTTTAGCTACTAGCAGTGCAGTTTATTGATGATTACCACTTTTTTTTTAAACATATACCCATGTCCTTATAGAAAGAAAACCGCATGTGAGCCTATTATTCAATTCAAAAATACATGAGGGGTGTCTTAAATATCTTGAAATGAATATACAAACATACTTCTAACACTAATGATTTATATAATGATATTTTTATATGTGTGAATCTAGCTTATATGTCTCATTTTTGCTTGTTTGTGTATCTCTGTAGTAAGAAAAAAATGCTGGGAGACAGCATGGACGAGATGGATGCTGGGCCAGAGGAAGAAGAGTAAGTATGATGAGACTGGGACTCATTTCTTTCTAAACCCGCATTTTCAATTGGTCCAGATCTGTGTACTGTAGAAAAGTACTGAGTGACATAATTTGTAACTTGAATCACAGGAATATATATTACTAGCGAATTGCCCGTGAAAAAATGTCGGCAATAAAATTGTAAGGCAGGTAATGCTGTTTGCCACACAAAGTAAGTCTCTTGGTCATCTGAGTACCTTCGGCGCTCATTGCGTGCCTCTCAGTTGGTGTAATTTTGGTTATCAGAGCCCCTTCGGCACTTTTGGCGCTCATTGCGAGCAATTCTACTAGTGTGCATTTGCTCCTCTGAGCACCCTTGGCGGTAATTGTGAGCCGTGCACTGAACGTCGTCTTTGGCGTTTATTGCAATCCTGTCGTCTGGTCCATTTTTTTCCTCTATATGTATTTTTCAATGATAATTAATGAATTAATAAAATCATAAAATAATATACTTTACCTATTTGTAATTAATATATGCAGCAAGCAATGTGCTGAAGAGCTAACAATTTGTTTTGATGTTCCTGCAGCATATAATGAACATTTGCACTGTTACTGAGCTGAGGTGTCAGCAATGTGTGAAGGGTGTAGTATAAATCGGCTGCGTGCGCGAGCGCAAAGCGCTTGTTTAGGTGTGTAATTCTGCATTTTGTAATGGTAATGTTATTAGTTGCAAGCTAGTGTTGTAAAATGGCGGCGATTGTGTATGCGTTACGCGGGTGTGGATCATTTTGCGTCCTCCCTAATTGTGTATTTTATACCCTGTACGGTCTTGTGTAGAAGTCTTATGGGTGTGGCCGGTTTTTGCGTGTTTATTGGTCGCGTAGCCTCGTTTTCATTTTTTTCAGCCGCCATTTTTTGTGTTCATGTATTGGTCGTGTAGCCTGTGTAGGATAAGTAGGCTGCATGCGCAGAGCCTTTGTTTAGGTGTGTAATTCTGCATTTTGGATTGGTAATGTTATTAGTTGCAAGTTAGTGATGTAAAATGGCAGCGATTGTCTATGTGTTAGGCGGTTGTGGAGCATTTAGTGTATTTTATACCCCGTACGGTCTTGTGTAGAAGTCTTATGTGTGTGGCGGGTTTTTGCATGTTTATTGGTCGCGTAGCCGTGTTATCATTTTTTTCGTCTGCCATTTTTTTTTGTCACTTCGTCGATTTTCGTGTGTGGAAACTCAACAAATTGTGGTTCAATTGTCGTGCAACCTGACTCCCAAACGTCCTGGGTGTCCCCCCGTGCTGTGAGTGATATTTTTTTTCTATTTTTGATCATTTTGGGGGCGTTATTGTTGTTTTGCTCACTATATATGTGATCACCTATTCACTTGACTGATCTGAATAGTGTCTTCTGGTAGAGTGGTTTGGATCATAGTGTAGTTACAGTGACAAAAGGTCACATGGTCATGTATTTTCCAAATCTGCCAGAAAGGTAGTGGACGGACTCATTGTCATTATCCACACACTGGACATTGTGACTTGCTGCCTTATTACGTCCATAGGAAGATTTTGGTTGTCGCGGTGCTCATCCATTCTCTCTTTCTGCTCTCAGGGTGATAGAGAGGTCAGCTTCAGCAGTCAGTCAGAGCAGTGCAATAATCACTGAGCGTCTGCAGGAGCTGGTGAGACTCTTCAAAGACAGGACAGAACGAGTAAAGGAGCGCTTGATAGATCCTGAGATATCCTCTGAGGATGAAAGTCCATCTGCATGTGAGTATACTGCCACTTGTTCTACGCGTATTGAGCATTGAATATTTGAATGGTAGTTTATTTAAGTTTAAACAGCTCTTGATTAATTTAGATGTGTACCCCAACTCTCCTCTTACAACTACAACCCCTATTACTTCCATCTTTATATGTTCACATTCATTCATCTTTATTCAACCTCCTCTTCTTCTGCAGCTGCCATATTTTATTATTATCTCGTATCCATATACAATATGCTTCATGTGTCTGATTGGCCATATGAACTTAAGATTTGGTGCCTCTCCATGTAGCAGCTCAGTGGTTGTCCTCTTAAACAGCAGAAGTAATAGTTAAGTTCGAGGGGTCTTCGGTAGAGTGAAAAGTGTAGGCTTCCCAAGCAAGATCAAGGCCAACTTTTTGATTATTTTCATCCAACAGTCTGTGTATACAGCATATAGGTCAGCCTGTGAGTTAGGTAGATATTTGTTGTGTGTTAAGGGGGTCCAGGAGATGTTTGTGTTACAGTGTGACTTCTATTACAGTTTTTTTTTCTGTCAATGTCCTCATTTCCATGTGAAGGTTACATTTTGAGATGAAAAATAGGCTTGGTTTTATAGACAGGCTTTTGATGGACTTGAGTGGGGATCCTTGACTGGTGATGAACCAACTTGCATATGACTTTAAGTGAATGCCATGTAATAGAGAATTGGTATTACTCACATCAACAAGATAGTTGTGTATCTTATGGTTGAATGCAGTAAAATGTATTTTTTAAGGTCAACAATGGATTACTGTTGCTACTGATGCATAATAAATGTGAACTTGTTTACATCTACTTAAAGGTGAATATCTAATAACTGCTACCTTTCTTCAGCCCCAACTAAAAAACCTGCTGCTCCACCTCCACCTCCTCCCCCACATGAAGTAAAGGCAGCTGCTCCAACAGTGCCCCCTGAGGAGGAACATTACTGTGAGATGATGTGCTGCAAGTTTAAGACTCGTCCCTGGAGGGAGCGCCTGAAGAGATACCAATTCCCATCCAGCATTGACCCATTGACCAGTAAGGTTGGAGTAGGAGACACAAAGGGTGGGATGGGAACAATGAGGTATCTAAGTGACATGACTTAATTTAATACATAGTACTGTAATGGAGGACACGTGGCTCTACAAGACTTCCCTGGAGAGGCACGCCCACCTCCTCTAACATGGAGACCATCTCCCAATTAACACTATCCCACTCCCCTCGTCTTTATTTCTTTATAATCCGTCAGTAAGATTTCAAACTTGCTGTGTATAATAGTAATATAAAACGTTAAACAAAATGACCTTGAGGTGGACCTGTTTGTTTTATCATTAGTACAGGCTCTGGACATCAACCCATCATGAATATCCAATGATATTGTGGTAGTGTATTCTTCAGGATTTAAATGGGTATCCAAGTTGTGTGTGGTATATTCCTCATTTACATTGTCTTTCAACCATTTCTCTATTCAGTCTCTCAGTACTGGTCTTCTGTCTCTGGCTGCAGATCTCATGTACGTATTGTGGCTCTTTTTTGTGGTCATGGCTTGGAACTGGAACTGCTGGTTGATACCTGTCCGCTGGGCCTTTCCGTACCAGACCCCCAGTAACATCCATTACTGGCTGCTTATGGATTACCTGTGTGACCTCATATACCTACTAGATATTTTAGTTTTCCAGATGCGTCTGCAGTTTGTTCGTGGAGGTGACATCATTGTAAGTGTGAAGAAAGTCCATCCTTTACATTACTAACTGTTTGTGAGGGGAATGGTGCCATGTTAAGCCTCAAAATAAAACATGTTGGCTACAAAAGACTCAGTTATTGGTAAAATTCTTCTTTGTGTAGTTAAGCAGATTTCAAGGAGATGGCAGTAACACCAGTGTCTGTTCCTCTTCAGAAAAGTTGACTGAAGATGTTATAGGTCATAACAATTATTTTAGAATGAATGCAGACATCTTTCATCATTGCCTGTTGTGGTCTTCTCAAAATAGAAACACAAATGTCTTATTACTCTTTGTTGCAATGTTTTTTTGTAATAGGTGATACCTTTTAGATGATCAGCTAGAAAAAAGCTTCATAGATGGATTATCCCACGGGTTTCTTCTTCATGTTTGTGAGATTTCAAAAGCTCTGTGACCCATCTATGGTGTTTTTGTTCCAGCTGGTCCTCTAACAGGTCTCATCTGCTACAAACAACTTGCTTTTCAGCTATCTGTCATTTTACGACATCTTCTGTACAAGACAGACAGCTTCCTATAACATGCCTTTGATCTCATCTGATCTAATTCTGTAGTGTTTTCTCATATTAACCCTAAATCACCCAACTTCAAATAATTATCTTGTTCTTGCATTGTCCTTTTTTAAAAGACATTCCCCTCTCGAACTTTACTAATCCTTTGATATATTGGCTAGCTACTTGCCCCTCAAAGATGACGGCAATAAAATTGTAAGCCTGGCAAAGCTGTTTGCCACACAATGCGAGGCTCTGCCCCCTCTGAGCACCTTTGGCGGTCATCGCGAGCCTCTCCCCCCGTCTACTTTACGGCCTCGCGATGAGTGCCTTGAGCGCTCATTGCGAGACCTGCAATGAACGGCTTTGCCGTACGGGCTCGTGATGAGTGCCTATGGTACTCATCATGAGGCACGCAATGAGCGCTTTTAGCTGGGACATGCAAATGTGCCCACAAATGCCTTGTGCTTCAATCCATAGCCATTATCAAACATGGCTTCCTTTGGGCTTATGCCTGCTGTATTACACAGCTTTAATGCAAGCTGAGTATCCAATCCATGTACAGCTGTTTCAAGCTTCCTGGCTATCATCAGCATGGAGCGGGATCTCAGCCTGTGTTGTGGACCTCATGAGTAGGTAGCTCACCACAACAATCATTTATAATATGGTGGGCAAAAGAGCGATAGAAGCCTCCACCGTACAGTAAATAAAAAGTACATCTGTGTTCATATTTGAATGTCTAAAACAAGTTAAAAAGCCTGCTTCCAGCTTAGAATTCCAAGAAAAACAGTTATTACACTGCATTCTGGGAAGTTGAGCTTAGACATGCAAATATATATATATTTAGTTATATTTATACAGATATTATAATGATGGTGACAATAAGTTCACAAATACTTCTATGCCTGTATACACTGTTGCTCATTCTCTGATCCCTTTATTTCTAGACGGTTAAGAAAGACATGCGTGAGAACTACATGAAATCTGATCGCTTCAAGGTAATCTTCCTGCCTCATATGCCGTGAAGCCATTTCCTCTCTTTAAATACATGTTTCTATCACCTGAGACCAATCTTCCTGAGCACTGAATGGGCTCTGTAATTCCACTGATAAAGACAAACACTAGTCCATTATTTCTAGTATCACAGGTTTACACATGTACAGACATTCTGACAGTAATGAGACATTAGATCAAGTCACTACTTCCAGAAGACAGAGTCTCTTTACTGATGCATTGTAGATTAGTAGCCAGATCTGAATTGTGGGGCCAGGCTGGGCCACCTACACAGAGACATCAGTGGGCCAGAGACTGACAAAATGATATTTCAGATGAAAGTTTAGCAGGTTGTTACGTTATCACACTTATTATAGGTGATGATATTATTACTGTTATGATCATTTGCACACAGATGAGTACACCCTTCAGTGAATGTATATATTTGTAAGAGCTTCTATAGGTGCCCAGAGGATCATTGGGGATTCCTCATAATCTGCCAATGAACGGTACTAGCACATCACAATATGACCAGTCAGTGACTGATATCTCAATATAATATAAATAAAGTTACATTGTGAGGCCGTTTACATGTACCACACGCAGTGTGCGTCTGTGCTTTACAGACATCATGTTATTACCTGGCATAATGAGGCACATCCCAGTTAGACATAGGCTTGGAGAAGCCCTTTTGTTGTTCCTGCTTGGCTCTACCCAACTACAATGTACTGAGATGCCACTAATAGTCAGCGCCACTCGATTCAGACTGGCAAAAAAAATGTTTGGTGGGTGCTATGAACTAGAAAGGGCAGAACTTAAATGGGATAATTTAGTCACTGATAGGTGTGTTTGGTGTCTGACATGGAGCAGATTATGTTTCCTTTTGGCTTATATTATTGTATCTTTATAATGTTATCTACTGCTCAAATATAATATCTCCCTATATTAGGAAGCCCCTAATCTACTGTAAGTGGCATATTATGTACACAGAAAAATAGTAACTTTGCTTTAAAGATGATAAACAACCTTTACAATGTGGAAAATGAAAGTTGACAGTCAGAGCAATAAGATATCCCACAAATGATGACATCTAGCTCAGCTTTGCCGGCTTTTTAATGCCTAATATATCTCAGAATATCTGCCATAGTGACGTATAATCCTCTCACTCACAGAGATACTTATTACATGTACAAATTATAGGAGCTTGTGGTGGGTGATACATTTAGACACCAACTAAAAACTTCTTCATGGCTCAGTTACAGAACTTGTAGACACCTGAAGAAGAAACCAATGGCCCTGGAAAGCTCTCTAAGTCCAACCAATTTGCTTTCCTGAATGACTAATACCTTGATCTTTACATTCATACAACTTTAATCCAATATACATTTTAATGACATGTTATTTCTTAGTTTAGCGCTCTTTTAAATAAATTTTGACTACGAAGTTGCAGCTCTAAAGTCCATGCTATTTTCTCCCCTCACTGATATCAGATGGATTTGATCTCTCTACTCCCGTTGGATCTTCTCTACATTAAGTTTGGTGTTCGATCCATTCTGCGTCTTCCCCGCGTTTTAAAGGTTTGTCTATGCAAAGCATGTAGTGGTGATGATATCATAGAATATAAGAGGCTGAATGTATAGCTCCATGAAGCTAATCCTCTGGTCAGATGGAGGATATCACAGCTCTAGAGTATGAAGACTCCATCTGTACCTCATAACACTGAAGGCTCCTTATATTTTATTTATTTAAAATAATTCCTACTTATTTTTATTATTATCGTTTATTTGTAACGGGCCAACATATTCCTTAGCACTATACATAAGTTAAGTTAACAGCAATGACAAGTTCAAGATTCACACATTGCGATGAATGGGGCGCCCTGTCTTTGAACTTGGGATCCGGTGTCCATAGCGCTTTCCCTAAAGCACTGCGCAGGATTGAAAACTCACAGACTTACAATCTAATGGTTGAAGTGTGTATGTGGTACAGTAGGGAGAGAGTAGTGCTGAGCATGTTAGGGAGGAAGGTTATAGGCTTCTTTAAAAAGGTGCGTTTTTATTGAAGTTTTGAAGGATTTAAGGCAGGAGAATAGTCTGGTAAAGTGAGGCAAGGAGTTCCAGAGAATAGGGGCAGCACAAGAAAAGTCCTGGAGGCGGGAGTGAGAGGAGGTGACAAGAGTGGTAGAAAGAAGAAGGTCGTTAGCAGAACGAAGAGGGTGTGTGGGGGAGTATTTGGAGATGAGAGCAGAGATGGGGGTGCGCTGTTGTTGAGGGCTTTATAAGTTAGGGTCATGATTTTAAATTGTATTCTGGAGGCTACGGGAAGCCAGTGAAGTGATCGACAAAGAGGAGCTGGAGACACTAAATGATGTGTACCGAAGATGAGTCTGGCGGAGGCATTCATAATGGATTGAAGTGGGGAAAGGCGAGTGATGGGCAGGCCAACAAGGAGTGAGTTGCAGTAGTCAAGACGAGAAATGATGAGAGAGTGTATTAGAATCTTAGTAGTGTCTTGTGTGAGGTAATGGTGTATATTGGATATGTTTTTTAGATGGAAAAGACAGGATTTGGTTAGAGACTGTATGTGTGGGATGAAAGAGAGGGCCGGGTCCAGTAGAACCCCGAGACAACCAAGAGGATATACTAGAGAGGCAGTCGGAGACGTGTGCTAGAGAGGGGGATAGATTCCTAAAATATATATATACATTATGCCTTTGGACAACCCATTCAATCTTGTTTTTATACAGATTCTCCAACTTGTTTGGTGCACACGTAAATATGATGTATATAATGTTATGCCTTGCATTATTGATATGGTGTTGCTCCACTTTTATATCTTAAACTCCTCTTCTATTTTGCTTTTATTAACAATCCAATCTTGCCAAGTGTTTATATGTAATTCTCCTGTGTCCTGAAATGTGCTTCCCAAATGTTCCATCTATTTAATGTAATCTATTTTACTAATAAACATCTGTATAGACGGGCTTCCTTCCCATCCCATAATGTGGCCACAGCTCCAAGGCCTGTGTTGATGATTTGACTCACAATCAATTCTGGGTTTATTCCTCATAATTTAAATCGTGTTATAAACATTTTTTCTTGAATATACCTGCATTGCCACCAGCAATGTATAAATGTGCCGCGCTCCCCAGACTATTTCCAACATTGTGGTGAATCCTTTCCTTCACTGCTGAACATTTGTACCGGTGAAATATAACTTTATATATATTGCAGATGTACCTTTCTGACCTTGGCACCAAATCATTTTCCAATTCTTGTCTGGTTATGCATCATTTATTCCCTTTTCTTGGATAGGCATCTTCTAATTCCTTTCCACAGCCCGAAGTAGTATGTACAATGTAGGTATTAATTGTAAAGTTTGGTAACATCCATCCTTCTTTTCATCCAGTACATGGCTTTCTTTGAATTCAACAACCGTCTGGAGGCCATTTTGAGCAAGGCGTACATCTACAGGTTAGTGCTGGCCGAGCTTGATCGTCTGAATACTAAATTAACAGTTTGGATACAGTTTTGTTGTTAACCCATAATACGTACAGACAGCGCAAAATAGTTTTGTAAAATGTATATGTATGAATCAGCATGTGGTACTAACCTACAGATATATCTCATGTGGACCACAGATAAGACACCATGTAGTCACTCACTGATGGTGGTGTTGGGCAATACTTCTCCCTCTTAGCTCTGCTTCCATCTCTGTCAGGGGTGTCCTGCACCTTCCAATAATGTGATCCCTCCATTGTTGTTATTCTGTATTATGTTTTTAAAAACAAGAAATCACTTTTTACAGTGATGGATAAAATGATGCTTTAAATGAACTTGATTTCCATCGCACCCAGCCGGCCTGTGCTACACTACATGATAAAGGTCACAAGCAGTTGTGTTCTGGGTTTGTTTCAGAGTGATCCGGACCACTGCTTACCTCCTGTATTGTCTGCACATGAACGCCTGTCTGTATTACTGGGCATCAGACTTTGAGGGCTTGAGATCCACCAAGTGGGTGTATGACGGAGAAGGGAATAGGTGAGTAAAGCAGAAAAACTATTGCGAGAGATTCATAGGGTACTACAAGACTCTTTAGTAATGTATGAGGACTCTCCCAAAAAGCCCATCCAACAAGCAAACAAGTCTCTAAAGCAGGGGTGTCAAACTCGGTCCTGGAGGGCCACACCCAGGCCTGGATTTGTGGATATCCTTGCTGCAAACAGGTGAGACTATTGCTTCTTCAGTCATCCTGATTGACTCACCTGTGCACAGAAAGGAAATCCTCAAATCCAGGCCTGGGTGCGGCCCTCCAGGACCGAGTTTGGTGACCCCTGCTCTAAAGCAACGTCCCACTTTCTGTCATTGGTAGATTGATAATCTGAAGTGGAAGCCAGATAGCTTTCTAATGATAAAAATCCTTTGGGTATTTGGAATCTCTGGACTTCAAGGAGTCTGCAGATAAATCTCGGTTGGAGAAGGTGATAATATTCAGAGAAATCTGTATTATTTACCTGTCTATATATACCGTATATACTCGAGTATAAGCCAAGTTTTTCAGCCCTTTTTTTAAGGTTAAAAAGGGCACCCTCGGCTTATACTCGAGTCACCCTGTGTCTCTTTCCCCCCTGTGTCTCTCCACCCCCCTGTCTCTTCCCCCCTCTCCCTCTCCTGTGTCTCTATCTGGCTTCCACTTCAGATTATCAATCTACCAATGACAGAAAGTGGGACGTTGCTTTAGAGCAGGGGTCACCAAACTCGGTCCTGGAGGGCCGCACCCAGGCCTGGATTTGAGGATTTCCTTTCTGTGCACAGGTGAGTCAATCAGGATGACTGAAGAAGCAATAGTCTCACCTGTTTGCAGCAAGGATATCCACAAATCCAGGCCTATGTCTCTACCACCGCCCGGTCTCTTCCCCCTCTCCCTCTCCTGTGTCTCTTCCCCCGTGTCTCTTCCCCCCTCCCTCTCCTGTGTCTCTTCCCCCCTCTCATGTGTCTCTTCCCCCTCTCCTGTGTCTCTTCCCCCTCTCCTGTGTCTCTTCCCCCCTCTCCTGTGTCTCTTCACCCCTCTCCCGTGTCTCTTTTCCCCCCTCTCCCTTGTCTCTTTCCCTCCCCCTCCCTTATCATCTTCCTCATCCTCCCTCCTCATCCTCATCCCCCCTCCTCATCCTCAACCCCCCTCCTCATCCTCAACCCCCCTCCTCACATTACCCCTTTCTAATTACCTTCCCCTCACCCCTCATGAGAAGGGAGGATGAGGAGGGGGGTTGAGGAAGGTGATAAGGGAGGGGGAGGGAAAGAGACACAAGGGAGATGGGGGAACGAGGCACAGGGAAGGGAGAGGGGGAAAAGACACAGGGGAGGGAGAGGAAGAGACACGGGTGAGGGAGAGGAGGGGAAGAGACACAGGGGAGGGAGAGGGGGGAAGAGACACAGGGGAGGGAGAGGGGGGACATAAGAAAGGGGCACAGAGGGCACACAAGAGGGGAACACAGAGGGCAGAACATTTCCCACCCTCGGCTTATACCCGAGTCACTATGTTTTCCCAGTATTTTATGGTAAAATAGGTGCCTCGGTTTATACTCGGGTCGGCTTATACTCCAGTATACACGGTATGTTACAGGCAAACTATGTAATCATGTATTGTATACCAAGTCTAGGCAATATATAGAATTCCTAAAGGCACCAGGCAATGTATTCTATAAAATATCTGACATACAACAGGCAAAGTGTGAAATTTGCCAAGTAATTCTACTAACCATTGCCAAGAAACGTCTTAGGACCTACATAATCTCCAGAGGTTGTATAGAATATATGCTCCCTTTATCTGCCCCTTCCTCTGTCACCCTCTCCACTTCACTATGTCCCAGGTCTCTAATTTCACACTTTCCATCCTCCCTTTACTACGTGAGTCTGACCCTAGTAGAGCGCTGGCAGTTTCTGCTGTACATGATATATGTGTAAGATTTCAATCTTATAGGACCACTGTAGTCTTATAAGAAAAATATACCATTTTGAAGAACTACACCTGAAAATGGGCTACATGTTTGAATGTATAAAATAATAATACATAATTATGTTCCAGTGGAGTGCACCTTTTTGGTTTCTGTTGGTGAACTTCCTCCCATTGGGCAGACACACTGAATGCTGAAGAAGCTTATATTTGCCCAGTGGGAATGTGACAGCTATAAATGCAAGTGCTTCTCATAGGACTAATGTCATGAGTATGCAAATATGCAAGCTCCTGAGAAATTAGTACACAGAGTCAAAGCAGAGTAGAAAAATAAAACCCACATTAAAGAATAACTGCATAAGTTAAAAATGTGAAAAAAGACAGTTTATTTATTTATAGCTTTCTAATGCATTTGGGTACTCAAAAGTAAATATAGAAACAATTTACACACACTCTGTGCCATGCAAACATACTACAGAGACCCATAGGACAACATATGGCCAAGACTCTTTTCCTTAAAGATCTACTAGTTGGATCAATGTGATAAATTAGTAACTTTACTACCTGCCCAGTGAATTACCATTTCAACTGACAAAATCTAATGAAAGAACAACCTGTGGAACAGACACAGAAATAAGTCATCAAAGAACAGAAGGTTTTCATAATCCCCTCTACCAGTGCCTGGTGATCAGTAACTCCCATAGTGACTGCATTAGAACCTGTGCTAATTATCAATCACATTAAATTCAGGCTACGTGTTAAAACGTAGCCAGTAACGTAGATGTTAGGGCTTTTTGCTATTAAATTAGGCCGTAATGCGGCCCGCAGACAACGTTGAACAACGTTGAACTTCGTGCCCGTAAATCCATAACCGCTACGTTTTCAATGTAGCTATTAAATTGCAACAAAGTCACTGGCGAGCAAGCGCATAACACGCAAATGGAGCCCAAAGGCCAACGTGTGCTCGAGAGGACCCGCAAGGGGGGTAAAATCCAATAATTGAAATGCACATAAAAACACACTACTGTACTAATATTAAAAGGGACATTAAAACATTCCCACAAATCGGCCCAAAAAATACTTGATTTCATGTATATTTATTGTGTTATATCGATCCCGGCAATCAATGTGTTTATACATATAATGGAACTCGCATGTGATAGAATATTATTTTTGCTGCTTTATTAATATTGCATCATGACTGTAATGTGGCTCCGATCATAACTCGTAATTTAACCCCATAAGACTTTGAAATCCATCCTCGAATTTCTTGTGACGCAATGCTGACGATCTCTGTTTCCATTGGCTCCATCTAAACCCGTAACTACGGGCTTGCTTAATTGATTATGTTCTAACCCGCAAATCTGACAGCCGACAAATTGTTTACAGTTTTGAGTCTCCAGCTCGTAGCCTTTCTAATTTCATAGCACCGTAACTCGGCCAAATTTCAAGCATGAGCTTCATATTGGAGTTACTGGCTTGGAATTTAATGAATAACTAAATTCTTACCCAAAATGAGGTGTTCTAAATAGAATAGCAAGACAGTGGGATTTGGTGGTTGCAGCAATATCATTATCATAACTAAGGAAGATTAGTTAGGCAAGAACTGTAATAGAGGGTGGAAAACTATGAGCTCAGTTTTCTAGATATTTAACTTGAGATAGAAAGAGGGAATTTTAGGTCATGTTTGACAAGTGATTGGTGACGTACTGGGAAAGAGATGGAACATGGTGCAGTGTTCTTAAGGACTTTTTATGATAAATTCAGGATTTTAAACGTCATGTGCTTCTTCTAGATGTATCTACCTCTCTCTAAATGAGTACTTGGAGAGATAGATGAATTGAGAAGAAGCATTCACTATGCACTGGAGTGGAGATAAGCAGGTGCTTGCCAACAAGGAATACGCTTTAGTAGTGGACGTGAAATTACATTGGGGTGAATACGGCATTGCCAACTGTGAGGGCGTCTTTGAGGTGTTGAAACTGTAGCAGAAAGGTAAAAGGGTAGGCACTAAACATTTAAGAAGTTGGGAAGATATAATGGTGGATAAGCAGTTGTTGACATGCTAGAAGAGAAGAGGTAGGATTAGTGCTGAAATATAGATATGAGTGTGATCAGTATATACTGTAGATGTCAGTGAAATTCCGAAGAATGTATGAGGACATGAAAAGAGGATGTGGGCATGAGGAACAGACATGGGCCTATAACTTGGAGGTAACAACAATAGTGGGGGAGAAGACATTGTGGACTTTACATATATAACATTTGGGGCATATACGGTGTAAAAAATGTGTATGATTCGCATTAGTATATCAACTGGAGATTAAAAATAGAAATGTAATCTGTCATAGACAAAATACCAAATGTAATTTTAGAACAAGCAAGCACGTTGACTAACTCAGTATAGACACTCCGGAGAATGACTAGCAGCCCTATTAAATTTGAAGCCAGTAGCGGCAACGGCAAGCCAGGAAAGGCTGTGGGCTTGAAATTTGGCTGTGTTACAGAGCTATTAAATTAGGCCATGCCACATCAAACCCGTAGTTACTGGTTTAAATGGAGCCAATGGCAAAATAGATCGTCATCATTACGTCACAAAAAAATGGAGGTTAGATTTCAAAGCCTTACGGTTTTCAATTACGAGTTACGATCGGACCCACATTCCAGTAATAATGCAATATTGATAAGTCAGAAATTATGATATTCTAGCCCATGCGAGTTCCATTATATGTATTAACACATTGATTGCCGGGATCGATATGACACAGAAATTAAACATGAAACAAAGTATTTTACATTACAGATTTGCGAGCTTGAGAATGTTGTGCTATTAATTATAATATCTAACATCACTTTCCCTTTTATTATAAGTACAGTAGTGTGTGTATATTTGCATTTACAGTGCCACGGATAGGACTTTAATCCCCTAGGGGGTCCTCTGTGTTGGCTCTTTGGCTCCATTTGCGGTTTACGGGTTTGAACGCCGGTGAATTTAATAGTGTGATTGGAGCATAACAGTTACGGGCTTGACAGATCAAACGATTTGCGGGCGCGCAGTTCAAATATCCCTGTCCTGTTGCCTTTTTTTGCCCTTACCCCGCCCGTTTTTGGCGGATTGCTTTACGGGGCAAATTAAATAGCCGCAAGGCTTGCGGCCTACGTTACGGGCTATGTTTTAAACATTGAGGGAGTTTAATATTCCTATAGGTATCCTATACAATGTTTAATAAGAAAAACGCCACTGTACCAGTTTCAGTAAGGAAAATACTAAGCTGCCAAAAAAAACTAAACATAGTGAATAACTCCATATATGGGTCTGACAGCAGTACTAATGTAAGAGAAAAATACATGATATACAAGCATTTGTGGTAGGGCCCAGTCAGTGTATAGAATACCCTACAATCGTTGGTTGGTTTCTTGTTTCATACTTTGCCTATTTAGGAGTGAATTACAAGTGTGCAGTATGTCAAGTAGGTCAAGTTTTGGTTAGTTCTGTAACTGCTGTAAAATATTTTTCCGTTAAGCACAATATGTAAGATTATACTGCCCCAGATATATATCTCCAAGCTGCAGTGAAATCACCTCCATGACTGGAGTCCCGCTCATTCCCTATCATTGTTGCTGAATCCTAACCTAGATGAGTCCCCAACAGACACGAGCTCAGATACACAGACATAACAAGCACTAAGACTTCCAGTGAGATATCCTGTAGATTTATTAGGTTGTGTTTCTGTAGATAGAATAGGCCGACTAGATGAGCCTTTTAGTTGCTATACATGATGCTTTGAGTGACCTTGTTACATTCACATTATCCTTGTCTCACCCCTTTTTTCCCATAGTTATATTCGCTGTTATTACTGGGCTGTGAAGACCCTTATCACCATCGGAGGCCTCCCTGATCCGCAGACACTTTTTGAGCTCTGGTTCCAGTTGCTTAATTACTTCATGGGTGTATTCGCCTTTTCTGTCATGATTGGTCAGGTAAGTATCCAGACACAACAAATGGACAGTTAGTGCTATGCTGTAGTGCAGGATTCCCTCCCATCTGAGTGGTCAGACCGTGGCTTTGTGCCTCATTACAATATTCTGATTATTTCACTTGAATTTACTGCTTCTTTATATTGCTGTAGATGAGAGATGTAGTAGGTGCGGCGACGGCTGGCCAAACCTATTATCGCAGCTGCATGGACAGCACTATCAAATATATGAACTGCTACAAGATCCCACGACATGTGCAAAATAGAGTCAAGATGTGGTATGAATACACATGGCAGTCACAGGGAATGCTGGGTAAGAAATAATGTAGTATGTACTGCTCAGAGACCGAGATCATATTCATTATCCTCTGATCTAGTCAATCTACCTATTAAAATCTTCAGAACAGTTTTTTTATGTAGCCAAGTTGTCCCTATCATGTCTACTAGTCTGGAATAAAGCTGCAGAACGTTCTTTATACTAATGCCGCCGTCTTAAACATGGCACTGTTGCTCTGCTGCCGCCTTTGTACATATTGTTGATGGCCCCTCATCCCTAGCGATGCAATACATTAGTTATTATCTTGCATACTAAGCCATAAAACAAACATACATCATATTCTAGCGCCAGACAACATGATTTAGGATCCAAACAGCTTTTTTCTTAGGAACCAGACTCTGCTGTGTATATTTAGCAAAGAGGTTATAAATGAAATGTACATTTGTTGGTGCCCTAGCGCCGGGGCTTGACCAGAATGCTCATAATCACATAAAATGAACCCTTTTCCAGATGAATCAGAACTCATGGTGCAGCTCCCGGATAAGATGAGGCTGGATCTCGCTATAGATGTCAATTACAACATTGTGAGCAAAGTGGTTCTATTCCAGGTAAATGTGTGAAAACAGGTCACCAGTCATGTGATGCCAGCTCTATAGGATCTACAGGAGTCCTTTCCACATATTTCCTCTAGGTGGAGCTGCTTTACATATAGTAGCTGTAAATATATTGGACTTTCAGTAATTATGTTATATTTATAAAACTCTGCTATCTCAATATAATAAGTCACAGTGGATACCGAACACTTGTAAAGAGACACATTAAAGTCCATGGCCCCAATTCTACACTAATGGCAAACTAAAAGGATTCTTACTTTAAATTCTAGTACATGAGTGGTACAGTTATATCTGCATGCTCATCTAATAGTGTAAAAATAAACCCTGGCCCTTTAAGCAGAGTGTCTGCAGAGCTCCTACACTTGGATAACAAGATAAAGTTTAGTTATTTTGTAGTTGCCGGGTTATTGTGCGTCACTGAGAAGTAAAACAGGAAACAGTGAGAGATATAACACTTTTACATGAGACAGCCTTTTAAATAATAAGAAGAACAATATGTTATCTGATAAGTACGTGTTACAAGTTGGAGTATTTCCAACTGCAATCACTAAGGAAGCGTCCTAAAAAATATTTATGGAGGTTATTTTTAAACTGACCCTTGAAAGCTGTGAGATTGGGGTTTATCTGATGTTGTGCGCGGTGCGTTCCCGGGGCGTGGGGCTTCTAGTGAACATTGAGGAGACATCCTAGTCACAGAGAAGAAGAGGAGCTGGGGTATAGAGAGAGATGAGAAGACGGAGTGAAGAGTCTTGAAGCAGAGGAGAGTTTTATAAGATACTCTTGACTTTATTGGAAGGCAGTTGAGGGATGTTAGGGTGGGAAAAGCATAAGAAGAGGCGAAGATGATCCAAGCAGTTGCATCTTAAACTTGTATATACTAAGAAGAACAATATCTGTCATCCTAATTTCATAAAGGTTTCATTTAGTGTTACAGAATATGTTGGTGAGTTAGAAATAAATGATAATAATAATAATAACTAGGAAATGTAATTACAGACAGTATAAAGATGAAGATATGTGAGCTATGGGGGGGACACACCTTTCTAAACCAAGCATCCTTAAAAGTGTTTGAATATTTCACATAACTGTTATAAACATTTTATTGACTGGCAGCAGCACATACCGAGCTTCATATTGCAGTTATCATCCGTATATATACACTGTATATGAATACAGCCTCTGTCCCATAGAGCTTGCAGTCTAGTTACTTGAATACTTTCCATTTTACAGCACAAATGTAACTGTAGTGTAACATGCTCTATTTGTGTTGGTGCCTATTTATGTCATTTGATTGTCAGCTCTTCTCTCTTTGCTCAGGGGTGTGATCGGCAGATGATCTATGATATGCTCAAGAGGCTGCGGTCTGTTGTTTATTTACCAGGAGATTATGTCTGTAAAAAGGTAACATACTTTGTGTGATATATAAACAGTGCATGAAGAGACTGGCGTGATATGTGATATGATTGGTATTCAGCTAAAGGAAAGAACATGCCTATCTGGCACAAAATTTAGAAAACTCATTTATAAAGCAAAATATATATATATACAAAGATGAAAAAAAATGTCACGGTCTGTTAAGTAATATTACTTTATTTGTACATTTTGTCACATCATATGTGTGTGTCCATTTATAAAAATGAATGTAAACGGCTCTTGGAACAATGTCTGGGCCTTGTAAATATGAATCCAGATTGGGCTGTGTCAGCTGCAGCCAGGGAGTTCATACGCCAGGATGCATCGTAACAAGATTGAGAAAGAAGACCTCATTTTGTGGCAAAGCTGCATTCCAAAAAGCTACATTTCCAGGAAGAAAATGGTTATGCTCCTGCAATACATGATAACAAAATTGTGGCCCATTGTCATTTTAATTTTATAAACTGGCTCAAATAAATTAATGAGCGGAAGCTAACTTGCCTTAAAAGTTGTATTATTGGACAGCTGGACATGCCATCTTATGTCTTGTAGGGGGAGATTGGGCGTGAGATGTACATCATTAAAGCTGGAGAGGTGCAGGTCCTGGGAGGACCAGACGGGACAACGGTGCTGGTCGGTCTAAAGGCTGGATCTGTGTTTGGAGAGATCAGGTGACTTTTACAGGTTGTGGTGAGCCTATGGAATGGATCATTATAGCTGCCTTGGCCCTATGGAAGATACATGGCTCAGCAAATAATAAACTGACTTGCACCCAAGGGGTATTGCCCCAAACTATCTAGCTCTCACACCCTGCCTAACATATTTTGAAACTCAGTGGTCCCCATAGTAATGCCTCAAAATGCTACCTAAAATGATCATGCTACACTAGCCCTAAGGACCTTCCTGGCACCTAATATTAAACCCCACGGTCCACAGGGACCCCCTTAATACAGGGTTCATTTTAGATGTCATGGGGGCCTATATGGACAACAATTGAGAAATATAAAGAACCCATTAGGGTCTATAGTGACGTCCGTGGAAGATCTGTAGGTCCGTAGAGACCCCCGTAGGGGTAAGGACTATGTGGTGTTCACTGGAACTCCCATGGGGCACTTATCCATTATTTAGCGTAGGTAGGGGAATTTACTAGAATATGTAGCATTCGGCTAGGTTTCTTATGGGAGCCATAAAAAATAAATAAAGGTAAAAGTAAGGAAACAAATGGTTGTTGTAAATGGAAAATACTTAGATTGGACTAATGTGGTAAGTGAGGTTCCTCAGGGGTCAGTATTAGGTCCTCTCCTTTTTAACATATTTATTAATGATTTAGGATTAGGATTGGAAAGTAGTGTCTCCATTTTTGCTGATGACACTCAGTTGTGCAAGGTCATTAAATCAGATAATGATGTACTTTCCCTCCAAAGGGATTTGCATAAATTAGACAAAAGGGCGGCTAAATGGCAGATGAGATTTAATATGAATAAATGTAAGGTTATGCATCTGGGAAATAGCCATGCAATTTATAATCATAAAGGTATATGAAAGTGAGGTGGGTTATGAATGCATCCTGTACAATGCATCATAACCCGCCTAGCAAAAATTGTTTGCATGAAAAAATGCAAACATTTTTTCCAGAGAAAAACAGTTTGCAAAAGCAAGAAATTCAGCAAACTTCAGGCTAACGGTTTTGTTTCATGCAAACCATTTTTTTTCAGACACTATAAATTCTCCTCTGTCAGATGCATTAATAACCCATCTCACTTTCATACACCTTTAATGGAGTAAATCTCGGGGTATCTGATATTGAAAGGGATTTGGCAGCTTGTGGACAACCACCTAGGTAACAGTGCTCAAAGCCAAGCAGCAGCTGCAAAGGCAAGTAAAATATTAGCATGTATTAAGAAGGGTATAGAAGCCAGGGAAGCAAATATAATTCTGCCACTATACAAATCTCTAGTACGCCCTCATTTGGAATATGGAGGACAATTTTGGGCAGCACTACATAAAAAGGACATTTTAGAGCTGGAAAAGGTACAGAGGAGGGCAACAATACTAATAAGGGGAATGGAGGGGCTAAGTTATGAAGAAAGACTAACCAAATTAATCTTATTTTCCTCTAGAAACAAGGTGTCTAAGAGGGGATATGAATACATCCAGGGTCAATACAAGGCTTTGTTAAGTGAGCTTTTTGTGCCAAGAGATTTTCAACTGACAAGAGGACATCCTTTGAGATTAGAGGAAAAAAGATTTCACCTTAAAGAAAGAAAAGGGTTCTTCACAGTTAGAGTGGTTAAACTGGGGAATTCTCTACCAAAGGAGGTGGTGACAGCGGATTAGATAGATAACTTCAAAAAGGGGTTAGATATATTCTTAAATAAAAAGGGCATTCAGGGTTATCCTGGACAACTAGAGAGAGAGTATAAATCCAGGGAGGAATCCGATCGCCAGTATCTGGGTCAGGAAGGAATTTTATATTTTATCTCCCCTTTTGAGACAATTGCCAAAGTTTTTTTTTTCTGTTTGCCTTCCTCTGGATCAATTAACAACTAATCCGCATATTGTAGATCAGAAGAGATCTAAGAAAGTTCAACTTGATGGACTAAAAGTATTTTTCAACCTCAATTACTATGTAACTATGTAACAAAATTGGTTTAAAGATGACACTTTTCACAATATTTTTTTTATTGGCAAAAGACAATGAGAAGCATAAAATACATACAAGTAAATCATGCATCAATTTACACAAAGCACATGTTTGAAATTAATACCTTATACTGCATACAATGAACACTGCCAGAGTGGGAGGGTGCACCCCATGGAAGCACATATATGGGGAGGGCACAAAACAAGCTGTAATTGTAGAGAGATGAAGAGAGTGGCACTGACAGTTGTGAGAGCGTCGGCGCCCATACCTCAGCGCGTATGCATGGCGTCCATAGAACTGAATTGCTTGTTCTTTTAAATAAAATCAAACATTTGTGACTATATTGCCTTTTCCATTTTTTTTTTTTTTTAAATAATCAAAAATACATGACTTTCTTGTAGTTTAATTTTAAAATATGACACTTTTAATGGCTAATTGATTAGGAAAATAAAGTGAGCTTTCAATGCAGTATGAATCCTTCTTCGGACTTAGGTTCACAAATAAAATTGGAACTGGATGCTATATTTATATACAATTTTTGGGACACCAGAAACGATAAAAGAAATTAGACGAAATAGGTTAGATCACGCAGCCAGTAAGGAAATGTACCAAGCTTGCCATATGACTGTAGAATCTGTATGCAGGAATAACTCCCATTGGTACAGCAGCCCAACATCACCTTAATTCACTTAATATGAAGTAATTAACATCAGAACTACAATTTGAAAATGGCATATGTCATGCTTTACCAATAGATTATCTAGGGATTATTTGATTTTCAAAACCTGTTTCAAATATTCAAATTTGTAAAATGTAGATGTATTTACACTGGGTCTGAATACCTTTCCCTGAAGACAATACTATATTCCAATGGAAGTCGTCAACTCTCAAATTATGATAACAAATCTAGTAAAACTTACAAAATAAAGACACACAGTCAAAGCCCTTGGAAATGGATGGTTCCTAAATAAACTATATACCTTCCTCTACTCAAAAACCAGCTATGCTAATCTTATTATCTCACAGTTTAGTGTCTAGCTATAAAAGCTTTAAGCAGTGACATTGTAGATGTACAAGATACAGTGACTCTTACATTTCTAGTGAATACAGCTACTACACTGTCTAGTGTGAACATTCAATGTTATATTTCATAGAAAGTTGATAACATTTTGCAATCTTTTAAGAAAATGTTACCTGAGTTTTCTCTTTCCATATCTTCAGTCTGCTGGCAGTTGGAGGTGGAAACCGACGAACAGCAAATGTGGTGGCGCATGGATTCACCAACCTCTTCATTCTGGATAAGAAGGATCTGAGCGATATCTTAACCCATTACCCAGAGTCTCAGAAGGTACTACGTAGGAAAGCAAAGTGAGTACAATGAGAGATTATCCATGTAGGATCTACATCATATCTGAACCATAGTTATTGGACACAATACTACTAATTGGCATTGGTTATCTAAAGCAGTAACTTATAGTACTCAATGATGTATTGTTCTTTTGTTTAGAAAAATGCTTAAGAATACTAGTAAACCTAAAGTAGAGGGTCCTGCACAGAAAGGATTTCAGCACATTATCCCACCAAGGCCAGAAACCCCCAAACTACTGAAAGCTGCCTTTGCTGCCACTGAGAAAATGGGTTTCAAAGGAATTTCCAAACTAAGGCGTCGTCTTAAAGCAAAGAAAACTGTAGAGGTAAGTGGATGAGAACCAAGAAAGTGACAGCGCTTGTTACATTCCTCGGACATATCAAGCCATGTAACCTTTACTGCTTTGAAGGAAGATATAATATTCAACTTGTTTATATTTTTTTCCAGGAAATGTTAAATATTTAATAGCCATATATTAGCTACATGAGTATTGTACATAACCTTTTGTTTATTCCAGATAAATAATCCCTCCCATTCTAGCCATACCTGTCCAATGTCACATCCTAACTGTATGGGCAGAGAATTTAGAGAAAACATTGAGGCAGACACAGAATGTGCGAAAAAAATAATGACTTGGGGTACAAGAGCAAATTTGCAGCTACGAGGCAGCGAGAAAAGCACTAAGTAGTTAGGGACACTGTACTATACTATACAACAGGCAAAATGATTTTAGAAACTAAAAAGATAAATAAGTGCAGCCTCTTCTGTATGGATTCATCTTCTACTGTCCGTTGATTTTGCTGCTACTTTCTCAAGAAGGTGTGCCTTTTTAAACCATTGAACTTTTCTTTTACACCTCATGAATGCACTGGCAGCTGTCACATTCCCATTGTATAGACAGAAACTTCCTGTAAATTCAAAGTCTCCTTCCACTGCAGGAAGTTGATCACCAGCAAACAAAATGGTAGACTACACTGCAAAACAATTGCCTAAAAAGGATAAGTTATAAGCTAATATATGTTTTATGTGTTCTAAAAACATTTTGTCATAGAACAGTGTGAAAACAAGAGGACAGATGAAACAAGCAGTCTATTTATAGTTTAATATATGATGTGTCTCATTCTCACAGCCTACTAGAACAAGCCCTGTACCCCCTGGATCCCCTGTTCATCGGCGATCTCCAGTCCCACCAATCAAACCAGAAGATGATGACCCAGCTGACATTGTCTCCGAGTCAGCAGACAACACTGTATTTATTAGAGTCAGCCCGTCTCCTCGGGGAGATGAGCAAATCCTGTCTGTCGAAATGACAGGTCATGAGGAGGAAAAGAAATAGAAATAATGATCAGACTTGATATAAAATGAGGGGAAGATAATTGGCTGTTCCTGAATAAATCCCACGTAGACGTTAGTGGAATTAAATTGCTGAAGGAACGTACAAGGTATTACACAATAGGGTGAAAATGTCATTAACACTTCATATCCAACACTGAATTTGGAGAAAGCTTCTGTTGAGTCACTAAATGGAATCACTGCTTTCAAGGTATCATTCCCCAAGGGTCTGTATCTCAATAATTTGAACTTCAAAACTGATCAGCAGTTTATCCACCAAGACTAGGGTCAGTGCCCAAAAACATGCAGCATTTTATTAAGCTTTCTTTAGTCAGCTGTAACAGAAAACCACTTTTCTCTGAGAGAGAACCATAAAAGTATGATTACTAGGTACTTTATTTTTATCCATTAAAGACAGAATTGCTATTTTGTACACAAATATATTCCTGCTTAGTAATTGTGAAGTTTCTGTCATTTGTGTCATAAAGAATGAAAACTATGTTTTACTTGAGTGCTTGTAACATTTGAGGCCATGCGTTTTCCTTGAAATCCAAGTGAAGAGCTTGTATAGGATTACATCCCTCTTGTCTACCTTCAGCTTGGAGCCTGAGGGTGTTTGCTTATTCTATCTGATAGTGGAGGTGGAGGGTGATGGAAGGAGGGATTTGGAGAGGATTTGTTATATGATTGGAGCTTATATTATCTGACATCTCATCCATGCCCCACACAAGCAGGCTGTAACAAGTATAACTGTAAGCTCTCCTATTGCAGAAATAAAAAATGTCCCTCTCATAAATGCAGCTTTCTCCAAAGATTCATGAATGGCAACAGGGGCAAGCAGAGGTGTCAACATTTTTTTTCTTCTTAAAATTAAGTTTATGACATTTTTCTCTAACTACGAAAATAGAGAAAGAAAAGCATACATGTCATGTCCCAGAAACAAGTGGTCCATGTACCACTAATTCTCCTGCTTTAGCATACAGGAGCAATCTGCAGCTTTATATTCATCTCCGCAACCAGCAATTCAGACCAGAACATAATTCATGGAGAATCAGGAAAAATCAGGTGAGCAACACCATTCAATTAGCGTAGAAACAGACTCAGTTTATTCCCCTTACATGGTTATTTAAAACAGCACCCAAATAATTCACCCAAAAACACCTCATAATTCCCCTCCCTGTATGAGGGGTCTGCTTTCTTACTGTGACCTTCTCACCCGTTACTAGGCTATAAACCACCCTTGGGGTTATCTTGTTATGTCACTTCAAATTTTGTGGCTGTACTTTGATCATGCATAAGAGACTAGGGAGTGGAGTAACATCTGGGGATTCCATGACTGGACCAAATACCTCAGAATCATATAGTATAAACCATTGCAGCCACCTATAAGCAACCTTTGGTGCATATCACAGTAATCCCAACATTCGTTATTGTGGCCAACATTACATTACACGTAAAAACAACATGTTGCGGTCCTTAAAACAAGTCTCAGGTCCATTGTAATGGCATTTGTTCTTACTAATCCCACATTTTAGGGTCCCAAATAACAGGGTTTCTTGTGGAGTTCAGGGGAATCCCATGATCTGTGATGACAATACACTTAAGAGAACTCACTGTGCCTTAGGAAGTTATCAGCAACACTCCCTAAAATTATTTAAATGTAATTTGCTGCTCCAAAGCAACTGTTTGAAATGTATTATGCCACTTAAAGGGTTTATGGATGTGGAAAAGCAATTTGCCTGATGTAGGAAAACAAAAGCTTTAGGTTCCATCACACTGAAGGAAAATGCTAATGTTTTACTGATACTGTGGGGTGTTGATGGGATCAAATGAGTTTGTTACTTCAAAGCTGCAATCAGCTTCATGCAGTTACACCCACTTCAAAGCTGTACTTTATTCCAAGATGTACACTCATCTCAAGTTGGCAGACTTAGTGACACTAATCTGCCAGATAGTTAGGTATGTAAACCAGATCTGTTTTGTTATGTGTTGACATTTATCAGGTGAGACAGATATGATCTGGTATGTAGAGAATGTGTGCAGGCGTCCAAGAAAGCAGCATGTAAAAACACAACAGAACATATGGTATTGTTACAAAATGGAGGCCAAATTTGGAGGCAGATGTGGGAGTAAGCTATTAATTTCTGCTCATGTTTTATTAATGGATGTATATCTTGTTGATTAGCTGTGAAAGGTGGGTATGCCATATTGATCCTCATAAGTGGCTTATATGTTTTATTGGTCAGTAGGGAATGTAGCATAGATTCCTCATCAATGGCGTATATGTTGTACTGATGTCTCATCACTCGTAAATGTTATCTACTGATCAGTAGGGAATGTGGTATACAGGTCCATGATCAGTAATATGTCATAGTAATCAACTGGGGTAAGTTCTAGAGATTCCTCATCAACAGCTAATGTCATACTGATACCTCAACGATGATGATTATTATCTAGTGATCAACGGGTAGTAGGAGTTCCTGTTGCCTCATTAAAGGTGAATATGGCTTGTATATGTATATGAATATGGCCTGTAGGACAAAATAATACTGATACTTTATCAATCTGAGGTATGTCCTCTCTCGGTTCAGGAACATAATAGAATTTCTCATGGAGCTAAACATGGGAGCAGTGTTCTCCTGAACCTGATTTAGGAGGAAGATCCACCCACCTAATTGGAAGAGCATCGCGACTTTGAATAACACACAAACACACATTGTAGAACTATATACCAGACAACTCCTATGCGTCACCCAACTGGTAACAAATTCTGATGAGAAAGAACACTGTGGGAATATGTTCTACTGGTGCCTCATAGGATACACTGAATAATACATAATATTGCTTTACTAATGTTTTTACAATTCAGTATCTGGAAGTATGCAGCCATCAGATTTCTAATGGGCTTAGAAAATAAAATAACAAAAATGATAATAGATGAGTAAACTAGTAATGTGTTAATATGTACAAAGCATTAGTATAAAAAAGATACAACACTAAATGACTACAACCAGGATTAGTGTCTCACACCTATATAACTCTGCTCTGTGTGTTATACTAAGCCTTTGTCACCTCTGTAAAAAAGGGGAGAGGTAGCATTATTATGAGCTGATCCAAGCTATGAAACCTTTGGAGGAACCTGGTCAGTGCGTCTCTGCAGCCTTACCAAAGGAAGGAGTCTAACCAGTGACGGCAATCTAGTTTCTTTTAATACAAATTTGGAGCAAACCTGCAGCAATCTCACAGGAGAAAATATGCAGTGGTCTGTGCATATGTCATTACATTAGCCTTGTATACCTTTCTATGGGGCTGGTGAGATACTGTTCTTGCACACATATACAAAGACAAACTGAAAATGACTAGACTTATCTGGTTTGTAACAGACAGATTTGGGAGGCCGGGATTTGGAAAGTTTCCAGACGCTCATATATCTCACCAGTTGCGTTCTCATCTGTTGCCCCACTTGACCAATCCCTTCTCTGCCCTCCCATACCCTCAATAATCAATTTCAAAAGCCTGTCACTCACCTACTAACCCTCAACAACTCTGCACCCCCCTCCATACCAAATCTAATCTCCACATACTCCCCTACCCGCTCCATCTGCTCTAACCACAAAGTTATCACCTCCTCACACTCTCCTCTTTAATACTTTTTGTGTCCTGTCATATCATTCTGTCAGACTCTTACCTACATCAGCCATTGAAACAAGACCTTGAGGGCCTATTGTGCTTAGATCCTACCACAACACCAGACCACCAGCATTTCTCTCTCCTTTAGTTTCTTTATCCATTACCCACATTGATCTTATGAGGGCATGACCCTCTAGTCCTTCTGTACCAGGATGCAACTTTTTGTCATGTTTGTCTTATGCATTTACTGTATCCTCTAGTCTTAGCTCTATGGAATATGTTAGGGCTTTATAAATAAAAAAAAATAATAACAGTAATAATTGGTAATGATCTCCCATTAACAAGAGATATAACTTTACCTTGAAAAATGTTTACTTAGAAAAATATCCAATTGATAAAGTGCTTCTTATTATCTATAGTTTTAAATGTTACCATATTTGGAACCTCTGCTGGGTCACATTAGGTTTCTAGTTCTCATTGAACTGATCTTGCATAGTGCTACCGAAAATGCAGGTAGTTTATAAAAAATAATATTTATGCATAAATCTATCAAAAGAAGTAATCGATCATAAATACAGAAATTATGTAAATGGAACATTTAATGAAATGTACATAAATACTGTATATACTAGAGTATAAGCCGAGTTTTTCAGCCCTTTTTTTAAGGCTAAAAAGGGCCCCCTCGGCTTATACTCGAGTCACTCTCCCCCCGTGTCTCTCTAACCCCCCCCGTGTCTCATAACCTCCCCCCTCCTCATCCTCAACCCCCCCTCCTCATTCTAACCCCCCCCCTCCTCATTCTACCCCTCTAAATACCTCCCCCTCTCCCTTTCCCCTCACTTACCTGCATCTGAAGCTTCTGCTCCGGTCTCTGCTCCTTCTGGCGTCTTGACTTGCGCGCCACGTCAAGACGCCGGAAAGAGAGGAGGCCGGAGCAGAAGCTTCAGATGAAGGTAAGTGACGGGAAAGGGAGAGGGGGAGGTATTTAGAGGGGTAGAATGAGGAGGGGGGTTTAGAATGAGGAGGGGGGGTTGAGGATGGGGGGGTTGAGGTTGACGAGGGGGGGTTGAGGAGCGGGGATGAGGAGGGAGTTAGAGGAGGGAGGTTGAGGATGAGGAGGGAGGTTGAGGATGAGGAGGGAGGTTGAGGAGGGGGGTTGAGGTTGAGGAGGGAGGTTGAGGAGGGGGGTTGAAGTTGAGGAGGAAGGTTGAGGAGGGGGGTTGAAGTTGAGGAGGGAGGTTGAGGAGGGGGTTGAGGATTGGGGGGTTGAGGAGGGAGGTTGAGGAGGGGGTTGAGGATGGGGGCCACGTCAAGACGCCGGAAGGAGAGGAGGCCGGAGCAGAAGCTTCAGATGAAGGTAAGTGAGGGGAAAGGGAGAGGGGGAGGTATATGAGGAGGGGGGTTTAGAATGTGGAGGGGTGGGTTGAGGATGAGGAGGGAGGTTGAGGAGGGGGGTTGAGGATGAGGGGGTTGAGGTTGACGAGGGGGGGTTGAGGTTGAGGAGCGGGGATGAGGAGGGGGGTTGAGGAGGGAGGTTGAGGATGAGGAGGGAGGATGAGGAGGGAGGATGAGGAGGGAGGATGAGGAGGAGGGAGGATGAGGAGGGAGGTTGAGGAGGGAGGTTGAGGAGGGGGGTTGAGGTTGAGGAGGGAGTTGAGGATGGGGGGGGTTGAGGAGGGAGGTTGAGGAGGGGGTTGAGGATGGGGGTTGAGGTTAAGGAGGGGGGTAGAGGAGGGAGGTTGAGGAGGGAGGATGAGGATGAAGAGGGAGGATGAGGAGGGGGTTGAGGTTGAAGAGGGAGGTTGAGGAGGGGGTTGAGGATGAGGAGGGAGGTTGAGGAGGGGGTTGAGGATGAGGAGGGGGGTTGAGGATGAGGAGGGGGGTTGAGGATGAGGAGGGGGGTTGAGGATGAGGAGGGGTTGAGGATGAGGAGGGGGTTGAGGATGAGGAGGGGTTGAGGATGAGGAGGGGTTGAGGATGAGGAGGGGTTGAGGATGAGGAGGGGGTTGAGGATGAGGAGGGAGGTTGAGGAGGGGGTTGAGGATGAGGAGGGGGGTTGAGGATGAAGAGGGGGGTTGAGGATGAGGAGGGGGGTTGAGGATGAGGAGGGTGGGTTGAGGATGAGGGGGTTGAGGAGGGAGGTTGAGGATCAGGAGGGAGGTTGAGGATGAGGAGTGGGGTTGAGGAGGGAGGTTGAGAATGAGGAGGGGGGGAAGAGACACAGGGAAGGGAGAGGGGGAAAGAGACACAGGGAAGGGAGAGGGGGAAAGAGACACAGGGAAGGGAGAGGGGGACACAAGAAAAGGGCACACAAGAGGGGGACACAGAGGGCACAACAGGGACACAGGGGGCAGCACATTTTCCACCCTCGGCTTATACTCGAGTCACTCATTTTGCCCAGTATTTTGTGGTAAAAAAGGTGCCTCGGCTTATACTCGGGTCGGCTTATACTCGAGTATATACGGTAATTACAATCTGAACATGAGGCTCAATTGTACTAGCAACTCTATGTCAATTAGTACTACAGAATGTTAATTAGTTGCCTTGTGTTATTGTTACTGCACTAACAATCATACTGTACAAATAATTATTGTAATACTCCACTAGTAAGAATATAGTACTGTAATTACCATATCCTGCCACTTCGTAATATCACTCCTTGCTCACTGTGCCTTAGGGAGTGCAGCTACACCTCACTGTCGAGGCCCAAGAGACAGCGAAACGCATGTCTGGGGTTTGCTGTTTCTCCTGTTCAGGGTCGAATTGCCTGGTATTTTGGGATAGGATCACTCTTTTGAGTGAGACCTAAATTATATTGTATATAATATTTCTTCCCTGTGAAAGTCACAAGTGAGCAAAGTGAGGCTCCTCTCTGAGTGGGTTACGCTGCCCATAGAACAAACCCAAATGGTTTAGTTCGGTCTCAGGTTGAGCGCCTCTGACTTGGTTTTTTGTCCATAAATACAAAGAGACAGAGAGATACATTATCCCCAATTGTAACACAATATTATTGAAATAAATATACAGTCTAATAAAACACTGCATGTTTTTTTAGTGTATTCGGAGGCAACAGATATATACCATCCTGAACGTGTTAAATATATCTTATAATTTATCTAGAAATAAAACATAATAAGAAATATGGGACTCTTGTGTCACCTCTAAATCAAGTTGTTTCTTTTTACGTTATTCTGAAAGACCATGAAAAATTTGATATATATTGTGTTATTAATTCTTTCTAAAGTGAATCAGTCCGAGCACATTCCACGTTGTTGTCGTATTTATATACAAATGAGCGACTCATTCATATTAATTTGCTGCTATGATGTGCTACAACTATGGTATTCCCAGTGATGATATACGGATGTGAGAGCTGGACCATAAAGAAGTCCGAGTTCCCTAGGATTGACAATCTTGAATTTTGGTGTTGGACTGCAAGAAGATCCAAGCAATTCATACTACAGGAAATGAAGCCAAACTGTTCAGTGGAAGGTTTAATCAAGAGGCTGAAACTCAAATAATTTGTGCATATCATGAGAAGACAGGATAATAATGCTAGGAAGGATTGAAGGCACACAAAGAACAAGACGACAGAGGCCGAGATGGGTAGATAAGGTGATTGGAACGATGAAACCTTATGTATAAGCACAACCAGACACATAAGGATAGATGTGATGTGCCTGGCATGCTGTGGTCCATAGGGTCATGAGGAGCCAGAAATTACTGAACGACTAAACAAATATTAGAGAGGTGAGTGTAATAGGGGGTGCAATATATGTGGCAGATATGGGGGAGGAACAAGGCAATCAGCATTGAAGAACAGAGAGCGGCAGTATTTAAAAAAGTAGAATGAGATCTTTCTTGTTTCAACCCCGCCAGCAGTGACGTGCAATTTGTACTTAGAGTGAGGGTTAGACATAGGGTTTAGAGTTAGGGTAGTGGCAGATCATAAGATTTACCTAGGAAAATAGTGGCTTATGATCTGCCACTACCCTAACAACAAATTGAAATAAGTCTTGGAGTTGCATCACCTAGTGCATGCCAACGCTGGCAGGCACAAAACAGGAGAGGTCTGAATAATGGTGAGAAGGTGAAATCAGATCAATGAATAAGATGAGGGAGATGAATAAGGACAGAAGGAAGCAAAAGGTAGAGGAAGTTACAGTAAATGTGAAGAGGACACATAAAGAAGTAGTGAATAAATGGTTAAATAGAGAAAAGGGGGATTGAAAATCATTGACCTTTTGCACTAAGGACCATAGACTGCTTAATATCTTGAGAAATTCAGTGTGTTGTTCAAATATAAGAAAAATAGACTCTGATAACTTGAAATATAACGTTTTCATTCAATAATATGACACTTTATACCAGATGTTAGTCACTGACACCACACAGCAGCTGAATTTACCTCAGACACCGGCTGTGTAACTGACCCTGACACCCCCTGCACTCCGTGCTTAATGGCACCTCATCGTCCAGTAACTGACGGAGCGCGGGAAACCAGGCACCGTGATTGGACGCTTGGGAGTCACGTGTCCAACTCCAACCGTGACAGAACCCGAGCAGCCTATGAGGACGCTGCAAATTGGCGGCAAATCAGGTAAATCGCGAGTCACAGAGACTGAGCGGCCATTAAGAGAGAATTCACACGGAAGGTGCGAACAGCATCACCCTTCAGTAATCTGCAGCAGCTCCTGCTTGTCCGGGTGTGTAGGGACACGAGGAGGAACATCTAGGTGATAATAGAGCTGGCATTATACCATTACAATGAATGCCTCAGCATAGGAATCCATCATGGTCTGGGAGAACTTCCCATCCAATCTCAGCAATAGCACCAGGCTGATTGTGGTCAGATCTCTCTTGTTCTGCTTGGCAGCTGCTAGGAGCTCACTCACACCCTTCCTGCCTCTGTATTTCCATGCCTGGCACATCTCCCCTCTCCAGTTCGGATGTCTTTATGGGACCAAGCAGCTGGTGTCAGCTTTCCTCCTGCCCTGTGTACTGAGAATTGTGTCAAAATCCAGATTTCAGAGATTCCTCTGTGCAGTCCTCATACTTGGTGCATTTGTATGTCCATCAGTTCTTGTATGGATAATGAATCCATTTCAAAGTATGGAAGTTACTTACTGTGGCCCAGCCAGCATCTTGCATTTTAACCTACCTCAGAGGAGAGACATCTGGAACAATATCCATGATTATGTTTTGCTGAACAGTACAGATATAGAAGAGAAAAAGGCAAAGTCACACTTGGGAGAGGACACGATAATTAAAGTGACACCAATTTCAAGTCCACATGACTTAGAAGAACCTCCTGAATTGTGTTCACACTGTAAAAGATGTCCATGTTGTAAAGTCCACAACATAGAATATAATTACACTAAAGGACATAGAGTTCACAATGTTAAATACAAACAAGCAAACTTCTGTAATCAGAAAATACAAAGAAAATATGATTTACCATTCTATGGTCAGTATTTTAATCAATACCGCAAAGACCTGAAAGGTGATATAGATTCTTTTTATGATACTCCACTGGATTATGATTATAAAGACAATAAGAGACCAGCTGTTCAGTATAAAACAACTTCCATAATATCAACTGCAAATAAGATTGAAACCAATATGTCAGCACAGCAACAATCTACTTATATCAAAGATGTCAATGAGCAAAGATTGTTAGAACTTCTTCTAAAAATTGCTCATATAAATAAAAACAAATACCTCACTTCTATGTTTGGGAACCAGTCAAGCAATGTGACGTCTATCACCACCCAAACTTACCAAGCAGGTTTGATTTCTGTAAATACTGCATATGAATGGGGATTCGCCATTCTTATACTCAGTGATCTCTGCATGGCTAGTGTGCAATGTATAGCAGAAGATGCTATGTGGGACTTTCTAGAGTCCACCGATCTCCTTAGTCAATTTGATAAGCTAAGGAAGTGGTCAGCGCTTGGAAGTTTTAGTTCATCTTTACTCTTCTTCTTTGTCATCAAGTTTGCAATTTGCCAAAATGCTCCTCAAAATCCTTTTATTTTCCATGCTTTAATTAGCTCATTATTTGCATTTTTGTCTGTGGCCATTCTTTCAGCCTACCCCGTTGAATATTTTACAACATACACGTACCACAGAAGTGCTGTGAAGTCCGCCATTCATATGTTTACTAAGGATATACGCAATGCTCCCTACCTTGTAATAGCATTTCTCATTGGCTTTTTGTCCTTTGGTTTTGATGTCATTCAAATTTGGTTTTTACGAGATGTGAGTGCTCCAGCTTTTCTTATTACTGTTTTGTTCCTAGTGCAGTCATGTAGTGACTTTTTTATTCAAACAGCATTTCAACGATGGAAACGTCCATTACCTCCCTACCACTGGATGCTGTGTTTAACATTATTTGGTATAGGAGTACATTCAGTCTTTTATTATTTTATTAACTATCTGTGGATTTTCATAGTGGTAGAAATTCTGTATGGATTCAGCCATACGTTAGTACTTGTTTCCTTTGAGGCATATGCTGAATATGTCTCACCTCCAGGAATAGAAAGAAGTGTTAGATTTTTATTGTACTTCTTCTACTCTGGTCCAGGCATGACACTTGGTGCATTTCTTGGTTCCATAGTTTACACATATACTGAAATACCCACTTTTTATGTTGCTCATGCTGGTTTAACCTTTTTCTTACTTCTTTTCATAATTCCTCTAAAATTTATTCTTCCAAGGCGATTATACAGTTATTCACGAATTTTATCAATCCACCACTTTGATACCCATCACCATTTCAACGACCAACATTCTGAAGGGTCTGAAAATGCTGAAGATGCAGTGAATACAGAGACAAAATTACTTAACAAAACAGACGGATAATGTCATGATTTTGTTTTATGACCATTGCAAAGCGGATAAAATATTTTTTAGGACAATTATTTACAATTCATTTACCTCATGGAAAATTGAGTCTTTAGAGAAAATATGCATTCTGAAGCAAACATTTTAATCAGAAATCAATCAATTACTGAACTTACCTACCCAATTGTTTTTAAAATGTCAATGTTCATGTTCTCTCTTTTTGCATTTCATGACATATTTATATTTTTGTCAAATGCACCCATTGCCACATAATTACTTTTGAACTAAGAACTTTATGGACTTCAAAATGTATCTGTCTCCGTGAGGACTAGGCCAATGAAATGTTAAGGAATGACTTTTGGGTGACGTTGTAAATAGTCCTACATAGTGCATGGTGTCTATGTGAAAATATGTAATATATAATGTTATCTTTCACACAATCCTTATAGATATTTTATAGAAGGATCAGTTTGAATATTAACATTCAAATAAATAATTCAAACCATAAAGTAGTGCCAAGGATCAAATAAACAGCTAGAAATGTGGTCATAGAAACTGTCAGTATAAGCAGATATATGATGTGTGAGTGAAAGTGTTAATCCCAAATATCAGCTTCCTAGTCCGCCCACAGCTCCTATAAAAATCTCTTTTGATACAATTCACAATCCTTGTGAATAAATTCCACATTTGTGGCTTCTGAGTCATCACAAGTGCATCAGGAAATGTTTGACCTTATTCCATGCACAGAAAACTGAAACAAAGCTGTGCCAGAAAAAAAGAGGATAATTAACGTGGAAAGGAGGATTAAAGTATTAGGTGACGTGTTTTGTGAATAAGATGGGCTGATATGCTAGTTTGACACTGTGTGCTGTGCAAAAGGGACATATTTTCTTATTTCAGAAGAGGAAGATTCTTTCATGCACTCATCAAAACCTTAAAGGGCAGCACACAGTACTTGGCCACATTTGCCAATAGTTAAGGTTTTCAATTTATGGAACTAAATTACAGAACCAAGTTGGGAAAATGTATTTATAGGCTCAACTTCTCATAGAAACATAGATGTGAAGACAGAAAGGAACCAAAAATGCCAATTTAATCTGCCCATTCTGTCTACGTAAAATATTGGCTTAATTTAGCCTCAAGATAACCTTGCTCTTATCCCAGTTATGCATATGAAATAGTAATACATTGTAAGATCATTGGGACATTCTCCATCATTATTGCCAAGCTCATCAATCACAGTAATGTTTTAAGGGGGTATCTAATTTTCCTTGTTTTTCCCTTTTACTAATCTAACACCTGCTGCTTATATCAGATACACACATTACATGGAGCCATTCTATACACAAAAAATCTTATTTTATTTAAAAATACCTTGTTTTCCAAATCACCAGAGCTGCTTGCATATGCACAGTGAACTTCCCAATAGAAACAATGCATTTGGGTACAGATTTTAACCCTTTACTAACCTTCAAGCCAGCAGCAAAATGTAGAGATCTACAGAACAAAGCCTGGCTCCTCCTGCTTCCTTGTGCAGGGGGCCATATATCCCATGATTCCTTTCTACACAAACTGCTAACACAGATTGATACAATATATTAGCTGCCTGTTATTGGCCAAAACAACTTATGAATTTTATGCTAATTTTAGCTGGGCTTTGCAGCGTTGTTAACTCTGAAAAACTGCTTGCAAACTCAAGAGATTTAACAAAAATTGGGGTAAGTATAATAATATTTATTTTGTTTTTCATGTACTACTACACTACTTATTCTCTTCTATCAGATGCATTCATAATCCATGAAACTTAAATATGCCTTTAATGATCTACAGTGATATTGAAATATATATGGTTAAAAAGATATTTCCTATAGCTTGGCTATAGAATATTGTGGTAGATCTGATGTGGGTTTGTATTATTTAAGGTTTAGTGATAAATCCCTGGTGCAAACCTTCTTTTCCAATGTTCAGTGTTTCGCAGTTTGTGATGTCATACCCTGTGATGTCATGGAGGAATGGTATACAACAGCTTATCCCGATCTAGACATAAATGGACACTCAATTTGCCAAAATTGCTTTAGCATCAGATAACGCTAAAACACAAGGAAACATTTGTTTTTACATTTTTTAAATTGAGGCAATGTTGACAAAGTTCTGCTATTCTGTAACATCTTGTTCTGCAGTAAAAAGCACACCCACCAGATCCTTTAGTCCTAGTGAGCTGGGGGTGCTGTCCTGCATCCAGTCAGTTGTGGCTCATGTCTCTTTTAGTTCCCTATGGGTGCTGTCGGCATCACATTTATTAGTCTCTCTAAATATTTTCTATAGGAGCAGGTAGTGTAGCAGCTACTTTCTGACATGTATACATCCTCTCCCCTAGATGCAAGGTAACATCTTTCTTATAGTCCATTCAGAAGCCTGTAGAGGTAAAAGAGAACACAATGTAAATGTATAGAGCAGAGTGTATTATATTATGGGCATTTACAAAGCACTGTTTATTTCTAGTCATTTGAAGACTGCCTAGCTCAGGGAGAGAGCCTGTGCTTGGAAAATGTTTCTGCTATAGAAAGTTCCAGCAAGCTGCAGTCTAAGGAAGAGCAAGGGGAAGCCCTTTTGCCTCCTTCATTATACTCTTGGGAATGAGCATCAAGGAAAGCCTCCAGTAGTGACGAGCATGTCTGGAAAAGTCTAAACAAGCTGCACATCTTCTTGGCTCTATCTGCTGCATACCTCTGCTCATTACTAATACAGGACACTGAAGGGTGGCTATAAGCAGTGCCAGAAAACCATATAAACACAAATATGTTGGCTTGAAAAAGGCATTTTTAAAAACATGCATTTTTGTTTTAGTTTCACTGCTCTGACTTCAGTGGCTCTTTAAAGGAAATGGTCAATAAAATATATACATGGAAATAAAAAATGATATAAATAATGAAAAAGGTATTTTATTTAAGGACATGGTTGTGGGAGGAGAATAGTAGATATTAATTATAGTTATTAAATGTTCATTACATTATTATACAGTGATTAGTTACCTTGATGTAAAAGTAATTAGAAAAGCTAATCAACTGATTACTGATCAGTTTGTGGTTTCCTCACTTTCTGTTGAGGGAGTGATGGGGAGGTAAAAGGGGAATTTGTTACCATTGGAGCTTTTGAATTTGACACCTACCCTTTCCCCCACTTATGCTCAGAATCAGGTAGCTGGCAAGGATAACTGCTATCTCTCTCCTTTCACATGGCTTTATCTACCTCCTTTCATATAAATCTTTATCTCCCTTTACATGGATACTGTTCTATTCCTTTGGCTGTCTCTCCCTCTTACATAGCTGTCTCTTGGCAGTACTATAGATAACTCCAGCATTTTTATTGTGATTTCATTTTAGGCATTAACTCTACAGAAAAATCCTTCCTTCCTGTGCAGAAGCTTTGTTTTACATAAATGACTTCCCTTGTGACATCACTGCATATTTTAGGAATAGAGTGAAACCATAATAAACCTAATTTCTTTTTTTAGGCATGAGTCACAGGGTTAAGGACAGCGAGAAGTTGTATATACTGGAATAATAATAAAAAGAATGTGTATGACTCATAGTAACATTTCACTGAAACTATGCATCAGGCTCAATGTTGTAACAGTATGTAGCAATTATTATCTTATTTTGTTTATTGCTATTTATTTGCTTGGAAAATTGTACTGGAGGCCCACTTTCCTTCCTCTGCCTTTGCTGTTCCCACATGGTCCACATGCTTCTCTCTCCTCATCACACCATCTTAAATGCCCCATTCCCCTCTTCTTCTCTCTTGCCCCATCTCCCTCTTCCCCCATGAAACACCCTACCATCTATCATGTCCAGTCCCCCTCTTCTCTCTTGCCTCATCTTCCTCTATGAAACATCCCACTGTCTAACATGCCCTGTTCCCCTCTTCTTCTCTCATGCCTCATCCCCATGAAACATCCCACCATCTATCATGCCCAGTCCCCCTCTTCTCTCATGCCCCATCTTCCTCTATGAAACATCCCACCATCTATCATGCCCTGTTCCCCTCTTCTTCTCTCATGCCTCACCCCCCATGAAACATCCCACCATTTATCATGCCCGGTCCCCCTCTTCTTCTCTCATGCCCCATGAAACATCCCACCATCTATCATGCACAGTCCCCCTCTTCCTCTCTCATGCCCCATCTTTCTCTATGAAACATCCCACCATCTACAGTGGATACAAAAAGTCTACACACCCCATTTCAGAACTTTTTCCACCTTTAATGTGACCTATAAACTGTACAACTCAATTGAAAAAAAAACTGAAAGCTTTTAGGTAGAGGGAAGAAAAAGAAAAATAATGTGGTTGCATAAGTCTGCACACCCTCTTATAACTGGGGATGTAGTTGTGTTCAGAAATAAGCAATCACATTCCAAATCGTGTTAAATGGAGTCAGCATACACCTGCCATCATTTAAAGTGCCTCTGATTAACCCCAAATAAAGTTCAGCTGCTCTAGTTGGTCTTTCCTGAATTTTCTTAGTCACATCCCACAGCAAAAGCCATGGTCCACAGAGAGCTTCCAAAGCATCAGAGGGATCTCATTGTTAAAAGGTATCAGTCAGGAGAAGGGTACAAAATAATTTCCAAGGCATTAGATATACCATGGAACACAGTGAAGACAGTCATCAAGTGGAGAAAATATGGCACAACAGTGACATTACCAAGAACTGGAGCTCCCTCCAAAATTGATGAAAAGACGAGAAGAAAACTGGTCTGGGAGGCTACCAAGAGGCCTACAGCAACATTAAAGGAGCTGCAGAAATATCTGGCAAGTACTGGCTGTGTGGTACATGTGACAACAATCTCCCGTATTCTTCATGTCTGGGCGATGGGGTAGAGTGACAAGACGAAATCTTTTTCTTATGAAGAAAATTATCCAAGCCAGGCTACATTTTGCAAAAACACATCTGAAGTCTCCCAAAAGCATGTGGGAAAAGGTGTTATGGTCTGATGAAACCAAGGTTGAACTATTTGGCCATAATTCCAAAAGATACATTGGAGCAAAAACAACACTGCGCATAACCAAAAGAACACCATACCCACAGTGACGCATGGTGGTGGCAGCATCATGCTTTGGGGCTGTTTTTCTTCAGCTGGAACTGGGGCCTTAGTTAAGATAGAGGGAATTATGAACAGTTCCAAATACCAGTCAATATTGGCACAAAACCTTCAGGCTTCTGCTAGAAAGCTGAACATGAAGAGGAACTTCATCTTTCTGCATGACAACGACCCAAAGCATACATCCAAATCAACAAAGGAATGGCTTCACCAGAAGAAGATTAAAGTTTTGGAATGGCCCAGCCAGAGCCCAGACCTGAATCCGATTGAAAATCTGTGGGGTGATCTGAAGAGGGCTGTGCACAGGAGATGCCCTCGCAATCTGACAGATTTGGAGTGTATTTGCAAAGAAAAGTGGGCAAATCTTGCCAAGTCAAAATGTGCCATGCTGATAGACTCATACCCAAAAAGACGGAGTGGTGTAATAAAATCAAAAGGTGCTTCAACAAAGTATTAGTTTAAGGGTGTGCATACTTATGCAACCATATCATTTTATTTTTATATTTTTTCTTCCCTCTACCTAAAAGATTTCAGTTTGTTTTTAAATTGAGTTGTACAGTTTATAGGTCACATTAACGGTGGAAAAAGTTCTGAAATGATTTATCCTTGTCTAATTTTTTTACGGCACAGAAACCTGACATTTTAACAGGGGTGTGTAGACTTTTTATATCCACTGTATAATGCCCAGTTCCCCTCTTCTTCTCTCTTGCTTTATCCCCCACAAAACATCCCACCATCTATCATGCCCAGTTCCCCTCTTCTTCTCTCATGCCTCATCCCCCATGAAACATCCCACCATTTATCATGTCCAGTCCCCCTCTTCTCTCATGCCCCATCTTCCTCTATGAAACATCTCACCATCTATCATGCCCAGTTCCCCTCTTCTTCTCTCATGCCTCACCCCCATGAAACATCCCACCATCTATCATGCCCAGTTCACCCCTTCTTCTTTCAATCCTCATCTCCCTTGAAACATCCCACCATCTATCATGCCCAGTTCCCCTCTTCTTCTCTCATGCCTCATCTCCCATGAAACATCCCACCACCTATCATGCCCAGTCCCCCTCTTCTCTCATGCCCCAACTTCCTCTGAGACATCTCACCATCTATCATGACCAGTTCCCCTCTTCTTCTCTCATGCCCCGTCTCCCTCTTCCCCCATGAAACATCCCACCATCTATCATTCCCAGTCCCCCTCTTCTTCTCTCATGCCCCATTTTCCTCTATGAATCATCCCACCATCTATCATGCCCAGTTCCCCTCTTCTTCCCTCATGCCTCATCTCCCATGAAACACCTCACCATCTATCATGCCCAGTTCCCCTCTGTAACGGCTACCCCGGTAGTGAGAGGGTATCAGCCGTTGGAGACGTCCTTTTCTTAAGCAAGGTGCTGTGCAGTAATGAAATGCTTATTCCCCTCCACGATATCCCATTGTATAATCCAGGAGTACTGTAAAATGCGGCAGAGTAACGGTACCATAAATCCCCCCAAAGAACGAGACGATGCTACGTTTTGAAGGGTCAAGTAGAACTCTCTTTTAATTGAAACAAAAAAAAACATTTTTAAACATTTCACATACACAGTTGGGGCAGTGACTACCTTTGGTCAACCCCTACCCCCATTGTTCATGGTGCCCTCTTGTCTGCTAAAACCCTTTTGTTCTGCTATCTCTTGTGTGTTTTAGCCGATACTATCAAGAGGCAGATGGGCAACTCCTGACCAAGTGTATGAGTTGTATGCAATAGTCACATGAACACCAGCCATTCGGTTCTGTTTAACCCCTCCGGCAGTATAGTTGGTTCGGTTCAGGCAAAAAATACAGGCATCATCATAGTTCTGTTACACTGCTCCCCTTTTGTGGAACACTCCGGCAGACCCGGATTGATCTTTTTCGGGTCAACTTGGGGCTGTCCGGTCTTTAGTCAAGGCAAAAGTTCCGTTTGCCTGGACAGTCCGTCTGCATTCCCATTGAACCGGCCAGGGCGATACTGGATGGAGAAGTTGTACGGTTGTAGTGCCAGGCTCCATCTTAGTGATCGTCCATTGTCCCCAGCCACTCGGTTCAGCCATACTAGGGGGTTATGGTCCGTGATCAATGTGAATTCCTGCCCGTAGAGGTATGGGGTGAGCTTCTTTAGGGCCCAGACCAGGGCTAGGCACTCCTTTTCCACTGCCGCGTAGCTCACTTCCCTGGGTAATAGTTTTCAACTCAGGTACGCGACAGGGTGTTCCCCCCCATCTTCCCCGACCTGGCTCAGCACTGCCCCCAGTCCGTACATGGACGCATCTGTATGGACAACAAATCTTTTGTTAGGGACAGGGGCAGACAAAACTGGTGCTTTGATCAGAGCTTGTTTCAGGGTTTGGAACGCTGTTTCGCAGGCGGGAGACCACAGGACTATCCTAGGTAAATTTTTCTTTGTCAAATCTGTCAGGGGTTTGGCGATGGCGCTGTAGTCAGGGACACATTTTCTGTAATACCCCGCAGTCCCTAAGAATGCCAGTACATGGGTCTTGGTGTGGGGTGTGGGCCAATTGGCTACAGCTTCCACTTTAGCAGGTTCTGGTCGCTGTTTCCCACACCCTACCCTGTGCCCCAAGTACTGTACTTCGGCCATTCCGAAATTACATTTCTCTGTTTTCAGAGTTAGGCCAGCGGCCCTAATCTGATCCAGCACAGCCTCTACATGTCTTAAATGCTCTTCCCAAGTCTCACTATAGACCGCAATGTCATCCAGATATGCGCATGCAAATTCCTGGAAGCCATCAAGGAGGCGATCCACTAAGCGCTGGAATGTAGCGGGGGCGTTTTTCATACTGAATGGCATGACCTTAAATTGGTACAAGCCAAACGGGGTGACAAACGCTGACTTAGGGATAGCTTCCTTGGCCAGGGGAATCTGCCAGTACCCTTTGCACAGATCGATGGTGGTCAGATAGCGTCCCCTGGCAATACGATCTAATAGTTCATCTACTCTGGGCATGGGGTAGGCGTTTGTCACGGTCCTGTCATTGAGGCGTCGATAATCGACACAAAATCGGGTTGTTCCATCCTTTTTGGGGACTAGGACAACTGGGGAGGCCCAAGGGCTGTCGGACGGCTCTATGACTTCTAGTCTTAGCATCTCCTGAATCTCTTTTCTCATCTCCTCTTTTACAGCTTCAGGGATTCTATAGGGGGTCTGCCTGAGAAGGGTCTGTCCTGGTGTCTCCACATAATGTGTCGCTAGGGGTGTGTAACCTGGCTCTTGAGAAAATGTCAATCCTTTCTCAGCTAGTAATTTTTGGAGTTGTTCCCTTTCTGTGGGGTTTAACCGCTCCCCTAGCTGCACTGTGTTAAGCAGAGTTTTCGGCTCGGTGTCAGCTAACAAATCTGGGATGGGAAGACTGTCAGGGTCTTCGGTGGCCGGGATACATATGGCCGCTATATCGTCGGGCCTTTCTTGGTATTCCTTTAACAAATTAACATGGAACGACTTCTGGACCCTTTCGTCTTGGCTACTGGCAATTACATAGGTGGTGTCACATACCTGGGCCACTACCTTGTAAGGGCCTTGCCAGGAGGTCTGTAGCTTGTTTCCCTTGACTGGTCTAAGTACCAGAACTTTCTGCCCTACTTGGAACGTTCGCAGTCGGGCACCCCGATCGTACCAGTGTTTCTGACGTCCCTGGGCTGCCTGGTGATGTTCTCGGGCCATTCTGGCTAAGTGCCCCATGCGGTCCCGCATCTCCAGCACATAAGGTACGATAGGAACGCCTTCATGCTCTATCTCTCCCTCCCAGTGCTCTCGGATGAGGTCGAGGGGGCCTCGCACTCGCCGTCCATAGAGCAGCTCGAAGGGAGAGAACCCTGTGGATTCCTGGGGCACCTCTCGATATGCGAACGAGGTGCGGCAAGAATCGCTCCCAGTCTCTGTATTCCGCTGTAAAGGTCCGTAGCAATTGTTTTAGGGTACCATTAAAGCGTTCACAGAGACCGTTAGTCTGGGGGTGGTACGGGGAGCTGAGCAGGGTCTTGACACCACAGACCTTCCATAACTGCTGGGTTAGATCTGCGGTGAACTGGGTCCCTCGGTCAGATAGGATTTCCTGAGGGAATCCCACTCTGGTGAATATCCCGACTAAGGCACTGGCGACAGTGTCAGCCTGGATATTCGTCAGGGCGACAGCCTCTGGGTAGCGGGTAGCATAGTCCACTACTGTAAGAATATATTTCTTACCCGAGGGACTGGGGTTAGGTAGAGGTCCCACTAGGTCGACTGCCACCCTGCTAAACGGTTCCTCGATCACAGGCATGGGTGACAGCCGAGCTTTAGGGTGGTCCCCTCTCTTCCCTACTCTTTGGCATATGTCACAGGTACTGCAGTACCGCCGCACGTCTTTCGAGATCCCAGGCCAGAAAAAGGTCTGTGTGATCCTATAGGCGGTGCGGTTACCTCCTAAGTGCCCTGCCAACGGAATGTCATGTCCTATTCGGAGAAGTTCCAACCGGTACTTTCTGGGTACCACTAGTTGGTGCTTCTGCGAAGGGATACAGCCTCTCCTCCTACCTTGAGTCAACCTGTATAATCTGTCACCCTCCCATACAAACTGCTCCCGCTCATCCCCCCCACTGTTGGCTAATTCCCGATACCTTTGGAGGGTGGGGTCCTGTCTAGTTTCCCTCCCAAACTCCTCTGGGGTGTCCCAAGCTATGGGTCTGTCTACCATGTTAGGGCTGTGTGTCGGTTTGTGGCTTACCCGGGTCTCCCGTTCTGCTGGAGGATCGTTCTCGATACGGGTCTGTGAGCGGGTGGTCACGATACAAGCAGCAGCAGTCGTGGGTAGATAAGCTGAAGCCAGAGGGCCAATGTCGTTGCCCAACACAACTTCAGCAGGTAAATTGTCCATGATCCCGACTGTGGTCTTTCCCGACCCGACTCCCCAATCCAAGTGTACCCGGGCAGTGGGTAAGCGAAAAACAGCCCCCCCTGCGACACGGACAGCAACAGTACGGGTAGATACATGCTCCGGTTTCACAAGATGTTTCTGCACCAACGTGATGGTAGCGCCAGTGTCCCTTAGGCCTTGTGCTACCTGTCCATTTACACGCACCTCCTGGCGGTGATGCTGGCTATCTGGGGATGCAGCTTGTATGCGGTTTGCCTCGTACAGGATGCCCAAACACTCCTCAGGGCTCCCTTCGGTTTCCAGGCAGTGAGCAGCAGAGGTACGTGATAAAGGGATCTCTGGGTTATTGGTCGGGCGCCTCCTGTTGTGATTGGCTGATCCCAAGGGGCAATAACGAGCAATATGCCCCGGGTTGCCGCAGCGATGGCACGTCATTTTGTAAGAATCCCGGGGTTGGTGGTTAGACCCCTGAGGCCGTGGCGGTCCTGGGGGTACTGGGGCCCGAAATTCTGTGCGTGCAGCAGGCATTGAGGTGCGTGGCTCTGCTCTAGAGGTTGGTCGTGTGGACCCTTGGCTCACCTTTCTGGACTCTGCGTATTCGTCCGCTAGCCGTGCTGCCTCGATTAAGTTAGCAGGGCGACGATCTCTCACCCAATCCTGTATGTCTGCCGACAGATCTTGGAAGAAATGTTCCATGAGGAATAGCTGTAGTACTTCCTCTCCTGTGTTGGCATTGCACCCTCGCACCCAAGGTGATGCCACCCTTTGTATCTTGTGGGAGTCTGCAGCCTTCTTTTTAGACTCCCTGAAGCGACGGCGATATGTTTCCGGGGTGACGGCATATCTGGTGAGCAGTGCAGCCTTCACCCGGCGATACTGCGCAATATCTTCCTCAGTAAGCGCCCGAAAAGCCTCATTTGCTTTTCCTGATAGCTTTTCAGCCAAAATCGTGACCCATTGGTCTGGTGGTATTTGGTGTAGTGAGCACTGCCTCTCAAAGTCAGCCAAATATCCATCAATTTCTTCCTCACTTTCCACAAACGCTTTGAAGGCAGTGAACGGTATTTTCTGCCTTGTAGCAGCGGGTGGGGGAGTATGAACTGTATGTGCCAGGGGTTGTCTAGCTCTTGCCAGTTCAAGTTCGTGCCCCCTCCTATTTTGTATCTCCGTTCTCGCTTCCCGGAACAGCTGATCTATTAGCTCCACGAATGTTGCTGGGTACATGGATAATCTCTGCTGAACCAGGTTTGTAATTTCCTCCTCCTCGCTGACAGGGGTAGGTTGGTCCACGACCTCCATGGATCGATCCATCTCGTCCAGCTCCAGTAGGTCAGCTATCAGCTCTCTCCGTGGTCGGTTGCTGGCACTCCTTCCTCTGGTTTCCAAGAGATCCTTTAGTGTGGGTCTTTTCAGTTTAGCGTACTGGGATTCCATTCAGCACTTGCGTTGGAGATAAAAAGGACCATCCCACCGCTGCCAACCAATGTAACGGCTACCCCGGTAGTGAGAGGGTATCAGCCGTTGGAGACGTCCTTTTCTTAAGCAAGGTGCTGTGCAGTAATGAAATGCTTATTCCCCTCCACGATATCCCATTATATAATCCAGGAGTACTGTAAAATGCGGCAGAGAAACGGTACCATAAATCCCCCCAAAGAACGAGACGATGCTACGTTTTGAAGGGTCAAGTAGAACTCTCTTTTAATTGAAACAAAAAAAACATTTTTAAACATTTCACATACACGGTTGGGGCAGTGACTACCTTTGGTCAACCCCTACCCCCATTGTTCATGGTGCCCTCTTGTCTGCTAAAACCCTTTTGTTCTGCTATCTCTTGTGTGTTTGAGCCGATACTATCAAGAGGCAGATGGGCAACTCCTGACCAAGTGTATGAGTTGTATGCAATAGTCACATGAACACCAGCCATTCGGTTCTCCGGCAGTAGAGTTGGTTCGGTTCAGGCAAAAAATACAGGCATCATCATAGTTCTGTTACACCCTCTTTTTCTCTCATGCCTCATCTCCCATGAAACATCCCACCATTTATCATGCCCAGTGCCCTTCTTCTCTCATGCCCCATCTTCCTCTATGAAACATCCCACAATCTATCATGCCCAGTGCCCTTCTTCTTCTATCATGCCCCATCTTCCTCTATGAAACATCCCACCATCTATCATGCCCAGTTCCCCTCTTCTTCTCTCATGCCTCATCTCCCATGACACATCTCACCATCTATCATGCCCAGTTCCCCTCTTCTTCTCACCTGCCTCCTCTCCCATGAAACATCTCACAATGTATCATGCCCAGTTCCCCTCTTCTTCTCTCATGCATCATCTCATATGAAACACCGCCAACATCTATCATACCAAGTCCCCCTCTTCTTCTCTCATGCCTCATCTCCCATGAAAAACCCCACTACCTATCATGCCCAGATCCCCTCTTCTTCTCTCATGCCCCTTCTCCCTCTTCCCCCATGAAACATCCCACCATCTAACATGCCCCGTTCCACTCTTTTTCTCACATGTTGCCTCTCCCTATTTTCTCATATATCATCTATCACTCATCTCCCATGCCTCTTTCCCTTTCTTTTACGATACAAAGACCTATATGTCCCAGCATTTGGGTAGTGTGCGATGGGCAGCCTGGATAGTAAGTCTGACGATCTTTCCTACCGGCATGTGTCCTTTGGTCAATAATACATCTTTACTCAAGTTGTGATGAAAATTAAGAACAGTTTATTGAATTGGTTCAGCTTATTTAACACCTTGCACAACACATTATAAAGAGTGGCTACCTTTGGCCAAACCCCCATCCCCCTCTGGGCCAATGGAGTAACTCTTACAATCAGTTAATTACCTGTCTAATCGGACGGGGCTAATCTGTGGGAACTTTTAGTTTCCTCCCCCAGGGCCGCCTTTAGGGGCGTCAACCTAATTCATTCTTGAACAGGTAGAGGAAGGGAGAACATGTCTCTCTCTGCCCCTGGTTCTGGGGTAGAGAAACCCTGTAGACAGGCCATATAGTTGGTGCCTATATGTCTGACCTTCTGCAGTGCATGTTAGATAACCTTTGCCCTCCAACCATCTGGCAACAGTGACTCCCTACTCATAGATGGGGGTGGTCAGAATCTGTAACACATTTCTACACATTTTTCATAATTTTAAAAGTATGCATCACATTCATAAAACGTACATTTTCAGAATCAGCATACTCCAAATACAAACATGTGTCAAAATGATACAAATTGATCCAGTGGTTCAAAAGTTAGATCATAGTCCTTTCTGACCAAATAAAGCATGGCTTCCATGTCTTTGTAGGGGGAAAGTCAACATGGGCCGTAGTCAAACGGTAGAATGTGGGCAACCAGACTTCTCCAATTCGCAGTGACGAGACTGATCTTGTCACAGCCCCCATTTCTCATTGTTTCCTCTTCCCCTAGACTCTCTTTGACTCTGTGTATTGCAGCACACCATGTTGTGCTTATCCATACACATTTATTGGCAACGATACTGGAGTGTGTGCCAGTTCCTTCTCTAGTCACTGAAAGATGACCAACAGATTATTAGATTTCTTCAGTTTGTAGAGCTGAAGAAACTGAACCAAGCTGTGTATTGTAGCCATGTTATACCTACTCCATCTATAATTTTATTTAATCTGCTGTATTACCCTAATATTGTCACAGAATGTTAATGGGTTAGTTACAATATAGCAATATAAACAGAATGAAAAAGTGCTGCTTTCTAAAAAACATTAAAACCTTGACAATAGTTACTAAATTGTGAAAATACAATGGACACCAGCAGTAAATAACACAAAAAATATTAATAGCCAAAAATAGAGATATCAGAGATCGTGAGCAATGGGTAAGGTATGACTACTGAAGAGTCCATCTTAGAAGTGTGCTTATATACGTGTATTTATTCATTGTTCTTGCTTCTAACGTATTTATGTTGTTGCTGCGTCAGATTGCATGAGATGCGCCAAGTCTTTGCATACTTTTGTATTTTTATGATTTTACCTTTATTTCAGGACCTTTTGTTTTATGTACAGTGCCTTGAAAAAGTATTCACCCCCTTGTTTTGTTAATCTGAATTTTATGTGATGGATCAGAACACAATAGTCTAAATTGGTGAAGTGAAATGAGAAAATTATAGAAATAGAAAACAGAAAATGGTCATGCGCGTATGTATTCACCCCCTTTGTTATGAAGCCCATAAAAAGCTCTGGTGCAACCAATTACCTTCAGAAGTCACATAATTAGTGAAATGATGTCCACCTGTGTGCAATCTAAGTGTCACATGATCTGTCATTACATATACACACCTTTTTTTTAAAGGCCCCAGAGGCTGCAACACCTCAGCAAGAGGCACCACTAACCAAACACTGCCATGAAGACCAAGAAACTCTCCAAACAAGTAAGGGACAATGTTGTTGAGAAGTACAAGTGAGGGTTAGGTTATAAAAAAATATCTAAATCTTTGATGATCCCCAGGAGCACCATCAAATCTATCATAACCAAATGGAAAGAACATGGCACAACAGCAAATCTGCCAAGAGATGTCTGCCCACCAAAACTCACGGACCGGGCAAGGAGGGCATTAATCAGAGAGGCAGCACAGAGACCTAAGGTAACCCTGGAGGAGCTGCAGAGATCCACAGCAGAAGGAGGAGTATCTGTACATAGGACGACAGTAAGCCGTACGCTCCATAGAGTTGGGCTTTATGGCAGAGTGGCCAGAAAAAAGCCATTACTTTCAGCAAAAAAACAAAATGGCACGTTCTGAGTTTGTGAAAAGGCATCTGGGAGACTCCCAAAATGTATGGAGGAAGGTGCTCTGGTCTGATGAGACTAAAATTTAACTTTTCGGCCATCAAAGAAAACGCTATGTCTGGCGCAAACCCAACACATCACATCACCCAAAGAGCACCATCCCCACAGTGAAACATGGCGGTGGCAGCATCATGCTGTGGGGACTGGGAAACTGGTCAGAGTTGAGGGAAAGATGGATGGTGCTAAATACAGGGATATTCTGAGCAAAACCTGTACCACTCTGTGTGTTATTTGAGGCTAGGACGGAGGGTCACCTTCCAGCAGGACAATGACCCCAAACACACTGCTAAAGCAACACTTGGGGGGTTTATGGGAAACATGTAAATGTGTTGGAATGGCCGAGTCACAGCCCAGACCTCAATCCAATAGAAAATCTGTGGTCAGACTTAAAGATTGCTGTTCACAAGCACAAACCATCCAACTTGAAGGAGCTGGAACAGTTTTCAAGGAGGAATGGGCAAAAATTCCAGTGGTAAGATGTGGCAAGCTCATAGAGACTTATCCAAAGCGACTTGGAGATGTGATTGCTGCAAATGGTAGATCTAGAAAGTATTGACTTTAGGGGGGTGAATAGTTATGCACACTGATTTTTTTCTGTTATTTTGTCCTATTTGTTATTTTGTCCTTTTTGTCCTTATTTTCAAAGTTGTGGCATGTTCTGTAAATGATGCAAATCCTCACACAATCCGTGTTACTTCTGGTTGTGAGGCAACAAAACACGAAAAATGCCAAGGGGGGTGAATACTTTTGCAAGGCACTGTATATGACAAATGTTGGGAACCTTAATCTATTTCTATCCTTATAGTATTATTATTTTATTTTACATTAATTGATATATTTTTTTTTTTTCTTTTCAATAATTATATATATACCATTATTATTATTATCACTAGCGACTTGCCCGTCAAAAATGACGGGGCAATAAAATTGTAAGGCAGGTAATGCTGTTTGGCACAGACATTCATTTTTGTGGTGGCCTGAGATCCTTTGGCGCTCATTGCAAGCCTCGTGTTGAGCACCTTTGGTGCTCATTGCGAGGCTGTTGGTTGTATTTTTTCTGAGAGGCGCTTTTGCTGTTATAGTTTGGTCATCGCTGATCTGCTTTTTGCGCTTATTGCAAGGCTTTGTGTGGTATGAGCAGCTTTGGTGCTCGTTGTGAGGCGCGCAGTGAATGGCTTTTGTGTTTATTGCGATATTTTTTTTTATGTAATTTTTGTGTGTATTTATTGTGTTTTTAATGTTTTCAGGTGCGCGCGGTTTGGCCGTTAAGGTCGTAATTTTGCGAGTTGGTAATTTTGCGTTCTAAGACCCGGGGTTCGTATTTTTTTGTGTAAGTCTGTATTTAGTGATTGCGTGTTAGATCTATTTTGTTAAAGTGCCGCTTGTGTGTGTGTCACTTTGCGACGTTGGAGCCTCCACCTTCCGCAAATGCAGCCCAACACAGCGAGTGTCCGCATTTGCCGACCAAACTGCTTCCCTTGCAAATCGAGGGAAGCAGTTCCTGCAAGCTCGCTTCATGAACTCGCAAAGCGTGACGACGATTCGCAGTTTGACAACTATTATATGTGATGTCAGTGTATTTTAAATATCTGATAACCTCAGAAGACCTTGCCATAAAGGTTTTCTTGAGCCACTTAAGTCCTGACACCAGATTTTTTTGTCATAGCAGAACACATCAGTACTTCTACAATGAGGGCTCCAAATCCTCTTATACATGAGCAGATGGCAGGCGGGAGAGCAGCGGATCAGAAAGAACGAGTATTATGGCATCACTTATCCTGGGATCTGCTGAAGATGATACTCAGTGTCCATGCAATCAGTACTGTGCCATGTTATAGATTAATCAGGTTGTATTGCTGTATTGTGTAATGTTTTGTTTACTTCTTATCCTGTAATGTTTGCTGATGTGTTCTCTGTCAGGAGACACACAAACATGGGATTTACACTATATTAGTAGAAAGAGGCTGGGCTATGGAAACAGCCACATCTGATTGTTTGTCTGTGGATTAAATTCTATATTGGGATCCTTCTCAAGGGAAACCTTGCTAAAGTCTCGTGCACATAGAAGAATCACTGGATTATGGACGGTTCTGCTCTACAGCTGATGATCTTTTAGGGGCCACTATCATAATTGTAGGACGAGGGTCCCTTTTGAATCTATACGATCATTTATTCATTTTTCCGCAATGTATGTTCTCTGTTCTTTGCTGGTACTGTATTTCCAGAGCTTGTTAAGGGAACAGAAGAAGGAAAGATTGAAGGAACAAGTTATTAGGAGACAGTTTGACCAAAGGAAGAAGAAAGTATTGCCTGTGACCTCGTGCTCTGCTCGACTGATTCACTACCCCATGATGCTGCACCCTGTGTTACAGGTACGAAAATCACTGATATGACTGTATATCTGAATATAAGTTGGTAAATTGGTTTGAAATAAAAAGGATCTGTTTCTAGTTACTAACGACATTGTTAATTGTTGCTACTAGTCTTAAAATCAGATAAATTGTGTACTTTATATCAAATATGAACATGGTATTATGATGAATCTACATTTTATATACACACATATGAGAAACCTTCCACTTAAGGTAAAGCTTTGTATAAAACTATGACAGGTTTAGCTTAGCGACGCTGTATCTTTAACATCTGGCCTGATAACGTTGCAGCAAACATGGTAGATTGCCATTTGGGATTGCTAAGTCTAGGGAGTACCACACAGCTTTTAGTTGGGTCTGCTTCAGGATTAGTTATATAAAAACTCTTATATGGCGGCTAATGTGTGGTATGCGGCTGTGGCTGATTCAGCGTCCTTGTTTTCGGATGTCGTACGACTTTTTCGGGAAATCCATAGGTGTTTGGTGGTGTTTTGCGTGTTTAGGGTCCTTTAGCCTAGTTTTCGTTTTGTTCGGCCATTTTTTCGCTCGCTTAGGTTATTTTCGGGTGTCTAAACTCCGAAATTTGTACTTAAATGGAGGTGTAACTTCACTTGCAGAGGTCCTGGGTGCCCCCCCTTGCTGTGGGTAAGGTTTTTATATGTTTGTTGTGTGTATTTATTGTGTTTGTAATGTTTTTCGAGTCGCGGGTTGTGTCCTTGTTTTCGAATCTCGTATGTCTTTTTCGGGAAATCCGTAGGTGTTTGGTGGTGTTTTGCGTCTTTAGACTGTTGTAGCCTCGTTTTCGTTTTTTTCCGGCAGCCATTTTGTTTCTCGCTCAGGGGATTTTCCGGTGTCTAAACTCTTTTATTTCAAGTTAAATTGAGGTGTAACTTCAGTTTCCGAGGTCCTGGGTGCCCCCCCCCCCTTGCTGTAGGTAAGCTTTTTATGTATTTGTTGTGTGTATTTATTATGTTTTTCATGTTTTGATGTGCGCGGGTTTCGGACGATTTTTGCGCAGTCGTAATGGGTTGTGACGTGTCTCGTATTTTCCTTTTGTAACTACGTAAATGTTGCGAGGTCCGCAGTTGCTGGCAAGGAGCGCCTTCGCGAGGGCCGCGTTAGCAACAGCTTGCATGCTCACAACTATATATGTGATTCCATGTCCTTTTACATATTAAAAAAACCAAATACAATAAATATTACTACTTAAATATATCCACTAAAACAGTTAGATCTCAGACCATCAGCATATTTTTAAACTGTATAATTTATTTTTTAAGCAAAAGCAGTCTGGAAGATCTGTCTCCTTCTAAGACTATGGTATATTGGATAATGCTTGTTTTTATAAAGTGCAATTGTACCCATTTCTGATTAAAACCATTCACCTCTGTAGCTGGTTATCTTTCCTGCTGCACGGTTATCACCATCATGATGAGGGTTTTTTCGGAGCTGAGCAGAATTCTAACTTTTTTTGAATTTCTACACCTTTAATGGCAGCTAAGTACTAACGCTGGCAGAGATAGATTGTTGCTACTTTATGCGTCTGGGTGTGATATACCCCAAGCATTTTCTTGCTAAATCCTGGCATCTCTTCTCAGCCTTGTCGAGTTAATGAGTTTATTTTGCCCCGGGTTTCCTAGTTGCTCACGCCTTTTTACCCGAACACAGCTGATCTTTGAATTCTAGCATACCGGTGTGTAATTACTGTGCTAATAGGTTATTAGCAGACTTCCATAAATCACTGCCATTACATAAAATCTATATAGATATTGCTATTCCAGGACAGCTGCCAAAGCTTGCCATGCATTTCAGGTATCAGAACAAACACTCTCAGACACAACTTTATTGGACCACTGTAGTTTAAGAAAGGCTAACAACAACATTAGTCTCATGGTAAACTATAAAAATAAATAATTTTAGATAAAAACATACCTTTTATATGTAGAATGTTCCATCTTCTGTTGTACCAAAACTTCTTGACACTTGAAGCCTGAGAGTTATGCTTAATCTTATCTATTAGTGGAAGAAGGGATTGAAGGAGGAGGAAAGTGGATCTTTTAGAATTTTACACCTCTCACATTCTCTGAATTAGGCAGCTTACAACATTAACTGCCATCCCTGCTCCTGCAGAATAATTTCTCATACACACACATACAACCTTGTCTATAGGGCCCAGCAGAGGCATCAGAATTGTTTTCTAATTTAAACGTAGCTTTATGACTTCTCCTATGTGTCATGGAATGGAAACAGCTAGCCTGGCCTAAGAAGGGAATCCCACCAGTCTGTCTGCTGGATGTACAAGGGGGATCAGCACTTGGACTGGTCACCAAAGCTCATCTGGAACGATTATGGGAGCAGAAAACATTAAAACGTTCCCAAAAGAGCAGAAATCACTTTCCACAAACAAAAAGGACAAGAAATATGTTGTTTTTTTCCAAAACCAAAGGGATTTTATTTACAAAAATAATATTATTGTTTAGAAACGGGGAAAGGCAAAACATTGACTGGGGTATGTACATCTTGAGTTTCCCTTCCTCGGGATTGTACCCAATTGATGGAGTGGAAATGGCGCTACATTCATTTGTCCGCATTACTCAGTGTTTAGCAAATTTGCTCCATCCTGACAACCCTGGGAGTTCTAAACCAACCAATGGGATTAGTGCTCAAAGTCTATGGAAATAACATGGGCTAGCCCTGACTACTACACGTCTGGCCCCACATGACCCATGTGACTAGTATAAGTTACTTACTATTAATTCTCCTGCTGGTTAGGAATCAACTGGTCTAAGTGAGTGGTAACGTTAACACCTATAACGGGCCATTTAGGGTCCCAAAAAATAATTTGAAAAAGAGAAAGCATTTTTTTTTTGCAGTCTCGAACTGCTAGATAGTGCCTCTTATGCCGGTTAAGCTGGAGTTTTTTGAATTTGGGGAAATTATGCCGGTGCCGGTTGCTTGAGAGTCCCGGTTAGTAGGGTGCCGGATAACTGTGATTCTACTGTATATATATTAGTGGGACATATTAAACTGAGCCATAAAACAATTAATTATATATTTACTAGAAACTTGCCCATAAAAATTGACGGGACTAAAATTGTAAGGCTGGCAATGCTGTTTGGCACACAGTGTGAGGCTTTTGCTCCTCTGAGCACCTTTGGCGCTCATTGCGAGCCTCTCCCCCGTGTACTTCAACTTTCCTGCTTTGCACTGATCACCTTCGGCGCTCATCGCAAGCCCCACGCTGAGTGCCTTTGGCACTCATCACAGGGCTCGCCTCTCAGTGCAATGAGCGCCTATGGCGCTCATTGCAGTTTAAGTCGTGCGTGTGTTGACTACTCGCCTCACTTCGCGAGGGACGCAAAAGTGTGACCATCGCAAACGTCACCAACATCGCAAGATCCACAACTATATATGTGATATATATTAGTGGACATATTACACTGAGCCATTAAGCAATTCATTATATATTTATAATGATGTGGAAAAAAAAGCTAATATTTTATTTTAGTTTCATGTAATAATATGATATTTTAATGATTTTATTATGTAAATATGCATATTTTGGCTCCTTAATGGTAAATGGAACTCCCCCTGTTTTTAATATTAAAATAAACTACCTAAGTGTTTATTTACATACCTAAACATAATTTTATTAACAAGTACAAGCTCTGTTTTAACTTACTGAAACCTTCTAAACAGTCCCTGCAAGGTTCCACTCCCTGTCCTGGATGTTTTATCACTAATTGTCTCTGCAGCATTTCAAAGCATGCAGCCTGTGATTGGCTAGTACATCTAGTACCAAGAGAAGCACTGTGTGCATGAGCTGATGGGGGGAGGTGCTTTGTTGGGACTGTTTGTAAAGGTTTCAGTGAGTACAGACACGTTTGAAGCACTTGTTTATATAGTAATGATTAGATGCAAACACACACATAGGTCGTTTATTTTCTTATTGAAAAAAGGGAAACTTCCATATCTGTATAAAAAGTATTATCTGGTGATATAAGCATCTGGTGCGTAAGTATCTCCTTATGCTATTCTGCCCCTCCTTCATATATTGTATACAGGTGACACCTTTGCCGTAGGTAGCTCCCATACATAGGCAGTGTCACAATGTATTATCTGGGATGGGCAGCGTGAGATTAGAGATGAGAATGGCCGTGTGTCTTGTGAGAGATAACCGAGTGTGACAGGTGTGTGCCCATGTCTACTAAGTGGTAAGGCCTCACATTAGGTTACACGTGTGCATCTCTCTCAGCGTGGCACAAAGCTGCTTAGTGTAGACATATGGCTCAGTAATGTGGGGTAAGTGTCTCATATATTATACATTAATTCCTGGCTTTATATTAATATCTTAACATAGCATGATAATCATACAATGGCCACTATCCTATATAATTATACAATGGCCACTATCCTATATAATTATACAATGGCCACTATCATATAATTATACAATGGCCACAATCATATATAATCATACAATGGCAACTATCATATATAATCATACAGTGGCCACTATCATAAATAATTATACAATGGCCACTATCATATATAATCATACAGTGGCCACTATCATAAATAATTATACAATGGCCACTATCATATATAATCATACAATGGCAACTATCATATATAATCATACAGTGGCCACTATCATATATAATCATACAATGGCAACTATCATATATAATCATACAGTGGCCACTATCGTATATAATCATACAATGGCCACTATCCTATATAATAATACAATGGCCACTATCATATATAATCATACAATGGCCACTATCATAAATAATCATACAGTGGCCACTATCATATATAATCATACAGTGGCTACTATCGTATATAATCATACAATGGCCACTATCCTATATAATAATACAATGGCCACTATCATATATAATCATACAATGGCCACTATCATATATAATCATACAGTGGCCACTATCATATATAATCATACAGTGGCCACTATCATGTATAATCATACAGTGCCTACTATCGTATATAATCATACAGTGGCTACTATCGTATATAATCATACAGTGACCACTATCATATATAATTATACAATGGCCACTATCATATATAATCATACAGTGACCACTATCATATATAATCATACAGTGACCACTATCGTATATAATCATACAGTGACCACTATCGTATATAATCATACAGTGGCCACTATCGTATATAATCATACAATGGCCACTATCGTATATAATCATACAATGGCCACTATCCTATATAATAATACAATGGCCACTATCATATATAATCATACAATGGCAACTATCATATATAATCATACAGTGGCCACTATCATACATAATCATACAGTGGCCACTATCATATATAATCATACAATGGCAACTATCATATATAATCATACAGTGGCCGCTATCATACATAATCATACAGTGGCCACTATCATATATAATCATACAGTGGCAACTATCGTATATAATCATACAGTGGCTACTATCATATATAATCATACAGTGGCAACTATCATATATAATCATACAGTGGCTACGGCACTATCATATATAATCAGACAATGGCCACTATCATATATAATCATACAGTGGCCACTATCGTATATAATCATACAGTGGCCACTATCGTATATAATCATACAGTGGCCACTATCGTATATAATCATAGAGTGGCCGCTATCGTATATAATCATACAGTGGCCACTATCATATATAATCATACAGTGGCTACTATCGTATATAATCATACAGTGGCCACTATCATATATAATCATACAGTGGCCACTATCATATATAATCATACAGTGACCACTATCATATATAATCAGACAATGGCCACTATCGTATATAATCATACAGTGGCCGCTATCGTATATAATCACACAGTGGCCGCTATCGTATATAATCACACAGTGGCCGCTATCGTATATAATCACACAGTGGCCACTATCGTATATAATCATACAGTGGCCACTATCGTATATAATCATACAGTGGCCACTATCGTATATAATCATACAGTGGCCGCTATCGTATATAATCAGACAATGGCCACTATCGTATATAATCACACAGTGACCACTATCATATATAATCATACAATGGCCACTATCCTATATAATCATACAATGGCCACTATCATACATAATCATACAGTGACCACTATTGTATATAATCATACAGTGGCCACTATCATATATAATCATACAGTGACCACTATCATATATAATCATACAGTGGCCACTATCGTATATAATCATACAGTGGCCACTATCGTATATAATCATACAGTGGCCGCTATCATATATAATCATACAGTGGCCACTATCATATATAATTATACAATGGCCACTATCGTATATAATCATACAGTGGCCACTATCGTATATAATCATACAATGGCCACTATCGTATATAATCATACAGTGGCCACTATCATATATAATCAGACAATGGCCACTATCATATATAATCATACAGTGACCACTATCATATATAATCAGACAATGGCCACTATCGTATATAATCATACAGTGGCCGCTATCGTATATAATCACACAGTGGCCGCTATCGTATATAATCACACAGTGGCCACTATCGTATATAATCATACAGTGGCCACTATCGTATATAATCATACAGTGGCCACTATCGTATATAATCATACAGTGGCCGCTATCGTATATAATCAGACAATGGCCACTATCGTATATAATCATACAGTGGCCACTATCATATATAATCATACAGTGGCCACTATCGTATATAATCATACAGTGGCCGCTATCGTATATAATCACACAGTGGCCGCTATCGTATATAATCACACAGTGGCCGCTATCGTATATAATCACACAGTGGCCACTATCGTATATAATCATACAGTGGCCACTATCGTATATAATCATACAGTGGCCACTATCGTATATAATCATACAGTGGCCGCTATCGTATATAATCAGACAATGGCCACTATCGTATATAATCATACAGTGGCCACTATCATATATAATCATACAGTGGCCACTATCATATATAATCATACAGTGGCCACTATCATAAATAATCATACAGTGGCCGCTATCATACATAATCATACAGTGGCCACTATCATAAATAATCATACAGTGGCCGCTATCATACATAATCATACAGTGGCCACTATCGTATATAATCATACAGTGGCCACTATCATATATAATCATACAGTGGCCACTATCATAAATACTAAAAAGGAGCTATGTAAGGTGGGATTTCCCAAGTCACTCAGAATAGTGTGAAGTGTTCGGTGCGTGTGACGGCTTACTAAGTTATTTAAGGTGCCAGCATACTAATACTTACATTTCAGAAGCTCATGGTATGTGCGCAGTTAATGCTATACAGTATATATAAACTAGGAAATTGCCTGTCAAAAATAATGGGAATAAAATTGTAAACCTTGTAATGCTGTTTGCCACACAATGCGAGGCTATGGACCCTGTACGCACCTTTGGCGCTCATCGCGAGACGCAACTTTCCTGCATTGCAATGATCACCTTCGGCGCTCATTGCAAGCCTCTGCCCCTGTGTATTTTTTAGGCCTGGCACTTAAGTGTTAGTGTCTTTGGTTACATAGTTACATAGTAATTAAGGTTGAAAAAAGACTTTCAGTCCATGAAGTTCAACCTTTTAAGATCTGCTCTGATCTGCAATATGCAGATTAAATATTAATTAATTAGTTGTTAGTTAATTATTAATCAATTATTTAATTGTATTTTATTTTTAATTATTAATTAATCCAGAGGAAGGCAAACAGAAAAAACCCAAGTGAGACTTAGCCAATAGTCTCAAATAAAAAAATAAAAAAAACAGAACATGATCCGCTCCCTTCGGAGACTGGGCCGCAGGGCAGTATTCCAACATGATAATGACCCCAAACAGACCTCCAAGACGACCACTGCCTGGCTAAAGAAGCTGAAGGTAAAGGTGATGGACTGGCCAACCATGTCTCCAGACCTAAACCCTATTGAGCATCTGTGGGGCATCCTCAAATGGAAGGTGGGTGAGTGCAAGGTCTTTAACATCCACCAGCTCTGTGATGTCATCATGGAGGAGTGGAAGAGGACTCCAATGGCAACCTGTGAAGCTCTGGTGACCTCCATGCCCATGAGGGTCAAGGCAGTGCTGAAAAATAATGGTGGCCACACAAAATATTGGCACTTTGGGCCCAATTTGAACATTTCCACTTAGGAGTGTACTCACTTTTGTTGCCAAAGGTTTAGACATTAATGGCTGTGTGTTGGGTTATTTTGAAGGGACAGCACATTTACACTGTTATACAGGCCATACACTTACTACTTCACATTGTAGCAGAGTGTTGTCACATGAAAAGATATAATAACATATTTACATAAATGTGAGGGGTGTACTTACTTTTGTGAGATACTGTGTGTATATATATAAATATATATATATATATATATATATATATATATATATATATATATATATATATATATATATATATATATTGTGTTCAGGTCATCTGAATCACCCTGTGAGCATCTTTTTATGTTTTATTAGCCCTCATAAATGCTCAGTTTGTATGTAAGTTATTGCTAAATTGACCTACTCCAGCAGGTTTATGACATCAAAATGACTCAATATTAGAAAACAATAAGTGCTTAAAAGTACCACAGTCATCAAATTTACACCCTCTGAAACACAAAGTTGCAAAATAACCAAGGCCAGAACCTCTTCTAGGTCGTTCCAAATTGAAACCATTTTGTTTCTTAATTGTTGCCGAAATGTTTGAGTAAACAGCTCCAAGAAAGATTCAGTTATATGTAATATTCATAGCGTTGATCCCTGTAGATTTGTATGGAGCGCATTTATACCACAACAACAAGGCAAGTTCAGAACCACCTTCAACTCAACAAAGAGTGAGTATATGTTCCTCAGAGCCGGTGCCTGCTTATATACTTACACTTGGTTGGAAATGTGCTCAGTACAATCTATAAGCACACTATTGGGTTGAGAAGCCTCCAATGATGTGCTCCAGCTCATTGCTTCTCAAACCTTCTTTTAGTTGGACCACTGAAATGCTCATCAGGGTCTTGGTAGATCACGTGAGTACTGCTAAGGGTCTTAATGGAACACCTAATGATTCGTATGCCTGCTTCTTAGCAGTTAAACTGCATTGTGTTATATTCGAATATAGTGCACTTATAAACAATATCTAGTGTCCAGGTACTTTATTCCTTAAGGTTCTATTGAATAGTATCTAGTGTCCAGGTACTTAAATACTTAAGGTTCTATTGAATAGTATCTAGTGTCCAGGTACTTTAATACTTAAGGGTCTATTGAATAGTATCTAGTGTCCAGGTACTTTAATACTTAAGGTTCTATTGAATAGTTTCTAGTGTACAGGTACTTTAATACTTAAGGTTCTATTGAATAGTATCTAGTGTCCAGGTACTTTAATACTTAAGGTTCTATTGAATAGTATCTAGTGTCCAGGTACCTTAATACTTAAGGTTCTATTGAATAGTATCTAGTGTCCAGGTACTATAATACTTAAGGTTCTATTGAATAGTATCTAGTGTCCAGGTACTTTAATACTTAAGGTTCTATTGAATAGTATCTAGTGTCCAGGTACTTTAATACTTAAGGGTCTATTGAATAGTATCTAGTGTCCAGGTACTTTAATACTTAAGGTTCTATTGAATAGTTTCTAGTGTACAGGTACTTTAATACTTAAGGTTCTATTGAATAGTATCTAGTGTCCAGGTACTTTAATACTTAAGGTTCTATTGAATAGTATCTAGTGTCCAGGTACTTAAATACTTAAGGTTCTATTGAATAGTTTCTAGTGTACAGGTACTTTAATACTTAAGGTTCTATTGAATAGTATCTAGTGTCCAGGTACTTTAATACTTAAGGTTCTATTGAATAGTATCTAGTGTCCAGGTACCTTAATGCTTAAGGTTCTATTGAATAGTATCTAGTGTCCAGGTACTTTAATACTTAAGGTTCTATTGAATAGTATCTAGTGTCCAGGTACTTTAATACTTAAGGTTCTATTGAATAGTTTCTAGTGTACAGGTACCTTAATACTTAAGGTTCTATTGAATAGTATCTAGTGTCCAGGTACTTTAATACTTAAGGTTCTATTGAATAGTATCTAGTGTCCAGGTACCTTAATACTTAAGGTTCTATTGAATAGTATCTAGTGTCCAGGTACTTTAATACTTAAGGTTCTATTGAATAGTATCTAGTGTCCAGGTACTTTAATACTTAAGGTTCTATTGAATAGTATCTAGTGTCCAGGTACCTTAATACTTAAGGTTATCTTGCATAATATCTAACGTCTTGGTGCTTTAATACTTTAATACTTACAGTTCTCTTGGACGTTCCATTCTAAACTAACTTTTCACAAGCTTATAACTTTGAGTCAAAGTATCTGTTTGACATTGTGTGTTTTAGGGGGGGTCTTAACTATTTATTTGACAATTTGGGGTCATGACATGCTATTTTTTCCTTAGGAATTTTTCTTCACATTTATGGAACAAAATGGTTGAATGGATTTGATTGCCAGCTGGCAGTATAATAGTGAAATAAAATGTTTGGAATTGTTTTATGCATTTTTATTTTATTAATTTTGTTTCATGTGTTTTTTTTTAATCCCTGTTGTATCGTGGACCACCTGAAAGGGGCTCATGGTCAATTGGTGGTCTACAGACTCCGCTCTGGAGTCCATGGGCTAACATGAGCAGATTGCTACTACTTGGAAAAGATATATAAGAATTGGGTTGTTCTCACTTCACTAGGGTGAGACTTCTTACCTTAGCCATATAGCCTGAGAATGTACCCCATATGTTAGGCAGAGTATGGAGGTTCCAGCTATTCTCACATGTTTGGAGGAATAAGGCAAATATCCAAATCTGGCCATCAGGCAGTACCCATGGGTCTGTGGGTTGGCATCGAGCTGTTATATTATTGTATGTTGATCCAGTAAGGATTAGTTGTGTGGAATAACAAAGGAGCCTGATGTATTGGATAAGACGGGCCATGTTTATATGAAGGTGATCGGTCTTGTATGATCCAATGGGTTTATGGGGATTAATCATGGACCCTTGTATTTTAAAAGATTTATGTGGGTTTTATTTTCTAATCAAATAAAAGTATAATGGTATCTTTTACCATTTAACCATTTAAAGATTGCCTTATAAAATTAATTTAAATGGTAAAATTAAACTTAAAATAATAAATTATTTAATTTATTTTCTTAGAATTATCAATCTAATGGTTATTTCACTGCTGATCCAGTTAGATCTTGGTGTATTTGTGGGATTTATTTGTGGATCTAGGTGACATATGTGTGAATTATTCTGGAATTTGTCAACTTTTATTTTATACAGTCCCTTGCAAATGTATTCACCCCCCTTGACGTTTTACCTATTTTGTTACATTACAGCCTTAAGTTCAATGTTCTGTTAATCTGAATTTTATGTGATGGATCAGAACACAATAGTCTAAGTTGGTGAAGTGAAATGAGAAAAATATAGAAATAGGAAACAGAAAATTGTCATGTGCGTATGTATTCACCCCCTTTGTTATGAAGCCCATAAAAAGCTCTGGTGCAACCAATTACCTTCAGAAGTTACATAATTAGTGAAATGATGTCCACTTGTGTGCAATCTAAGTGTCACATGATCTGTCATTACATATACACACCTTTTTTGAAAGGCCACAGAGGCTGCAACACCTAAGCAAGAGTCACCACCAGCCAAACGCTGCCATAAAGACCAAGGAACTCTCCAAACAAGTAAGGGACAATGTTGTTGAGAAGTACAAGTTAGGGTAAGATTATAAAAAATATCCAAATCTTTTGATGATCCCCAGGAGCACCATCAAATCTATCAAAATGAAATGGAAAGAACATGGCACAACAGCAAACCTGCCAAGAGACGGCCGCCCACCAAAACTCACGGACTGGGCAAGGAGGGCATGAATCAGAGAGGCAGCACAGAGACCTAAGGTAACCCTGGAGGAGCTGCAGAGATCCACAGCAGAGACTGGAGTATCTGTACATAGGACGACAATAAGCCGTACGCTCCATAGAGTTGGGCTTTATGGCAGAGTGGCCAGAAGAAAGCCATTACTTTCAGCAAAAAACAAAATGGCACGTTCTGAGTTTGTGAAAAGGCATGTGGGAGACTCCCAAAAAGTATGGAGGAAGGTGCTCTGGTCTGATGAGAATAAAATTGAACTTTTCGGCCATCAACAAAAACGCTATGTCTGGCGCAAATCCAACTGGTCAGAGTTGAGGGAAAGATGGATGGTGCTAAATACAGGGATATTCTGAGCAAAACCTGTACCACTCTGTGCGTGATTTGAGGCTAGGACGGAGGATCACCTTCTAGCCGGACAATGACCCCAAACACACTGCTAAAGCAACACTTGAGGGGTTTATGGGAAACATGTAAATGTGTTGGAATGGCCGAGTCACAGCCCAGACCTCAATCCAATAGGAAATCTGTGGTCAGACTTAAAGATTGCTGCTCACAAGCTCAAACCATCCAACTTGAAGGAGCTGGAGCAGCAAGGAGGAATGGGCAAAAATCCCAGTGGTAAGATGTGGCAAGCGACTTGGAGCTGTGATTGCCGCAAAAGGTGGCGCTACAAAGTATTGGCTTTAGGGGGGTGAATAGTTATGCACAGTGACTTTTTCTGTTATTTTGTCCTATTTGTTGTTTGCTTTACAAAAAAAAAAAATAATAAACATCTTCAAAGTTGTGGCATGTTTTATAAATTAAATGATGTAAATCCTCAGATAATCCATGTTACTTCCAGGTTGTGAGGCAACAAAACACAAAAAATGCCAAGGGGGTGAATACTTTTGCAAGGCACTGTATACATGGATCTGTGAATACCAATACAGGAGAAGAATAGGCCATAGAAAGTGTCACCTTATCTCCGAGTGACAGCTTTAGATACAGCCCTACTTTCCTGTTTGACTGTGGTCATTTATACCTACTGTACTCAACGCCACTCCATAATGTCATATGTATAACTTTGTGGTGATACTGAAATCACTGGATAATGTTTCCTCATACTCTGGATGGTGATCATTAATGTTGTGTCCTTGTCCAGTAGTTAGAAGCCCATGTTACCTCATCTTCAAGATCACAGTATTGTGAAAGTGCTCCTGATGCCACTTGGGTGTGGCGCCCGGGGGTTTCCCTGGCACTGAGGATGTGGTACTATATACCGTACTGGGTCTCCTTCCTTCCATAGCCATGAGTCAGAGTCTCAGTAATGACTCCGCCTGAGACTGAGAGCAGCATCCAGGAGCACTTTACTACTTGTGTAAAGAGGATCAACCTGAGCTGTCGTGACCTGGGAGTCACAGAGACGGGCTGGTAGTGTGCTAGTAGGAGCCAGGCTGCCACTGTGTGTGTGTGTGTGTGTATATATATATATATATATATATATATATATATCCTGGCTCTTTTATTATAGGACACGCAGAGTCAGAAGGAAGCTCCAAGGAAAGGTATGTGTACCTGTTTGAGGGATGGCCCAGGTCTAAAAAGCTTGTTTTGATTGGGTTGTGTGACTATTTATTTGGGATAACATGTCCATTTGGTGCTAGTGAATGGAGGGCTCTGGCCCAAGATACTTTGAGACCCCCTTGCAACTACTCTTTCTCTCTCTCTCTCTCTCTCTCTCTCTCTCTCTCTCTCTCTTTCTCTCGATCTCTCTCATTCTCTCTCTTTTTCTCGATCTCTTTCTTTCTTTGTTTCTTTCTCTCTCCATCTCTCTCCCTCTCTCTCTTTTCTTGCTCTCTCTATCTCTATCTCTCTCCCCCTCTCTGTTTCTCTCTTTCTCTCTCTCTCTTTTTTTCTCTCTCTCTCTCGACGGACCCACTCTCTCTATATCTCCTGAATGTCTATGTCATAAAATTCTGTCCAGCCAAATAAAAGTTGAATTTTAGGGTGATGACATGGTATATTTCCCAGAGGTATTTTTCCTAACTTTTTATGGGAAAAGATGTCTGAATGGATTTCTTTGAAAGCTGGCAATATAATAGTGATGTAAAAAGTGTGATTGCCATCTTGGAATTTTTTAATTAGCAGAAACTGTTTTTGAGCTATAATAGATTAAAAAAAATAATGTAATGAGCATGCTCAGTAGAGAATTGTTCACGCGGGCAACTGTCAGATTGCATGTATCGGCTTGCCTGTGTGTACACAGCCCAGTCACATTATTATGACCACCACCTGTACTCCCGAAAAACAGCCATGTGCAGCACAGACAGCAGCTAGACGGCGTGGTAGTGATTCAATACGATGCTGGAAGATTGGCAAGGGTACCTGGAGCTATGCAGACTGCAGAGCATCCAACAGCTGCTGAAGAGTCCATGGTGGAGGATCCATACGGAGAACATGGCAATCAAGGTGGTCCCACAGGTTCTCGATGGTGTACAGGTCCTGGGAATTTGGAGGCCAGGGAAGTACTCGGAAGTCTTCATCGTGCTCCTCTAACCACTCCCGGACAATTATGGTCATATGACATGTTGCATTGTCCTGCTGGAAGATCCCCTTCCGCTCCCAGGAAGACAGACACCATGTATGGGTGTACTTGATCTGCAAGGATGGATAGATAACCCAATTGGTTTTAGAGTGCCTTCCAGAGGTATGAGTGGACCCAGACAATGCCAAGAAAACATTTCCCAGACCATAACACTGCCTCCATCAGCTTGTGTTCTTCCAACAATGGCTGCAGTTCTCAATGGTTTTGCGTCTGACACGCCAACGTCCGTCCTGTTGATGGAGCAGAAAATGTGACACATCAGAGTAGGCAACCCTTTGCCAATCAGAAGATTCCAATTTCAGTACTGTCGTTAAAACTGAAGCCTTTTCTGATGATGACCCCATGTCACATGTGTGCAGTGACCATCTATTTGCTTCAGAGCCCCATACGCAACAGGGTTCCTTTGGATGGTGAGTTTCTCAACTGTAGCCTGTTGGTTGGCTCTCACACACCATCACAGCCGACGTTCACCTCTGACATCAATGGCATGTGGTGCCCCGCAGTTTCATCACCATTTGTTCACTTTAATCACAGCAGCACGAGAACAGTGCACAAACTGCCCTGTTTCAGAAATACAGCCACCCTTGGCCCGAAAGCCAGTGCCCATCCCCTTTTCAAAATCAGATAAACCGCACTTTTTACCGAAGACAGCGATGGTTGATATGTTTTTCAGAATGCTTTTATATCAGCTTATACACCCACCAAGCCAGCTCACGACAAGTGCTGTATTTCATTGGCTATGCGCTGCTGACGTCAAAAGTTGGCGGTGGTCATATATTGTTGTTGTGTCAGATTCTCTGTGACTCTGTGGACTGCAGCATGCCAGTCACATCTGTCAGCTACTGCTTCTCTTAGCTTCCTCAAGCTCATGTCAATTGCTTCAATGACCTCAGCTATCTATCTCTTTCCCTTCGTTGTGTGCCTTCAATCTTTCCCATCAGCAGAGACTTCTCTAGTGAATACTGTCTTCTCATGATATGGACACAATATCTCAGCTTCAGCCTCATGATCAAACCTTCCAGTGAACAGTTTGGCTTCATTTCCTGTAATATTGACTGATTGGATCTTCTTGCAGCCCAAGCGTTTTTCTCCAACACCACAATTCAAATGTGTCCATTCTCTGGTGCTCACACTTCTTTATGGTCCAGCTCTCACATGCGTATGTTACTACTGGGAATACCATAGTTCTGTCTATGCCGGCCTTTGTTAATAGTGTAATATTGTTCTTTTTAATAGCTTGTCCAGATTTGCCATAGATTTCCTCCCCAGAAGCAAATGTCTGTTAATTTGTGGCTGCAGTCACCATCTGAATTGATCTTGGACCCCAGGAAAATAAGATCTGTCACTGCCTCCACTTCTTCACCATCTATTTGCCATGATCCTTTTAACATTGAGCAGTGGGCCAGCCTTTGCACTCTCTTCTATCATCCTCATCAGTAGGTCCTTTAGTTCCTCAAGGAGGACTAAATAGTTAATATTTACAAGAGAGGGTGATTTTAAATATGTATCATCAACAGGATTTTGCTCAATAGGCTTTGCTTGTATTATACCATAGATGTGAAACGTATAGAGCAGAACAATGATGTCGCCATTAGTTAGTGTCCGACTGTGATGTCATTAGTCCATTAATATTAGATCTCGCATTCTCCGGTATTACTCTGTGGTTGCAATCCTTCCCTTTGTTATAAGTGCTAGCTCTGCATAAGAGTGTTTGTATTTATTTTATTTAAATTTTCATAATATGTTTTTGCTTTTATTTTATTATATATTATTATTAATATTAATAATGTAGATTGGATAAAAGTGGATTCCTTGTAGTTAGTGATGGCGCCTGGCGGGTGTATGTGAGCCGGGCACCGTGCTCTTGCTCTGATGCCTCTAAATAAAATATTACAAGTGCTCAGTCAGGTATCGGGTGCTCTGTGTATGTGAGATGCGTCTGTACAAGAGGACAGCTGGGAAACGGCCCCTACCTGCCAGACAGGACTTGTGCTTTAGGCTCTGTCGGTGCGCTGTGGGACTCGCAGCTTAACGTATAAACGTCTCAGAGATACATATGGATTCTGACCAGTTTGAGAAGAACACATTAATGCAAGTCACCATAACTGGAGTCTGGAAGAAGTCTTGTCGGTATTCCTGCACACGGGCACGCTCTTCAGCCTCATGCTTTGTGGTTATGTTCTTGTGTTGTCAGACCCGAGCTGCCAGTCTTCAGTAAACATTCATCCTTGGAAGAGCTTGTACGTCATGTTAGTGCCATGGAAGATTGGGCTTACAACAGAAAACCTCTGTTATCCTCTAGGCTTTGTGTAAATACGTATTGCCGGCGTGTGTGGTTATCTGTAAATAGTAATAATGTTAGTTGTCCTGGATGATAAATCTAATCCAGGACTGAGGGATCAGTAATATTACATGGTATTTGTACAGCAAATACATTCACATTGTATGTACTCACTGGTACAAGGAGAGACATGGGCCCATCACTGGGTGACATGTCTAAGGAGTGATGATGTCACACGTCCTCCCATCATGGGTCCTGCTCTGGGGAGATCTTACAGCCCATCACTGGGTGACATGTCTAAGCAGTGATGATGTCACACGTCCTCCCATCATGGGTCCTGCTCTGGGGAGATCTTACAGCCCATCACTGGGTGACATGTCTAAGGAGTGATGATGTCACACGTCCTCCCATCACACAGGCCCTGCTCTGGGGAGATCTTACAGCCCATCACTGGGTGACATGTCTAAGGAGTGATGATGTCACACGTCCTCCCATCATGGGTCCTGCTCTGGGGAGATCTTACAGCCCATCACTGGGGGTCATGTCTAAGCAGTGATGATGTCACACGTCCTCCCATCATGGGTCCTGCTCTGGGGGGATCTTACAGCCCATCACTGGGGGTCATGTCTAAGCAGTGATGATGTCACACGTCCTCCCATCATGGGTCCTGCTCTGGGGAGATCTTACAGCCCATCACTGGGTGACATGTCTAAGGAGTGATGATGTCACACGTCCTCCCATCATGGGTCCTGCTCTGGGGAGATCTTACAGCCCATCACTGGGGGTCATGTCTAAGCAGTGATGATGTCACACGTCCTCCCATCACACAGGCCCTGCTCTGGGGAGATCTTACAGCCCATCACTGGGTGACATGTCTAAGGAGTGATGATGTCACACGTCCTCCCATCATGGGTCCTGCTCTGGGGAGATCTTACAGCCCATCACTGGGTGACATGTCTAAGGAGTGATGATGTCACACGTCCTCCCATCACACAGGCCCTGCTCTGGGGAGATCTTACAGCCCATTACTGGGTGACATGTCTAAGCAGTGATGATGTCACACGTCCTCCCATCATGGGTCCTGCTCTGGGGAGATCTTACAGCCCATTACTGGGTGACATGTCTAAGCAGTGATGATGTCACACGTCCTCCCATCACACAGGCCCTGTTCTGGGGAGATCTTACAGCCCATTACTGGGTGACATGTCTAAGCAGTGATGATGTCACACGTCCTCCCATCACACAGGCCCTGCTCTGGGGAGATCTTACAGCCCATTACTGGGTGACATGTCTAAGCAGTGATGATGTCACACGTCCTCCCATCACACAGGCCTTGCTCTGGGGGGATCTTACAGCCCATCACTGGGTGACATGTCTAAGCAGTGATGATGTCACACGTCCTCCCATCACACAGGCCCTGCTCTGGGGAGATCTTACAGCCCATCACTGGGTGACATGTCTAAGCAGTGATGATGTCACACGTCCTCCCATCACACAGGCCCTGCTCTGGGGAGATCTTACAGCCCATCACTGGGTGACATGTCTAAGCAGTGATGATGTCACACGTCCTCCCATCACACAGGCCCTGCTCTGGGGGGATCTTACAGCCCATCACTGGGTGACATATCTAAGCAGTGATGATGTCACACGTCCTCCCATCAAACAGGCCCTGCTCTGGGGAGATCTTACAGCCCATCACTGGGTGACATGTCTAAGCAGTGATGATGTCACACGTCCTCCCATCACACAGGCCCTGCTCTGGGGAGATCTTACAGCCCATCACTGGGGGTCATGTCTAAGCAGTGATGATGTCACACGTCCTCCCATCACACAGGCCCTGCTCTGGGGAGATCTTACAGCCCATCACTGGGTGACATGTCTAAGCAGTGATGATGTCACACGTCCTCCCATCACACAGGCCCTGCTCTGGGGAGATCTTACAGCCCATTACTGGGTGACATGTCTAAGCAGTGATGATGTCACACGTCCTCCCATCACACAGGCCCTGCTCTGGGGAGATCTTACAGCCCATCACTGGGTGACATGTCTAAGCAGTGATGATGTCACACGTCCTCCCATCACACAGGCCCTGCTCTGGGGGGATCTTACAGCCCATCACTGGGTGACATGTCTAAGCAGTGATGATGTCACATGTCCTCCCATCACACAGGCCCTGCTCTGGGGAGATCTTACAGCCCATCACTGGGGGTCATGTCTAAGCAGTGATGATGTCACACGTCCTCCCATCACACAGGCCCTGCTCTGGGGAGATCTTACAGCCCATCACTGGGTGACATGTCTAAGCAGTGATGATGTCACACGTCCTCCCATCACACAGGCCTTGCTCTGGGGGGATCTTACAGCCCATCACTGGGTGACATGTCTAAGCAGTGATGATGTCACACGTCCTCCCATCACACAGGCCCTGCTCTGGGGAGATCTTACAGCCCATCACTGGGTGACATGTCTAAGCAGTGATGATGTCACACGTCCTCCCATCACACAGGCCCTGCTCTGGGGGGATCTTACAGCCCATCACTGGGTGACATGTCTAAGCAGTGATGATGTCACATGTCCTCCCATCACACAGGCCCTGCTCTGGGGAGATCTTACAGCCCATCACTGGGTGACATGTCTAAGCAGTGATGATGTCACACGTCCTCCCATCACACAGGCCCTGCTCTGGGGGGATCTTACAGCCCATCACTGGGGGTCATGTCTAAGCAGTGATGATGTCACACGTCCTCCCATCACACAGGCCCTGCTCTGGGGAGATCTTACAGCCCATCACTGGGTGACATGGTAAGTATGGATGATGTCACATGTGATGATATCCCACGTCTTCTCATCATGGCCCCCTAAAATAGATGGCTCGATCCTCCATTAATACATCAATATGACTTAATAAAGGCGCAGCGCTACACACAGACAGGCCTCAGCCATTTGCTTTTATTACTAAATATGAAGTGATTTTTGCCCAGCTGAGGGCCCCATAAAGTGCTCAGGACACTGACAGTGCGTCTTGTAAGGAGTTACTGTACATTCTTGTGTGTTTTATGTTCCTTTTACACTGTAATTAGGAGCTCATAACGAGCGGACACATCCCAAGACATCGGCACAGAAACTCCTTACAAGACATTATACATGAATGTAGATAAATAAGGAAATGACACTAAGAGATTCCCTGTGACTACAAGGAAATACACAAGTACCTCTGGTAAGTGTGTGTAATACCTAGGTGTCTTGGGGTTATTACACGGGGTATGAACCTGAAGATGATCTTCCCACGTTGGACGCAGAGTATCGCATATGTGAAGTAATACATTAGGGGCTGTATTTTCTGGTGTAGTTCTTCAGAAGATTATATTCTAAAAATTCACATCCTAGGCCCAGCAACAGGACACATACAGGAATATCTCTTACTAATGGGAGATCATTGTTATACACTGCTAACTACATGAGTCGGCATGGCGGTGACAGGGTTAAATCTTCATGCATCATACAGCTTGTTATTTCCTGGTACTTCAGCTGTTTATTTCCTCTTCTCTATCTGACAATAACAACACTGAGAGATAACAAGTCTCACAGGATCAGAGCTCCAGTCCCTGCAAGAACAAGAGGCCATGGAATAAGGTGCAAGATTTATTTGTAATGTAATAGTATAAGTAGAGCAGCCGTCCAGTGGTACAGTCAAACATTGTTAAAGAATTTAGGCATCTTTTTTCTGTGGCCCACGAACCTAATAGTATTACAGTTAAACACTTTGGGTATATCAATATATTCATTTATACAAAGGGGGGGGGGGGGACCAACTAGTGAAAACACTGATTATAATAGGATTAAAAATATACTCACAAAATAATGGTATCAGCAAAAGGGACAGAACAGACTCATACGCGCTTCATCCAGACAGGACTTCTTCAGGGATCTGAAGCTTGTACGAGAATAACATAAAATGAGTTGTATATTTACATACATTGTCCAATATACCTATGACACACTGTCCTATAAAAATGTAGCCATAACACTAGGGAAGATGGGCAGCACTGATCTAGGCAATGGGAATGTGACATTTGCAGCTGTCAGTGCTTTCTCTTGTATACAGTTTATTAGTTTACAAGGACACACCCTGCTGAGACAGAATCTGCAACAAAGAATAATCACATATAAAACAAAACATTTAAAGGCTGTTTTATTGGGATTTACTTTCTAAAAACATTTTGCCAAGTGTAGTTATTCTAAATATGATATAGAAAAAAAATGAGCACAGTGCTCTTTAAGGAGTGTTTAGAGTGCGTGTTTGTGAGGTTCTGCCGTCCCGTGTGACCGTCACCGGCGAGAGTGCAAGGACATGACCGTAGATATGGAGCTAAAGACTAACATGTAATGTAAACACCGCCGCTTTAAGGCTGCATTGTAGGTATGGAATCCCAAGGTTTTCATTGGACAGATTACTATGAGTCACACGGTGCTTTATGCTGAAGGGACCCAAAATAACTAGCTCTTAAGTTTCCATCTACACATCATGAGCTTATTAAATGAAGTGACCCGACTGGCATTGTGCAATCTTTTTAGTATGACTGGCATCGGGCAGTCTCTTTAGTATGACTGTCATTGCCTGGTCTCTTTAGTATGACTGGCATTGCCTGGTCTCTTTAGTATGACTAGCATCATGCAATCGCTTTAGTATGACTGGCATTGCACGGGGTCCTTAGTATGACTGGCATTGGGCAAGCTATTTAGTATGACTGGCATCAGGCAGTCTCTTTAGTATGACTGGCATCGGGCAGTCTCTTTAGTATGACTGGCATTGCACGGGGTCCTTAGTATGACTGGCAGTGGGCAATCTCTTTAGTATGAGTGGCATTGCCTGGTCTCTTTAGTATGACTGGCATTGCCTGGTCTCTTTAGTAAGACTGGCATTGTGCAGTCTCTTTAGTATGACTGGCATTGCACGGTCTCCTTAGTATGACTGGCATCGGGCAGTCTCTTTAGTATGACTGGTACTGCACAGTCTCTTTAGTATGACTGGCATTTGGCAATCTCGTTAGTATGACTGGCATCTTGCAATCGCTTTAGTATGACTGGCATTGCCTGGTCTCTTTAGTAAGACTGGCATTGTGCAGTCTCTTTAGTGTGACTGGCATTGCACATTCTTTTTAGTATGACTGGCATTGTGCAATCTCTTTAGTAAGACTGGCATTGCGCGGTCTCTTTAGTATGATTGGCATCGGGCAATCTCTTTAGTATGACTGGCATCGGGCAATAGGTTTAGTATGACTGGCATCGGGCAATATGTTTAGTATGACTGGCATTGCGCTGTCTCTTTAGTATGCCTGGCATTGCGCTGCCTCCCTAGTATGACTGGCATTGGGTGATCTCTTTAGTATGACTGGCATCAGGCAATATATTTATTATGACTGGCATTGCGCTGTCTCTTTAGTATGACTGGCATTTTGCGGTCTCTTTAGTATGACTGGCATTGGGCGATCTCTTTAGTATGACTGGCATCAGGCAATATATTTAGTATGCCTGGCATTGGGCAATCTCTTTAGTATGACTGGCATTGCGCTGCCTCCCTAGTATGACTGGCATCGGGCAATCTCTTTAGTATGACTGGCACTGCGCTGTCTCTTTAGTATGACTGGCATTGGGCAATCACTTTAGTATGACTGGCATTGCGCGGTCTCCTTAGTATGACTGGCATTGGGCAATCTCGTTAGTAGGACTGGCATCAGGCAATCACTTTAGTACGACTGGCATTGCGCGGTCTCCTTAGTATGACTGGTATCGGGCAATCTCTTTAGTATGACTGGCATTGTGCGGTCGCTTTAGTAAGACTGGCATTGTGTAGTCTCTTTAGTATGAGTGGCTGTAACGGATCTCCTGGCACCCCGACCGGGTACCTACGTTGATAGACGCGTCCTAGTTTGCATCGAGGCCTACAAGCACCGCACCGGACACCTCAACCACCACAGACTCCACAACCGCCGTAGTTTAGCTGGAGCCGCGCCGTCTTCCTTCCACCCTGTATGAATCTCCAGCATCCAGGACCGTGTGGGGAAGACCTCTCCTCCAAGGAGGACACATCAGGAACAAGCGTTCAGTAGTTACAGCTCAAGGGAGTATGCAAAAGCATAGCAATCCCCAGTATGATATAGCGATCCCCTCAAATAACGAGATGAGACTACGTTTTGAAGGGTCAAGTAGAACTAGAACTTTAATGACAGGGAATCTCCTTTTATGCAATGGTGCCCTCTGAAGGGCTACACCCACATAATTATCACAGCCAATTAGATACATGGTTCAACCCCCACGTCTCCTCCCCTCAGATAACAGGTAACACAATTAAAACAGGCACAATTTTAACCACATTCTGGATGTACCCCAAAAACAGGGGGTACACCTTTAAGTCCAGCACCGTTCAATATCTCTCACCCAGGGGAACAACATATTAATAAATGGCATGAATCAGACCAGGGGTTCAAAAGTTAGTAAAAGTATGTTTTTCACATAACACACAGACATGTCACATATCCCCCACACAATACACATATAGGACAATAGGTGTGGTCACCCCTCCCTGAGGCAACTTGATATAATCAGACAATGATTAAATCAGCCTTCTTTGTTCTTATCTGAGAATGAAAACAGTTTATACAATCGACTTTTCTTATCTGTAACAGATTATCTATTAGCCTAGTAGCTTTGATATTCTGAGCCAATATATTCTGTAGAACATAAAACAACATATCTACAGTACAGCAATGTGATCATATTTTAACCAAGAATTAAATAATCATAAAACAGGGTAAAACAGTGATGAGTTCCGTTACAGCTGGTGTCTGAGCGCATAAAACTTCCGAATAGCGCTCAGATCATCTTCACACAGTTCAATTGCCATGTAGCTAAAGTCTTTCCCATAGTCTTTCATTATATGAATGGGCTCCATGGCATATCTATCTGTGGTATCATGGTTCACACAGGGCAAGTACTGAATGACCCCCCTGTATGTAAAGGGCCAGAATTAGTGACATACACTCTGGTATGGCCGAATACTGTGTTTTGAAGGGCAATATGTACCAGGGCCATAGTCGCAGGGCAGGAGGCTGGCAAACAGTCCTCTCCAAGACAAAGTGGCGAAGGGCACTTAGTCACAGTGGCATTCCGCTGTCTCTTTAGTATGACTGGCATTGCGCGGGCTCTTTAGTTTGACTGGCATTGCGTGGTCTATTTAGTATGACTGACTAGCATTGAGCGGTCTCTTTAGTATGACTGGCATCGGGCAATCTATTTAGTATGACTGGCATTGCGCGGTCTGTTTAGTATGACTTGCATTGCATGGTCTCTTTAGTATGACTGGCATTGCGCGGTCTCTTTAGTATGACTGGCATTGCGCGGTCTCTTTAGTATGACTGGCATTGCGCGGTCTCTTTAGTATGACTGGCATTGCATGGTCTCTTTAGTATGACTGGCATTGCGCGGTCTCTAGTATGACTGGCATTGCACGGTCTCTTTAGTATGACTGGCATTGCGCGGTCTCTTTAGTATGACTGGCATTGCGCGGTCTCTTTAGTATGACTGGCATTGCGCGGTGTCTTTAGTATGACTGGCATTGCGCGGTCTCTTTAGTATGACTGGCATCCTCTAACCATATGACTTTATCACTTGTGATTATCCCGCACAGTGCTCTGATAAACCACATGGATATAATAATAGTACCATGCTAAAGTCTTATCATTATTATTGTTACTAGCGACTTGCCCGTCAAAAAATGACGGCAATAACATTTGAAGCCATGGTGTTTGCCTCCGAATGTGAGCTTATGGCCCCTCTGAGCACCTTTGGCGCTCATTGGGAGCCACAACTTGCTAAGCTTCAGCGCTCATTGCAAGCCTCTCCCCATTTGTACTTTATAGACCTCGCACTAGAGCACCCTCTGCGCTCATTGTGAGCCTCTCTCTCTGTGTTACTACCTTGGGATAAGTGTCACTGCCTTTGATTGAATGTAACTGTTTTGCGTTACATCTGAGTGCTTAGGGCTGGTATTTACGTCCTTTGGCCTAGTTTTCGGTTTGTTTAATTTTTTTTTCGGCAGCCATGTTTTTTCTTCCTTCAGCGATTTTCGATCATAAAAAGCCATGACATGTCTCAAATTAACTTGCACCCTCACTCACAGGCTCCCCGGCTCTCCCCCCGAGCTGTTTGTGGGTGTGTAAGTAAATTTGAGGCATATTTGTATGTTTTTGCAGTTTGGCAGTTTGACCGGTGAGAGGTAATAATGTTCATAAGATAAAGTCATTAGGAGAATTGGGGACGTCTTCATGTCATTTATACTTAAAGTACCCAACCTTCAATCTCAATTATTGTTAAATTAGTAAACGGCCAACGATAATCTCGTGTATAATGTTCTGTCATGTCTGTCTCATGCCCTGAAGCCGCGCTCTATCCCGAAGTGCGGTGTCTCTGCCTTATACATTATGTACAATATATATATATATATATATATATATATATATATATATACAGTGGATATAAAAAGTCTACACACCCCTGTTAAAATGTCAGGTTTCTGTGCTGTAAAAAAAAAATTAGACAAAGATAAATCATTTCAGAACTGTTTCCACCTTTAATGTGACCTATAAACTGTACAACTCAATTGAAAAACAAACTGAAATCTTTTAGGTGGAGGGAAGAAAAATAACAAATAAAAATAATGTGGTTGCATAAGTCTGCACACCCTCTTATAACTGGGAATGTAGCTGTGTTCAGAATTAAGCAATCACATTCCAAATCATGTTAAATAGGAGTCAGCATACACCTGCCATCATTTAAAGTGCCTCTGATTAACCCCAAATAAAGTTCAGCTGCTCTAGTTGGTCTTTCCTGAAATGTTCTTAGTCGCATCCCACAGCAAAAGCCATGGTCCACAGAGAGCTTCCAAAGCATCAGAGGGATCTCATTGTTAAAAGGTATCAGTCAGGAGAAGGGTACAAAATAATTTCCAAGGCATTAGATATACCAAGGAACACAGTGAAGACAGTCATCATCAAGTGGAGAAAATATGGCACAACAGTGACATTACCAAGAACTGGACCTCCCTCCAAAATTGATGAAAAGACAAGAAGAAAACTGGTCTGGGAGGCTACCAAGAGGCCTAAAGCAACATTAAAGGAGCTGCAGGAATATCTGGCAAGTACTGGCTGTGTGGTACATGTGACAACAATCTCCCGTATTCTTCATTTGTCTGGGCTATGGGGTAGAGTGGCAAGACGAAAGCCTTTTCTTACGAAGAAAAACATCCAAGCCAGGCTACATTTTGCAAAAACACATCTGAAGTCTCCCAAAAGCATGTGGGAAAAGGTGTTCTGGTCTGATGAAACCAAGGTTGAACTTTTTGGCCATAATTCCAAAAGATATGTTTGGCGCAAAAACGACACTGCACATCACCAAAAGAGCACCATTGACGCATGGTGGTGGCAGCTTTAGGGCTGTTTTTCTTCAGCTGGAACTAGGGCCTTAGATAAGATAGAGGGAATTATGAACAGTTCCAAATACCAGTCAATATTGGTACAAAACCTTCAGGCTTCTGCTAGAAAGCTGAACATGAAGAGGAACTTCATCTTTCAGCATGACAACGACCCAAAGCATACATCCAAATCAACAAAGGAATGGCTTCACCAGAAGAAGATTAAAGTTTTGGAATGGCCCAGCCAGAGCCCAGACCTGAATCCGATTGAAAATCTGTGGGGTGATCTGAAGAGGGCTGTGCACAGGAGATGCCCTCGCAATCTGACAGAGCAAAGAAGAGTGGGCAAATCTTGCCAAGTCAAAATGTGCCATGCTGATAGACTCATACCCAAAAAGACGGAGTGCTGTAATAAAATCACAAGGTGCTTCAACAAAGTATTAGTTTAAGGGTGTGCATACTTATGCAACCATATCATTTTATTTTTATATTTTTTCTTCCCTCTACCTAAAAGATTTCAGTTTGTTTTTCAATTGAGTTGTACAGTTTATAGGTCACATTAAAGTTGGAAAAAGTTTCACAGGGGTGAGTAGACTTTTTATATCCACTGTATGTTCTGTCCTTTCTGTGTCTGCCTCATGCCCGGGAGCTGCACTCTCTCCCGTATTGCGATGTCTCTCTCTCTCTCTCTCTCTCTCTCTATATATATATATATATATATATATATATAATGTTCTGTTCTTTTTCTGTCTGTCTCATGCCTGGGAGCTGCGCTCTATCCCGTTGTGCGGTGTCTCTCTCTCTATATATATATATATGCTCTGTCATATCTGTGTCTGTCTCATGCCTGGGAGCTGCGCTCTGTCCCGTAGTGCGGTGTCTCTCTCTCTCTCTCTCTCTCTCTATATATATATATATATATATATATATATATATATATATATATATATATGCTGTGTCATGTCTGTCTCATGCTTGGGAGCCGCACTCTCTCCCCTATATATATATTCTGGATATCTCCTGTTACTATGTAATAAAATGTAACTTTTACTGGTAAAGTAGAATAACACAAATAATCCACATGGCCTCCCTGGGATATAAGGCCGGGTGACATTACACAGCGAGTGCCATTATGCTCTGTCCATCCTGTCTCTGTGTTTATATCTGTCTCTTTGTGTCTCTCCAGGCTGTCTCGTATTCATTCCCACGGTGGGATCTCGGGACGGTCTCCTGCACACGAGAGTCCCTGAGGCACAGAGGTGAGTGTGTGGCCCCCGCCCGCTGCCTGTGGGAGGGTCCTCCAGGTGAGGGAGCAGGTTAGCTCACATTCCAGACATTACTGGGTGAGAGACATCCGAGAGCAGCTGCTAGCTGAGAGAGACCGTCTTGTGGGGATGTCACCATGTGAGGACCACAGGAGCCCAACATATGTGGTAATTACCTGAGCTTATATTACTGGTGGAGACTCTACCACCTCTGCTGGAAGGTCAGTCTGTCTGTCATAGACGTGGGCCCAGGGGTCCTCATCCTCCAGTTGTGGCACCAGTACTCACTATATATACACGGATGATGGCGGCCAGGTCACTCGTAGCGTCCAGTGTAGCGCAATAATAATATATTTATGGCATTTTATGAGTTCGGACTGGGGGGGGGGGGTATCTATCTATCTTTGACTATCTATCTATCTATGACTCTACCTACCTACCTATCCATCTATCTATCTATCTATCTATCTATCTATCTATCTATCTATCTATCTCTGACTCTATCTATCCCTCTATCTATCTATCTATCTATCTATCTATCTATCTATCCACCTATCTATCTCTGACTCTATCTATCTATCTATCCACCTATCTATCTCTGACTCTATCTATCCATCTATCTATCTCTGACTCTATCTATCCACCGATCTATCTCTGACTATCTATCTATGACTATCTATCTATCTATCTATCTATCTATCTATCTATCTATCTATCTATCTATCTATCTCCATCTATATATCTATGACTCTATCTATATATCCATGTATCTATCTATGACTCTATCTATCTATCTATCTATCTATCTATCTATCTATCTATCTATCTATCTATCTCTGACTCTATCTATCTATCTCTGACTCTATCTATCTATCTATCTCTGACTATCTATCTATCCATCTATCTATCTATGACTCTATCAATCCATCCATCTCTCTATCTATCTATCTATCTATCTTTGACTATCTATCCATCTATGACTCTATCTACCTACCTATCTATCTATCTATCTATCTCTCTATCTATCTATCTATCTATCTATCTATCTATCTATCTCTGACTCTATCTATCTATCTATCTCTGACTTTATCTATCAATCTATCTATCTATCTATCTATCTATCTATCTATCTATCTATCTATCTCTGACTCTATCTATCTATCCATCTATCTATCTCTGACTCTATCTATCTATCTCTGACTCTATCTATCTCTGACTATCTATCTATCTATCTCTGACTTTATCTATCTATCTATCTATCTATCTATCTATCTATCTATCTGTATCTATCTATCTGTCTGTATCTATCTATCTATCTATCTATCTATCTCTGTATCTATCTATCTATCTATCTATCTATCTATCTATCTATCTATCTATCTATCTATCTATCTATCTATTTATATATCCCTCTATCTATCTATCTATCTCTGTCTCTATCTATCTATCTATCTATCTATCTATCTATCCACCTATCTATCTCTGACTCTATCTAACATTGTTAACAGTGAGACAGTGGGAGAGATGTGAGGAATTGACACTGTAGTAGATGGTGGGAAGATCAGGAGTTCAGTCTTAGACAAGTTGAGTTTCAGATGGTGGACACCCATTGCCGGATTGCGAGTCTGATCACATATTGAGACGCTAATTGATTGACGTTTAGCCCCCATGTTTTACTGATGTCATGATGACGGTCTCATTTACTATTGGCTGTTTCTACATCGGTAGTTACGGCCTTTCTTAATTGATCATGATCATGCTCTGACATGCTACTTACAATTGCATGGTTTACGGTTTCGGCTTCCGGGCCGTAAGTTGCGGGCTTGTTCAATTGAATCTCTCTGTAATTGTATTCAATGCAAGGCCTTAGTTCTTAACCTCTATTGTTATAAAACATACAGACCTATTAAATTTGAAGCCTCTAGCGGCATCGGCACACACCAAAGGCTGCGGGCTTGAAATTCGGCTGCGTTACAGAGCTATTAAATTACACCATGCTGCGAGTTATGGGCCGGAGGCGCAAACCAATAAACCATTTGTCGCACGTTATACGTGCAGACGTGAACATGATCAATTAGTCAAACCCGTAGTTACAGGTTTAGACGGAGCCAATAGTAAAAGTGATCGTCATCATTACGTCACTGAAAAATGGAGGTTAGATCACAAAGTCTTACTGGCTTCAACTACGAGTTACGATCAGACCCGCAGTCCAGATATAATGCGATATTAATAAATCAGTAAATATAATATTCTAGCCCATGCGCGTTTCATTATATGTATTAACACATTGATTGCCGGGATCGATATGACAAAGAAATTAGACATGAAATAAAGTATTTTACATTGCAGATTTGCGAGCTTGAGAATGGCTATTAATTATAACATCACTTTCCCTTTTATTATAAGTACAGTAGTGTGTGTATATTTGCATTTACAGTGCTATGGATAGGACTTAAACCCCCTTGCGCGTCCTCTCTGGTATTCGTTGGCTTTTTGGCTCCATTTGCGGGTTACGGGTTTGAACGCCAGTGGATTCATTGCAATTTAATATCGTGATTGGAAACGTAACTGTTACGGGCTTGAGAGAACAAAGGATTGGTGGCCGCAGAGTGCAATTTTCAACATCCCGTAGGGTCTTTTCGTCCTTACCCCGCAAGTGGTTGGCGGGTTGATTTATGCAGCCAATTTAATAGCCTCAAGTCTTACGGGCTACGGTTTTATTCGTTGAGCGAATTTAATAGGACTGATAGACTATCAGCCCTATTAAATTACACATGTAAAAAATTTTATGCTAATATGATGAACATGATGGACCTTCTCTTAACTTACGCGTTTTGTGATTAAACTTCCTCAGGGTTGGCTATATATATACACACACACGCGCATATACACCGCACCGGAGCTTTATCTTAGTTCATCTAATCTCAGAGGTTGATGTACACCTAGGTGGGATGGAGGGGTTTCACGTTTTTATGCCTGCATTATATTTTTCTCATTGGTTTTGCTCCGTCATTATTACTATTATTACTATTATTATTACTATTATTATTATTATTATTACTATTATTATTATTATTATTATTACTATTATTACTATTATTACTATTATTATTATTATTATTACTATTATTACTATTATTACTATTATTATTATTATTATTATTACTATTATTACTATTATTATTATTATTATTACTATTATTACTATTATTACTATTATTATTACTATTATTACTATTATTATTATTATTACTATTATTACTATCATTATCCAGCAGATTCTATATCTCTCAGGTGAGCAGATAATTGAATGTAAACAGGTTGTAGTAAAATATAAAGTGACTTCTGCGATGCTACACACGTGGATCCGGGGGTATTGCTCTGGGGATAAATCGGTCAGCTGACTTTGGCCACTTATTGGACTTTTTTCTGGTGATTCAGTCGTCTTCTAGTCTCTATTTTTACAGAAATCAGTTTTAAGCAAAATTATTTTACGGAGTACTTTGTCTCTTTTCCCTGGCACTATCGCGGCGCTTGTAGTTTCTGGGCCCTGCATGTCATGTGGTGATTTCCTGGGACCAGCAGCTGAACAAATACTGAGGAGTAACATTCCTGGCCTGGTCAGTAACAGGAGGAAGCTGTAGTGTCACGTGACGTCTTCATTATATGGAACGGTCCTGCTGATTGGGTCACACGCCCATCGCCGCCTCTCCTATATTCTCCATTAGCCCAGATCGGTCTTTTTCATTGTAATTGCCGTTTTTGGGTCTGTCATTAATAAAACAGTTGTTATGTGTGGCCCCTTCCAGGGCTCCTGGGGGCCACGTGCAGCCCAGCATATTACTTAGGGTTCAGATCACAGCTTTATTTTATTTTCTCTCTCTGTTCTCTCCCTTTCTTCTCTCTTTCCTTGGTTCTCTTCTCTCAGTATTATCACTTTATTCTTTCTTTAATCTCTCATCCCTCTCCATCTCACACCATTTTACTCTTACTTGTTGTCTCTTCTCCATCACCTCTCCCTTTATTCTCACTTCTCGTTCTATCCTGTCTCTCTTTCTTTACTCTCTCTTCTCTCTCACTCCGTCCCCTTGCCCTCCCCTCTTCTCCCTGTGCTCCCTCCCCTTTCTCACAGTCTCCCTCCCCCATTTCCCTGTTTTCCTGTACAAGTTGTCCTTGTGGAGTTTGGCATGGACTCCCAGTTGGTGTGTGCCTGTGCAGATAAGGTATGAGGACAGTTAACTCTTTATAGTAATGTGACTTACCTCTTTAGGTCAGTGTCCGATTTCCTTTCTTCCCAAACTGGAGGGATCCTCGGAAGAGCAGGACTGAGTTCTGTATATGGCTCCCAGCTGTGTATACTGAGCCCAGGGCTGGGAGCCAGACGTCTAGGCCAGCATCTTGTCTAATGGCACTGACCCACGTCTCTCATTACAACTTTTTGTAATGTATTTCTGTACTCCGGACTCTGTAACGCAACCGGCGGGGCAGCTCTGGCAGCTTGGACTTACCCCAGTTATTGCCTGAAGGGGCAGTAAAGGTTATAGAATCAGTCAGATTGTGTGTAGAACGATGCATTTGTATTTATTTACTTACATTTATTTATATATATATACAATTAGTCATAATACAGATGGATAACGTTATGTGGGTCCAGTCAGTCCCATTGTAACTGAGATATGATCGTGTCCAGTCCACCATTATCAGAGATACTTGTCATACGGTGTACCTAAGAGATCTGGGAAAAAATAGTCCCCAATTATCCCAAATCTCCCTGAGTTGGAAATTAATATTTTTGTCATATCTACATGACACACTCACACTTCACTTTGAAGCCGATCGGTGATTCTGCTTTTTCTGATAATTCCCTTCGCTGTATTTTTGTGATATAAATTAAAGTTGCCCGTGAATTACAGAGGAAAATAACCAATGCCGTGTGTGACCAGAGAGACAGAGGACGACATTCCCCACAATGGGACGATTGTTTTTGCCCATGAATACCAAGCTAGACAAGATAAAGACAGCCAGCTCACACGCCAGTGGTAATGGCCGAGTCTGTAGATGCTACACATTTACACTTGCATGGTACGTGAGGGGGATCTGACATTATTGAGTCTAGAGGTGATTTTATGCATGTTATTTAATTAAGGAACTGGCCATGTTGGGAGACATGTGAACCAATATGGCAGCTGCTTTCTGATGGATATGAGAATGTTTAAAGTGAAATTGCTGTGAGGGAGGTGAAGATCTCCAGAAAGTAGGAGCAAGACCAGCACGTCGAAGTGAGAAGATAGGCCAAGGAACAGGAAACTCTTCCAGTGGAAGTGATAGAGTCAAACAAGTTTAAGTCATTTAAGCACGCCTGGGATAAGCATAAAACTATCATGAGTAGGTAGATAGAATGGGCATCATATCTATGTTTCTAAACATGAATAGGGCTATTAGGGGAGTATTTGGAGACAAGTGAGGAATTGCTATATTAGTAATGTTAAGGACAGAGATGTTATTCTGGAGTGTATGGTGAGCTAGAGGAGTGAGGTAGATGAGCTTGGTGATGGTTTGATGAGGAGAGAGGACATGATGAGAGTATTTATACTGATGTGATTATTAATAAAAGTAATAAATGGACTTCTGATGTGTTGTGGACATATGAGCGGTGCAGTAATTTGTGATTTACACCACCCTGTATAATTTTATGCTGTTTCTTGCTTATCAGGTTATTGGTGGTTTGCTGTGGGGAAGGTTTGTAGTTCCCCTATCTCACAGACAATGGTGGGGACCCTGAGCCAACTCCAGCAGGACACACAAGAGGAGGCGAAGGAGGAGCAGAACATGCAAGGAATACAGGATATACTGTTACGGAGGTCAGTGAGGATAAAGCTGCCAAAGGTAGGGTCATTGCAGGAACTCAAAATATTACAAGGAAAGAGACAGACACAAGCCATGCACGAGCAGGAGGACATTAAGGAACTGCAGGCAAAAGTGCAGGGTCTCCTAGATTCAAAGGACAGAAGGCAGCTTCCCGAGGACCAGAATCGGGAGAAAAGAATGGAATTTGTACAGGAAACAAGAGATCTGCAAGAGTGGAGGAACGCGAAGAGCAAAAGGCAACTGCAGGAGAACTTGCAAGAGACAAGCAGCCTGAGAGAGAAGCTGGACCAGAAGGAGAGAGAGCATGGAGAGGTGTGCAGGAGACTTCAGCAGGTGGGAGGAGGAGAGACAAGACTAGTCTGAATTGTGCTGTGTCCTGTAGTCTTGAGATGTGACTTGTGATGTTTTGATAGGTGCAGCGTCAGGCTGAGGAGATGAGCAGTCTTCAGATACAGCCGGTAAGTCTTAGGATTGGGTCAGTACTCGTTTTTGGTTACAGTCTCACATTCAGAGGAGGTTCACAGATCATCAGGATAACAAAGTTAATGGTCAGGATTCAGTAGATTTATAAGGAAGGCACTGGAGAATATAGAATGAGTCCCAAACGGGCTGAACATGTCCATCACGTAAAAGCCTGGAGTGAAGCTGTGAGTGCAGCCACCTCCTCAAATAAAACGCAGCATTGATCTAGCGCTTCTCCCAAATCTTGGAGTGTGAGCTGTGTGGGAGAGACACATTCTTACTGGAAGGTGTGTTTTACACATCATTTAATCACAAACTATAATATGCTTGTAAAGCACATGGCTAGCGTCTCCAGCCCAGGGATTTATTGGCATTGGTGGGAAGATGTGAGTCATATTGTGTGTGCCACATAACTGTACCAGAACACACTGGGACCAATACATGCAAAGCACAATAAAGGGTTAAGGCAGATGGGCTCAACGTTCACCAGAGGCCCAGTGTACCTGAAATATCCAATAAATGCCTTTACAGTCCCATCCCAAAGCCAGGCTAATGGGCACAACATGAAACATTCACCAAGGGCCCCGCATCTCTGGAGAGGGCTTACCTTAAATATGTTATGCTCCCAATAAATGCCTTCATAGCCCCATACCACTGCCAGGCCAATGGCCACAATATTTACTATGGGCCCATCATCTCTAGGGAGGGTTTGTCTGAAATACGGTATTCTCCTCTAAATGTCTTCATAGTCCCATCCCACCTGCCAATGGGCACAATATTAAACATTCTCCATGGGTCTGGCTCATGTAGAGAGGGTTTACCAGAAATATGTTATGCTCCCAATAAATGCCTTCATAGCCCCATACCACTGCCAGGCCAATGGCCACAATATTTACTATGGGCCCATCATCTCTAGGGAGGGTTTGTCTGAAATACGGTATTCTCCTCTAAATGTCATCATAGTCCCATCCCACCTGCCAATGGGCACAATATTAAACATTCTCCATGGGTCTGGCTCATGTAGAGAGGGTTTACCTGAAATATGTTCTGCTCCAATAAATGCCTTCATAGCCCCATACCACTGCCAGGCCAATGGCCACAATATTTACTATAGGCCCATCATCTCTAGGGAGGGTTTGTCTAAAATACGGTATTCTCCACTAAATGTCTTCATAGTCCCATCCCACCAGGCCAATGGGCACAATATTAAACATTCTCCATGGGTCTGGCTCATGTAGAGAGGGTCTAACAGGAGCATGCTTACTGTGCCCCATAAAGCAAACATATTACAAGGAAGTTGGGCTCATTCATGATAATTTTACTTGAAACCGCCCTTCTAGTTCCCATTGTTTGTGACTGAGGCTCTGGGGCCATTATACTTTGTTGCATTCACATCTTCTATTCCAATCATATCCTCTTATCTTACTCGGGGGTTAGACCTGTAGTAGGTTACATATTTATATCTGAGTTGCAATAATGTGCAACATATAATAGCGGGATTTAGTATATCACTACAACCTTTCTCTTAGGTTCTGCCTGTGCCTAGGTCTATGGGAGACAGGGTATATCTCTCGGGAAAATGGTGCAAAAAGAGAGGATTTGGGTCTGCTGGCCATTGTTACTTTGGAGTTAGAGAAGAGAAATGTAAGATAAGTGCGTTTGTCTTTCTATGATAAGGATCCTGGAGTTTAATGCTTCATTATCACCTCCTTACTTACAACCTGCTCTTTCAAATATCACATCTTGATAATTGGAAAAAAAGTTGATAGAAGTTTTAATTAGTTCATGCTGCTATTCGTTATAGTGCGTGGCCATTGCTTTCCATTGAATCCTGTTGTAAATTAAACATCATTATCTCAGACGTTTCAATAGAACTGAATTGCGATCTTATCTACATCTAAGACTCTTCTTAGGTGACCAATCTACTCATGGAAAAATACAATGCCTGTACCCAAGAAAATTTGAGTTAAAAGAGAAACCCTGTATTCATGTATTTATTTTCTCAAGAAAAGGTTCCAAAAACTGTGGTCCTTAGACCATAAATGGTTTGGGAGCTTCTTTATACATTACAGCTGGAATTACCAAAAAAAGAGTCACGAAACAAAATGCCTAAAGACTAATATACATAGTAATGCTATATTGTAACAGTGCATTATAATTGTTATGAAGCAGGTAGATGGTATATGGAGGCCATGAGCAGTAATCAAGTGGTCCTCCAAGACTTTTAAGTGGTCCAATGAAGAAAAAAAAAGGGTTTGGTACAGTAATCAAGTCAGCTTCCTAAGACGGGCATACTAGAAATATGAGAGTGGTCATTTTATAACGATAACCAAATGAGATTTGATAATTCCATCTATACCCTAAAAGCTGACATTGACCAGTTGAATATATCCTTAATGGTATTTTGCTAAATGCAACAGAAGGAGAAGAAAATGACTTATTTGAGAATAATAAAAAAGTAGTAAATAATGGAGCAAAGCTGCAGAAAAAGACAGTGAGTCATTTTTGATATTGGAAGAGGAGCAGCCGGTGGGTTTTGGTTATGTCGTTCTATGGAGGCATCGCCAGACCCCTCCATAAATACTGTGCTCGGTTCTAGAGATCAAGTCTTCAAAAGGATATTGACAAATCAGAAAGGAGTCAAAGAAGGGAGACTACATGGTGCCTGGTTTATACACCTTCTGACTACATGGTGCCTGGTTTATACACCTTCTGACTACATGGTGCCTGGTTTATACACCTTCTGACTACATGGTGCCTGGTTTATACACATTCTGACTACATGGTGTCTGGTTTATTCACCTTCTGACTACATGGTGCCTGGTTTATACACCTTCTGACTACATGGTGTCTGGTTTATTCACCTTCTGACTACATGGTGCCTGGTTTATACACCTTCTGACTACATGGTGTCTGGTTTATACACATTCTGGCTACATGGTGCCTGGTTTATACACCTTCTGACTACATGGTGCCTGGTTTATACACCTTCTGACTACATGGTGCCTGGTTTATACACCTTCTGACTACATGGTGTCTGGTTTATACACATTCTGGCTACATGGTGCCTGGTTTATACACCTTCTGACTACATGGTGCCTGGTTTATACACCTTCTGACTACATGGTGTCTGGTTTATACACATTCTGACTACATGGTGCCTGGTTTATACACCTTCTGACTACATGGTGCCTGGTTTATACACCTGACTACATGGTGACTGGTTTATACACCTTCTGATTACATGGTGTCTGGTTTATACACATTCTGGCTACATGGTGCCTGGTTTATACACCTTCTGACTACATGGTGCCTGGTTTATACACCTTCTGACTACATGGTGCCTGGTTTATACACCTGACTACATGGTGACTGGTTTATACACCTTCTGATTACATGGTGTCTGGTTTATACACATTCTGGCTACATGGTGCCTGGTTTATACACCTTCTGGCTACATGGTGCCTGGTTTATACACCTTCTGACTACATGGTGCCTGGTTTATACACCTTCTGACTACATGGTGCCTGGTTTATATACCTTCTTACTACATGGTGCCTGATTTATACACCTTCTGACTACATGGTGCCTGCTTTATACACCTTCTGACTACATGGTACCTGGTTTATACACATTCTGACCACATGGTGCCTGGTTTATACACCTTCTAGGCACACTTCATGGTCTTTATTTGCATAGCTTAGGATGAAGGGAGATATATTTACACAGTGTTTCCCATCTCTTTCCTTGGAAGGCCGCGGTTCTGCTTCACATGACCAGATGTTTCAACAAGAACATTTCTCAGGAAGGTTTCTTTCTTGAGAAAGCTTCGTTTTGGTCTGGGGAGGTATAATGAGAGGTTTTGAGGTCCTGGTGAAGTGGTTTGGAAGTAGTTTGGATGGGCATCTGGGGTAATACAAAAGCCATTCTGGGGTTCAGTAGATATGGTAATGGTTGTGGATGCTGGAACTTGTTCTGTCACTGAATTAGTTTGGTAAACAACACATTTAATAAAGTCCAGTCCCTACTCTTTCCCATATAGGGTCTATGTGACCCATTCAGACACATTGTGGTAAACGGGCAAGTGGAATGGAGGGTGTTACTAAGTGTGAGTGTCTCGAAGCTCATTCACTTAGGGAGCTGCTTGAAAGGATTGTTATCCTTCTAAGTGGCAAAGATGCGCAACGTTAGTCCTCCGAACAAATACTGTGGCATGGGCGAGGCGTGGGGAGGGCAGCATTGGTTATTTTGTCATATACTTATTTAATATCCGATAGTAACATGAAGGACATGAAGGAGAGCTCCCAGTACATTGTGTATACCAAGAACTGCGTACATGGCATAAGAACGCTGTACATCTCTATAATTGTTAGGTGGTTATTTCTTCCAAAGGAAAATAACTTTCAGCCTTAGCTCTGCGTTCTCTCACAATTTCCTACTGCGGCCATTAAACGTGTTTTATCGTGTAAAGTACAGACCCCTCAGGGAGAAAGTCATGGTGTACGTGATGACATGAGATAAGCCTAAATATTTCTATATATGAGTGGATGCAACAGCCAGAGAGCGCAGATCTGGCGCTGAATGTACTGAGGTAGAATGAATCACCCAGCAATGATACCGATGCTATTACTATATGTACATCACACACAGGACATCTTGTCTTATAATAAAGGGTTTTATACAAAAATGTGTTGGAAACTCCCAGTCTCATCATTTCACAAAGTGCACTTAAACTAAGTTTTTTTTCCGGATTTTACTAGGTATGCCATATGTGTTCATTTTCTTGTATGTCCTTTGTTTTATAAAAAAGTAATTAGATGCTTTTGTTGAGTAAAATAGTCCCTGTATGGGTCGTATGCTGACACAGACTCTGTAGGGCTGGATGTGCAGTGTAGGGTCAGGGACTATGTTGCAGCTTGTTTCTGAGACATAGTATCTGATAGGCTAGAACACTACACTGCACATTCAGGACTACATGTGGGTGATTAGTAGAACAGACGGACCCGGTTTGGGAGGGTTTTTTGTCCTTGCACTGAGCTCTGTGTCTGCCTTTCAGGGTGATACAGATCTGGAGAAGCACCGAGACCTGTTGGTGTCAGACAATGAGCGTCTGAGGCAGGAACTGCAGCTTCTGAGGAGTCGTGTTGACTGTGAGAACAACCAGGTAAAGAGGCCATAACCAGTAGAGTGCAACTACACTCAGAGCACCGGGATGCCCTACTATGAGCTTGCATTGGGATGCCCAATTATGAGCTTGCATTGGGATGCCCTACTATGAGCTTGCATTGGGATGCCCTACTATGAGCTTGCATTGGGATGCCCAACTATGAGCTTGCATTGGGATGCCCAACTATGAGCTTGCATTGGGATGCCCAACTATGAGCTTGCATTGGCATGCCCTACTATGAGCTTGCATTGGGATGCCCAACTATGAGCTTGCATTGGGATGCCCAACTATGAGCTTGCATTGGGAAGCCCAACTATGAGCTTGCATTGGGATGCCCTACTATGAGCTTGCACTGGCATGCCCTACTATGAGCTTGCACTGGCATGCCCTACTATGAGCTTGCATTGGGATGCCCTACTATGAGCTTGCATTGGGATGCCCTACTATGAGCTTGCATTGGGATGCCCAACTATGAGCTTGCATTGGGATGCCCAACTATGAGCTTGCATTGGGATGCCCTACTATGAGCTTGCACCGGGATGCCCTACTATGAGCTTGCATTGGGATGCTTTACTATGAGCTTGCATTGGGATGCCCTACTATGAGCTTGCATTGGGATGCCTGACTACTGACTCCATTGTAGAGAGATCAGAGCACAAATACAGCCCTGACACCACAGCACATATACCTTCCTCAGCCCCATTACAGTGGAGGCATATAACAGGAAAAGCTAAATATGTTACACTTTGTTTTTTGCCTGGATTTATGATCCTTCATCTATTAACTCTACTCCTCTTACTTGTTTGTTATCCACTTATTTTCCACAATAAGATGTGCCCATGACTCAGAGTATTGGGCACAGGGTGGTATGAATGCCTGGCTGCACTGACTGCTATTATGGGTGCCATAGCTCAACTCTTCTCCCTGGCAGTGCCCCAGATAATCCCAGAACTTCATAGTGTCCCTGTGGACTTGTAAGGTCCAAAGAACTCTTAACAACTTACTGATTTTAGGGCCCATGCCCACTCTAATACTCCATTTAAGTTACATGCACACATACTAATTACTCCCTAATGCTACACGTGCACACTGATTGCCCATTTGTTTTTCAGGAGCTGGTTACCCTCCAGCAGCGGGTATGTTCCCTGGAGAAGGAGGAGGCAGAGAGGAAGATTCTGATCTCTAACCTCCAGCGGGAGGTGCAGCAGAAAGCCGAGCGCCTGGCGGAGGCCGAGCTACGTCTGAGGGACTCTGCACGGGAGAGGGTGGAGGAAGAGGAGCGCCTGAACCGTAGGCTGAGGGAGTACCAGCTATCCCAGCAACCTCAGATAAAGGTTAGAGGTCAATGCAGCATATCTATCTCCAAGGTGTATAAGCTTTCTAGTATGTTTAGTGCAGGATGGATAATCCCAATGTACATCTACTTCATTGTGTGTTTGGTCCAGGCTGCATAGTTAAAGTGTAATTTTGCTGTGTTGTTTAATTAGTACAGGCATGGGCGGATTTCACATTAGGCAGAGTAGGCAGTAGTAGGGGCGCAGTTTTCGAACACTTAAGTATGCATCAGTACACAGATAGAGGGTGGATCTGTTTGTACAGGTGTCCTTCTAGGAGTGTTTAGTGCCTTTGGGGAAGGAATAAAATGGTTAAGGAGAATCTGGACTGGTGTCATTTGGTGTTAGAGCTGTGTATATATATATATATATATATATATATATATATATATATATATATAACTGCTTGCTTGATCCCTCCATAACTATGACTGATCCCTCTATTATTGCAGTACGTTGTACAGACGGTGGAGGTGGAGTCGGGAAAGATGAAGGCCGCGCTCAGCCAGGCACAAAGTCATAGTATGAGCCTCCAGAAACAAGTAGACCTGCAGCGCCAAGTACTGCAAGAGATGCAGCAACAGCTCCAGCGCCAACAGAAAGAGGCAGAGGAGCTCCGAGCACAGGTCAGTGTGAGAGTGACTGTGTGCACCTGTCAGAGAGAGTGAGAGAGCAGGTCAGAGAGTGAGTGAGAGAGCAGGTCAGAGAGTGAGAGAGCAGGTCAGAGAGTGAGTGAGAGAGCAGGTCAGAGAGTGAGTGAGAGAGCAGGTCAGTGTGAGAGAGCAGGTCAGAGAGTGAGAGAGCAGGACAGAGAGTGACTGTGTGCACCTGTCAGAGAGTGAGTGAGAGAGCAGGTCAGAGTGTGAGTGAGAGAGCAGGTAAGAGAGTGAGTGAGAGAGCAGGTCAGAGAGTGAGTGAGAGAGCAGGTCATAGAGTGAGTGAGAGAGCAGGAGAGAGAGAGTGAGAGAGCAGGTCATAGAGTGAGAGAGCAGGACAGAGAGTGAGTGAGAGAGCAGGTCAGAGAGAGTGAGAGAGCAGGACAGAGAGTGAGTGAGAGAGCAGGACAGGGAGTGAGTGAGAGAGCAGGACAGGGAGTGAGTGAGAGAGCAGGTCAGAGAGTGAGTGAGAGAGCAGGTCAGAGAGTGAGTGAGAGAGCAGGTCAGTGTGAGAGTGACTGTGTGCACCTGTCAGAGAGAGTGAGAGAGCAGGTCAGTGTGAGAGTGAGAGAGCAGGTCAGTGTGAGAGTGACTGTGTGCACCTGTCAGAGAGAGTGAGAGAGCAGGTCAGAGAGTGAGAGAGCAGGACAGAGAGTGACTGTGTGCACCTGTCAGAGAGTGAGTGAGAGAGCAGGTCAGAGAGTGAGTGAGAGAGCAGGTAAGAGAGTGAGTGAGAGAGCAGGTCAGAGAGTGAGTGGGAGAGCAGGCCAGAGAGTGAGTGAGAGAGCAGGCCAGAGAGTGAGTGAGAGAGCAGGTCAGAGAGTGAGTGAGAGAGCAGGTCAGAGAGTGAGTGAGAGAGCAGGTCATAGAGTGAGTGAGAGAGCAGGAGAGAGAGAGTGAGAGAGCAGGTCATAGAGTGAGAGAGCAGGTCAGAGAGTGAGTGAGAGAGCAGGTCAGAGAGTGAGTGAGAGAGCAGGTCAGAGAGTGAGTGAGAGAGCAGGTCAGTGTGAGAGTGACTGTGTGCACCTGTCAGAGAGAGTGAGAGAGCAGGTCAGAGAGTGAGTGAGAGAGCAGGTCAGAGTGTGAGTGAGAGAGCAGGTCAGAGAGTGAGTGAGAGAGCAGGTCAGAGAGTGAGTGAGAGAGCAGGTCAGAGAGTGAGTGAGAGAGCAGGAGAGAGAGAGTGAGAGAGCAGGTCATATAGTGAGAGAGCAGGACAGAGAGTGAGTGAGAGAGCAGGTCAGAGAGTGAGTGAGAGAGCAGGTCAGAGAGTGAGTGAGAGAGCAGGTCAGAGTGTGAGTGAGAGAGCAGGACAGAGAGTGAGTGAGAGAGCAGGTCAGAGAGTGAGTGAGAGAGCAGGACAGAGAGTGAGTGAGAGAGCAGGACAGAGAGTGAGTGAGAGAGCAGGTCAGAGTGTGAGTGAGAGAGCAGGACAGAGAGTGAGTGAGAGAGCAGGTCAGAGAGTGAGTGAGAGAGCAGGTCAGAGAGTGAGAGAGCAGGACAGAGAGTGAGAGAGCAGGTCAGAGAGTGAGTGAGAGAGCAGGACAGAGAGTGAGTGAGAGAGCAGGTCAGAGAGTGAGTGAGAGAGCAGGTCAGAGTGTGAGTGAGAGAGCAGGACAGAGAGTGAGTGAGAGAGCAGGTCAGAGAGTGAGTGAGAGAGCAGGACAGAGAGTGAGTGAGAGAGCAGGACAGAGAGTGAGTGAGAGAGCAGGTCAGAGTGTGAGTGAGAGAGCAGGACAGAGAGTGAGTGAGAGAGCAGGACAGAGAGTGAGTGAGAGAGCAGGTCAGAGAGTGAGTGAGAGAGCAGGTCAGAGAGTGAGTGAGAGAGCAGGTCAGAGAGTGAGTGAGAGAGCAGGACAGAGAGTGAGTGAGAGAGCAGGACAGAGAGTGAGTGAGAGAGCAGGTCAGAGAGAGTGAGAGAGCAGGACAGAGAGTGAGTGAGAGAGCAGGACAGAGAGAGTGAGAGAGCAGGACAGAGAGAGTGAGAGAGCAGGACAGAGAGTGAGTGAGAGAGCAGGACAGAGAGTGAGTGAGAGAGCAGGTCAGAGAGTGAGTGAGAGAGCAGGACAGAGAGTGAGTGAGAGAGCAGGTCAGAGAGTGAGTGAGAGAGCAGGTCAGAGAGTGAGTGAGAGAGCAGGTCAGAGAGTGAGTGAGAGAGCAGGACAGAGAGTGAGTGAGAGAGCAGGACAGAGAGTGAGTGAGAGAGCAGGTCAGAGAGAGTGAGAGAGCAGGACAGAGAGTGAGTGAGAGAGCAGGACAGAGAGAGTGAGAGAGCAGGACAGAGAGTGAGTGAGAGAGCAGGACAGAGAGTGAGTGAGAGAGCAGGTCAGAGAGTGAGTGAGAGAGCAGGACAGAGAGTGAGTGAGAGAGCAGGTCAGAGTGTGAGTGAGAGAGCAGGACAGAGAGTGAGTGAGAGAGCAGGTCAGAGAGTGAGTGAGAGAGCAGGTCAGAGAGTGAGTGAGAGAGCAGGTCAGAGTGTGAGTGAGAGAGCAGGTCAGAGAGTGAGTGAGAGAGCAGGTCAGAGTGTGAGTGAGAGAGCAGGTCAGAGAGAGTGAGTGAGAAGAGCAGGTCAGAGAGTGAGTGAGAGAGCAGGCCAGAGAGTGAGTGAGAGAGCAGGCCAGAGAGTGAGTGAGAGAGCAGGTCAGAGTGTGAGTGAGAGAGCAGGTCAGAGTGTGAGTGAGAGAGCAGGTCAGAGAGAGTGAGTGAGAAGAGCAGGTCAGAGTGTGAGTGAGAGAGCAGGTCAGAGAGAGTGAGTGAGAAGAGCAGGTCAGAGAGTGAGTGAGAGAGCAGGTCAGAGAGAGTGAGTGAGAAGAGCAGGTCAGAGTGTGAGTGAGAGAGCAGGTCAGAGTGTGAGTGAGAGAGCAGGCCAGAGAGTGAGTGAGAGAGCAGGCCAGAGAGTGAGTGAGAGAGCAGGACAGAGAGTGAGTGAGAGAGCAGGTCAGAGTGTGAGTGAGAGAGCAGGTCAGAGTGTGAGTGAGAGAGCAGGTCAGAGAGAGTGAGTGAGAAGAGCAGGTCAGAGAGTGAGTGAGAGAGCAGGTCAGAGAGAGTGAGTGAGAAGAGCAGGTCAGAGTGTGAGTGAGAGAGCAGGTCAGAGAGAGTGAGTGAGAAGAGCAGGTCAGAGTGTGAGTGAGAGAGCAGGTCAGAGAGAGTGAGTGAGAAGAGCAGGTCAGAGTGTGAGTGAGAGAGCAGGTCAGAGAGAGTGAGTGAGAAGAGCAGGTCAGAGTGTGAGTGAGAGAGCAGGTCAGAGAGAGTGAGTGAGAAGAGCAGGTCAGAGTGTGAGTGAGAGAGCAGGTCAGAGAGAGTGAGTGAGAAGAGCAGGTCAGAGTGTGAGTGAGAGAGCAGGTCAGAGAGAGTGAGTGAGAAGAGCAGGTCAGAGTGTGAGTGAGAGAGCAGGTCAGAGTGTGAGTGAGAGAGCAGGCCAGAGAGTGAGTGAGAGAGCAGGTCAGAGTGTGAGTGAGAGAGCAGGTCAGAGAGAGTGAGTGAGAAGAGCAGGTCAGAGAGTGAGTGAGAGAGCAGGACAGAGAGTGAGTGAGAGAGCAGGTCAGAGAGTGAGTGAGAGAGCAGGACAGAGAGTGAGTGAGAGAGCAGGTCAGAGAGTGAGTGAGAGAGCAGGACAGAGAGTGAGTGAGAGAGCAGGCCAGAGAGTGAGAGAGAGAGCAGGTCAGAGTGTGAGTGAGAGAGCAGGACAGAGAGAGTGAGTGAGAGAGCAGGCCAGAGAGTGAGTGAGAGAGCAGGTCAGAGAGTGAGTGAGAAGAGCAGGTCAGAGAGTGAGTGAGAGAGCAGGTCAGAGAGTGAGTGAGAGAGCAGGTCAGAGTGTGAGTGAGAGAGCAGGACAGAGAGTGAGAGAGCAGGACAGAGAGTGAGTGAGAGAGCAGGACAGAGAGAGTGAGTGAGAGAGCAGGCCAGAGTGTGAGTGAGAGAGCAGGTCAGAGAGTGAGTGAGAGAGCAGGTCAGAGAGAGTGAGAGAGCAGGTCAGAGTGTGAGTGAGAGAGCAGGTCAGAGAGTGAGTGAGAGAGCAGGCCAGAGAGTGAGTGAGAGAGCAGGTCAGAGAGTGAGTGAGAGAGCAGGTCAGAGAGTGAGTGAGAGAGCAGGCCAGTGTGTGTAGAGGAGCTTGTGAGAGTGTCAGAGCCTGGGTTAGACTGCACGGGTCTGAGTGTGTAGAGGAGCTTGTGAGAGCGTCAGAGCCTGGGTTAGACTGCACGGGTCTGAGTGTGTAGAGGAGCTTGTGAGAGTGTCAGAGCCTGGGTTAGACTGCACGGGTCTGAGTGTGTAGAGGAGCTTGTGAGAGCGTCAGAGCCTGGGTTAGACTGCACGGGTCTGAGTGTGTAGAGGAGCTTGTGAGAGCGTCAGAGCCTGGGTTAGACTGCTCGGGTCTGAGTGTGTAGAGGAGCTTGTGAGAGCGTCAGAGCCTGGGTTAGACTGCACGGGTCTGAGTGTGTAGAGGAGCTTGTGAGAGCGTCAGAGCCTGGGTTAGACTGCTCGGGTCCGCTCAGTACCTGTTGGTTCTTGCTCAGGTGGAGCTCTATGAACTGGAGCTGGATCAGTCCCAGGCCCAGATGGTTCAGGAGTATCAGAGTCTGCAGGAGGAGAAGGAACAGGCTGTCTCTGAGGCCTTCAAGAGAGCGCAGGAGGAGATGAGAGCAGTGCACCTTAGTCTGGATGGTGAGACTGCTTTTTATGTATGTGTTTGTCATACTCACAGAGAGCACTGAATATTTCCCTCTATCTGAGACACTCACATGGCGTCTCTCCTTCCCTCACTGGATGTCACTCTCTTTACGAGACACATGGGGTATGTCTAATGCCCTTATTGCATGTCTCCCTCTATATCTGAGACACTCACATGGCGTCTCTCCTTCCCTCACTGGATGTCACTCTCTTTACGAGACACATGGGGTATGTCTAATGCCCTTATTGCATGTCTCCCTCTATATCTGAGACACTCACATGGCGTCTCTCCTTCCCTCACTGGATGTCACCCTCTTTACGAGACACATGGGGTATGTCTAATGCCCTTATTGCATGTCTCCCTCTATATCTGAGACACTCACATGGCGTCTCTCCTTCCCTCACTGGATGTCACCCTCTTTACGAGACACATGGGGTATGTCTAATGCCCTTATTGCATGTCTCCCTCTATATCTGAGACACTCACATGGCGTCTCTCCTTCCCTCACTGGATGTCACCCTCTTTACGAGACACATGGGGTATGTCTAATGCCCTTATTGCATGTCTCCCTCTATATCTGAGACACTCACATGTCTGTTTATGCCTCCAATATTCTCTCAGGTGTGCGAAAGAACCTCCTCACCCTGCAGCCGGCTCTGCGCACTCTCACCCATGATTACAATGCTCTGAAGCGCCAGGTGCGAGACTTCCCCATCATGCTGAATGAGGCCATGACACAGGCGCACCAAGAGGTACATTACGCTCTCGCACGGTCACTTATACCTATCTCATACGGTCTTATCTCTGCGGCGCCTCCTTGTACCTAGCGAATCATCGTATTCTCTCTTTGGGAGAGCGCACAAAGGTTTTTAGGTTTGGAATCAGTAGTGATATATATATATATATAATATATTCATGTAGGCCGGAAATGTAGTGCATACAGGACAGTCTCTTTGTCTCTGGATGTCTCTCTCACTCACTCTTCTCTCTTAGTTTGCACTCGCTGCTCAAAGTGTCAGAGAAACGAATGCAGAATTACTGCGCAAATATCGGAGAGAGCTCCAACTGCGCAAAGAGTGTCACAACCAGCTGATCCGACTGAGAGGTGAGTACATGTGAGCATGGTAACACTGCCCGTGTGTATGGAACATGTGAGCATGGTAACACTGCCCGTGTGTATGGAACATGTGAGCATGGTAACACTACCCGTGTGTATGGAACATGTGAGCATGGTAACACCGCCCGTGTGTATGGAACATGTGAGCATGGTAACACCGCCTGTGTGTATGGAACATGTGAGCATGGTAACACCGCCCGTGTGTATGGAACATGTGAGCATGGTAACACTGCCCGTGTGTATGGCACATGTGAGCATGGTAACACCGCCCGTGTGTATAGCACATGTGAGCATGGTAACACCGCCCGTGTGTATAGCACATGTGAGCATGGTAACACTGCCCGTGTGTATGGAACATGTGAGCATGGTAACACCGCCCGTGTGTATGGAACATGTGAGCATGGTAACACTGCCTGTGTGTATAGCACATGTGAGCATGGTAACACCGCCCGTGTGTATGGAACATGTGAGCATGGTAACACTGCCTGTGTGTATAGCACATGTGAGCATGGTAACACCGCCCGTGTGTATGGAACATGTGAGCATGGTAACACCGCCTGTGTGTATAGCACATGTGAGCATGGTAACACTGCCCGTGTGTATGGAACATGTGAGCATGGTAACACCGCCCGTGTGTATGGAACATGTGAGCATGGTAACACCGCCCGTGTGTATGGAACATGTGAGCATGGTAACACTGCCCGTGTGTATGGAACATGTGAGCATGGTAACACTGCCCGTGTGTATGGAACATGTGAGCATGGTAACACTGCCTGTGTGTATGGAACATGTGAGCATGGTAACACCGCCTGTGTGTATGGCACATGTGAGCATGGTAACACCGCCCGTGTGTATGGAACATGTGAGCATGGTAACACTGCCCGTGTGTATGGAACATGTGAGCATGGTAACACTGCCCGTGTGTATGGAACATGTGAGCATGGTAACACCGCCCGTGTGTATAGCACAAGTGAGCATGGTAACACCGCCCGTGTGTATAGCACATGAGTACATGGGGCACCAATACCTACTTTGTCCATTGTTATCTTTGTAGGGAACATCCGTGTCCTGGCTCGCGTCCGGCCAGTCACGCAGGAGGATGGTGTGGGTCCTGGCGCACAGAGCGTGGTGGCCTTTGACACAGATGATGATGGGATCTTGCATGTTACTCACAAAGGAAAGGGTCTGAGTTTTGAGCTTGACAGAGTCTTCACTCCACGGGCAACACAAGAAGAGGTAGGAGGAGAAAACGGACTAAAGGACCATAAAACAAGATGGGTGACCAAGGGAAGGGCAAGGAGCAGCAAACCACTGATGATGGGTGGAATAACAATGCCAAGCAGTCACATTGGGGGCACCTCCGACCAACCAGACTATCGCCAGGTCCATATTAGGGAAGGCCTCTCAACCACGCTAGGGCGAGGATAGTTCTGTACTGGGAAGATCCTCACCATGAGGGACAACTCACTAGTAACATGGCTCATACCTGTCATGGCTACACTAGGGAAAGACAACGTGATAGAAAGGAGACAGACGTGTTAGATTGTTGGGTCATTCCCATCTCTTTGCTTTCAGGTCTTCTGTGAGGTTGCGCCTCTCATTACCTCCTGTCTGGACGGTTACAGTGTCTGTATCATGGCGTATGGGCAGACGGGCTCTGGCAAAACATACAGCATGGAGGTAAATGCATACGTGTGTGCGTAGTTTCAGATGTGCTCCTTACTCATGATGTTACAGACTCATCTCTTTGGGTATGCAGTGTTTGGCAGTGTATGTGTGTGCACCAGATATGTAGTGTATCACTCAGTGATCCAGCCCTAAAATACCAAGCAATTCTAGACGTACGCTTCTACCTTAGTTGGACCTCGTCAGTGAAGTGTAGCTGAACTCCCTGAGGCACAATGAGCATGTGGTCCACCTCTGGACCCCCCTATCTAATTTTGCTTTACACTGTTTAGTTACCCATATTGGTGAGTGCCTTGGCTGTCCGGTAGGATTGGTAATGCCACATATACAGTAGTATTCCCATGTGTATATTTACATATAAATCATTGCCCGTACCCTCCGGTGCTCACATTAAGTTGGTCGCCATAACTTGAGCTTTCAGAGCTTTCCTTAGTCTATACTTTTTTCCATTGCTTTAATAGACTGATATCACAACTATCACATTGTTTATATTTAGTTTTTTTTATTATTGTACAATATATAGGATTTTTTTCTCAAAATGGTACTTTGGTAAGAGACAGGAGGTGCCTACACAGACCAGCTTTAGTTTGTAAGTAGCGAGTTTCCAATCTTGTAGGGTGCTTTGGAAAAAATCACTTTCTATAAAAATTCTAAGCTTAAAACCGGGCCCTCCATCTTCGGCAGTTTGGTAACATTGTATTTGTCCGCTTCTAATCCCCTGTACAGCGCCACGGGATATGTTGCCGCGTTACAAATAAAAGTTAAGAATAATATTTCTCTAATATACGTCTTACTCACTCCGTGTACTTGTCCTGTCCTCCTCCAGGGCACACCATCTGACCCCGGGATTAACCAGAGAGCTCTGAGCCTTCTTCTCTCCGAAGTGAAAGAGAGGTCCACCGCCTGGGAGCACGAGCTGAGCGTGAGCATGACCGAGATTTACAACGAGTCTCTGCGGTAAGTAACTAGCGCAGCCTGAGGTGGCGCCGCTGTGACACGGAATAACCGGGTAGTGGGAACAGGTTCACATTAAATATAACATCAGAGGGGGGGTTATATACATGGTGAGCTCTGGAGACATGGAGATGATTGCATTTATTGTGTGAGGGTTAACTACACTAAGGTTGAAAGGATTTATGTGTCGGGGGAAGAACTTCATCTTAGATATAAAGGCTCTGCATGATCCAAGATGTTGAGATTGGGGGTGAAGAATCGGGCTGATAAGTTCAGAAGCACCCAGTGTAATGACATTAAATATATGTTTGCATTTTCCTACAGTTCCCGCACATGGCCGATAAACACATGATTTGACTTCATTTAATTTCAGGGACCTTCTGGGGTCAGACCCTCACACATCTCTAGATATTAAGATGTCTCCAGGGAATGCCGGGGATCTGTACGTTCCAGGCCTGACCGAGAAGATTGTTCAGAGCATGCAGGACATTAATAAGGTGAGATCGGATAAGCATAACATTATACAGGGAACAGACGATGGGGGCACAATGACAGATATTAGTGGGGCTCTCGTTATTTTTCTTACTCCTTCCCACCCTCTTCCTTCTCTTACTCCTTCCCACCCTCTTCCTTCTCTTCCTTCTCTTACTCCTTCCCACCTCTCCCTTCTCTTACTCCTTCCCACCCTCTCCATTCTCTTACTCCTTCCCACCCTCTCCATTCTCTTACTCCTTCCCACCTCTCCCTTCTCTTACTCCTTCCCACCCTCTTCCTTCTCTCACTCCTTCCCACCCTCTTCCTTCTCTTACTCCTTCCCACCCTCTCCCATCTCTTCCTCCTACCCACCCTCTCCCTTCTCTTACTCCTTCCCACCCTCTTCCTTCTCTCACTCCTTCCCACCCTCTTCCTTCTCTTACTCCTTCCCACCCTCTTCCTTCTCTTACTCCTTCCCCCCTCTCCCTTCTCTTACTCCTTCCCCCCTCTCCCTTCTCTTACTCCTTCCCACCCTCTCCCTTCTCTTACTCCTTCCCACCCTCTCCATCTCTCCCTTCTCTTACTCCTTCCCACCCTCTTCCTTCTCTTACTCCTTCCCACCTCTCCCTTCTCTTACTCCTTCCCACACTCTCCCTTCTCTTACTCCTTCCCACCCTCTTCCTTCTCTTACTCCTTCCCACCCTCTTCCTTCTCTCACTCCTTCCCACCCTCTTCCTTCTCTCACTCCTTCCCACCCTCTTCCTTCTCTCACTCCTTCCCACCCTCTCCCATCTCTTCCTCCTACCCACCCTCTCCCTTTTCTTACTCCTTCCCACCCTCTTCCTTCTCTCACTCCTTCCCACCCTCTTCCTTCTCTTAATCCTTCCCACCCTCTTCCTTCTCTCACTCCTCCCCACCCTCTCCCTTCTCTTACTCCTTCCCACCCTCTCCCTTCTCTTACTCCTTCCCACCCTCTTCCTTCTCTTCCTCCTACCCACCCTCTCCCTTCTCTTACTCCTTCCCACCCTCTCCCTTCTCTTACTCCTTCCCACCCTCTTCCTTCTCTCACTCCTTCCCACCCTCTTCCTTCTCTTACTCCTTCCCACCCTCTCCCATCTCTTACTCCTACCCACCCTCTTCCTTCTCTTACTCCTTCCCCCCTCTCCCTTCTCTTACTCCTTCCCACCCTCTTCCTTCTCTTACTCCTTCCCACCCTCTCCCATCTCTTCCTCCTACCCACCCTCTCCCTTTTCTTACTCCTTCCCACCCTCTTCCTTCTCTCACTCCTTCCCACCCTCTTCCTTCTCTCACTCCTTCCCACCCTCTTCCTTCTCTTACTCCTTCCCACCCTCTCCCTTCTCTTACTCCTTCCCACCCTCTTCCTTCTCTTCCTCCTACCCACCCTCTCCCTTCTCTTACTCCTTCCCACCCTCTCCCTTCTCTCACTCCTTCCCACCCTCTTCCTTCTCTCACTCCTTCCCACCCTCTTCCTTCTCTTACTCCTTCCCACCCTCTCCCATCTCTTACTCCTACCCACCCTCTCCCTTCTCTTACTCCTTCCCACCCTCTTCCTTCTCTTACTCCTTCCCACCCTCTTCCTTCTCTTACTCCTTCCCACCCTCTCCCTTCTCTTACTCCTTCCCACCCTCTCCTTCTCTTACTCCTTCCCACCCTCTCCCTTCTCTTACTCCTTCCCACCCTCTCCCATCTCTTACTCCTTCCCACCCTCTCCCTTCTCTTACTCCTTCCCACCCTCTCCTTCTCTTACTCCTTCCCACCCTCTCCCTTCTCTTACTCCTTCCCACCCTCTCCTTCTCTTACTCCTTCCCACCCTCTTCCTTCTCTTACTCCTTCCCACCCTCTCCCATCTCTTCCTCCTACCCACCCTCTCCCTTCTCTTACTCCTTCCCACCCTCTCCCTTCTCTCACTCCTTCCCACCCTCTTCCTTCTCTTACTCCTTGCCACCCTCTCCTTCTCTTACTCCTTCCCATCCTCTCCCTTCTCTTACTCCTTCCCACCCTCTTCCTTCTCTTACTCCTTCCCACCCTCTCCCATCTCTTCCTCCTTCCCACCCTCTCCCTTCTCTTACTCCTTCCCACCCTCTCCATCTCTCCCTTCTCTCACTCCTTCCCACTTCGTTGAGCATGTGCAGTTGTGAGATTTCTAGCGCTAGTAGCTTGTGAGTACCGCCTGCGCAGAATGCATCTCACAAGTGTTACGACTATTATAGTGGATTGAGTTATCGACCTCGCTCTGCTGCTCTTTATCTTATTAAGTTCACCTCTGATTTTAGATCTTAGATTTGGGCCGTAAACAGCGGGCGACCCATCACACAAACCTCAATGCTCACAGCTCCCGCTCTCACGCCCTGCTCACCCTGACGGCCAAAGGGAGAGAGACCTGCACCGGCATCTGTACAACAGGTGAGAGGACAGAGGGAGCACGCGGTCAAGCGCAGAGACTGTAAAGTTATTTTAGTGTGGACATTGCTCCAAATACCCTCACTAAACAAATCCATTCCCTGTACAAGTTTAAAGGAGCGCTGCCGTGTGCTTCGAGTATTTCTGTAATTATGGTAACTTTATTGCAGCCTGTGGCTCGGGAGTTCGTATAGATTTACACCAGTGATACAAATGGCTCAATGTTATAGTGTGATTAAGAAGTATACAATCCGGAATAGGGGGTCTTATATGAAATTATGGATGAGATACTGGGGTAGGTGGTAGCGTCTCTGAACAGGTGGGATTTCTGAGAATGTCTGAATATTTGAAGACTGTGAGAGAGACTAATAGAGACGGTAGGGATTTCCTGAGAATTGGGTTTGCAAGGTCCTGAGGGTTAGTGTGATGAGGTTATGATGAGAGGCACAAGCCGCGGTCAGATCTGAGAGGTCGCTTTGTGGTATATCTGGAAACAACAGATAAGATGGAGGGAGGTGCAGTGTTGTTGACGATCTTGAATTTTATCTTTTGAGGAAATATGAAGCCAGCAGAAGGTGATCGATAGGTGGGCGAGTCTGGAAAAAAGCACTCAGAATAGAATATAACCACAACACGCCCTAACAAAAGGAGCTGGATCTTTTAGCTATGCATTGATCATTAATACGATGTATTTATTACAGCAATAAACAAGAATAAACTTACATTCAAAGATTAGGGTTTTAGCCGACCGTTCAGCTTCAACCATGATAAGGTCATCAAGGAGGAAAAGACAGCTGAGTGACTGGTCCAAATGGTTTAAGGAACCATGTCATCAGATAAGAGGTCACACTTTCAGACTGACCCCACAGCAAGTCTTCAAGTCAATGGAATCCATTCTTTGGTTACTAGCTCCCTGCAAGACACCCCCCACTGACCTTATAGAGACCACCAGCAGCTGAGTCTGATCACTGAAAATAAGTTTTATAATCAATAATTTAAAAAAACTACTTTCAATATAAATGTTGTTTATTATCAATTCCTCATTATAAGCTCTATCTCCAGTTGTTAGGGCTTTAACATATTTATATAACTATATAGGTGGTAATAGGACTGGGCTCCACCCTGCGTATGGGAGACAGGAGGAAGAGAAGCGATCATACATAGGCCACATACATGGGAATAAAAACACTGGACTAGTAACATACGTGAGGATTTATTCTGGCTGCGCAAGGCGTTCTAAGGATGTGAATACTATCAGAGTATTATTATTATTATTCTTTATTTGTAAAGCGCCGACATTTTCCGTAGTGCAATTTACAAAATGGAATAAAGTACAGTGGGTACAAGTCGCTCATTACAAATATAGGTACAATCCAAAGGTGATACAAATGGGTCAGCTGGCAACAGAAACAAGGCCCCCACTCCATAAAGCTTGCAATCTATAAGGTAAGGTGTGAGCCTGCAGAGTGACTGATGGCAGTGTGTTAGTTATACTGTGTGTGGGTGGGGGAGTATTTTGAGACAAGAGCAGAGATATAATGGGGTGCGCTGTTGTGGGATTTATACGTTAGGTTCATGATTTTTATTCTAGTAGGTATGAGAAGCCAGTGGAGGGCTGCAGATACTGAGTGTCGAGTAAGGTAGATAAGTCCAACGGTGGCATTCATTATGGATTGGAGTGGAGACAAGCAGGAGATGGAGGGGCCTGCAAGGAGCGAGTTGCAGTGGTCAACGTGAGATATGATGAGAGAAGGGATTGGAAATCTTAGTTGTGTCTTGTGTAAGATAGTGACGGATTCTGGAGAATAGTAGCAGGGTGGAGTATCAGTTGTTTATAGGGTCAAAGGTGGGGCATGGTGAGGGGAAGAAGTGGCTTGTGATCTATTATGGGGGTCTCCTCTACCTACTGTCACAATGGCCATTAGACACTTGGTGTATTCTCATGAGCTTGCTCCACACAGTAATGCTCTTCTTCTCCTTCCCAGGGAAGCTTTACCTGGTGGATCTGGCAGGATCAGAGCGGGTCTCTCGGTCAGGAGCAGCCGGAGAGCGCCTCAGAGAGGCGCAGTGCATTAACCGCTCACTATCTGCTCTAGGCGACGTGTTCTCAGCTCTGCGATCACAGCAGGGACATGTTCCCTATCGCAACTCCAAGCTCACGTACCTGCTGCAAGAAGCTCTGAGCCGTGATGGGAAGGCTGTGCTGCTCCTTCAGGTTAGACGCACACAGAATGTGACTAGGACACAAGATTATATACAAATGTATAGGGCCAGGGTCTTCAGGTATATATGTAGATCTCATGAGAAGTAGGATGTCACCACCTCCAGCCCACCTTAGCATGGGATTGTTGTAGCCGTATCACAGTACAATGCATTTCATTAGGACCTTGAGATTACTCCCATTCCTTATAAGATCAAACAAATTAGAGATACATCATAGAAGGGGCTCTCACATCCCCAATTAGAGATAGGTCCATCATAAAGGGGGCGGTCACATCCCTAATTAGAGATACATTATAGAAGAGGTCTCTCCCTAGTGTAATGGCAGCTCTTATCCATAATATGTCTGTCTTCATGACAATACGTTAAGCTTCTTTGGCCCCTCTGGTAGTGGAGTCTTATCCGTGCAGCTTGTTGGTCTCCTGGCCATGATGAATGTCTTGTGACTCCTTTCTTACTATTCTCCTCTGCAGACTTGCATTATATTTCCCTGTAAGTAACAAATTGTACTCTGCAGGTTTCCCCCACTGAGAACAACGTAAACGAGTCGCTCTGCTCGCTCAGATTCGGAGATAGAGTCCGGACAGTGGAGCTGGGAGTCCCAGCTAGGAAAATAGAGCAAGCGAGCCCCTCCACCAGCAACGATCGAGCAGAGGTATGGGGTGGGGGGTGACCCAGGCGGTGCATTGCATCGTTCATAGGAAAGGATTGGAGGGACATCCAATGGGGAGGATGGAATATGGACTGACATTTAATGGCCAACCTAATTGGTTTAAAAGACTTATGGCAGGAGAAATGTCACTGTCTTTGTACACATTCTACCAATAGTGTCACCGCCTATAAAATCAGGGCACACACCTCGCCCCAGGGCACATTGCTCGCTGGCACTCTACAAATAGGAGTGGAGAGGAGCCTGATACTGGCTCCCACATCCCCTGATGGTTCCCGGGGACTCAAACAAAAAGGTCATTGTAGCAAAAAATATAAGGGAACAACATTTAGTTACATGTTTTAGTATTTCCAGGTTGCCCTTTCATTGTATAAGGAATAATTCATTCTTGCGAGATATCCCAACAAAGTTATTGCATATTGAAGCTTAAAGTTTCAAAATGGGCTAGAACATAGGCAAAATATGACTGCGCTGAAAGGGTTAAATACAGAATTCATAAATAACCTCCATAAAGTAACCAAGAAGCAGCAACCTTCAGGAGGAGGAGATGGTTTCCTCACACTGTCCTTCTCTTCCTTAGAGCGACAGCTCCTCAGTGCGCAGTTCAAGAAACACGTCTGTACGAAGGAAACCTCCAAGTTCACGTGAGTGACTTCTCCCCAAGAAATCCTCAGCTTGTTATACATTGTGACAAAATGAAGATAAAAAAAAATCAGGGGTCAGGAAAAAAGTGCTGCAGCTGGAGGAGTTGGCAGAAGGTCTTGTCAGGAGATCACAATAACAATGTTTTGTACCACAAGCGGTTTCATTTACTAATAGATTGTAAAGATTTGAACCCACGTCCTAGAATGTAACAGATCAGGAGGAGCTACCACTGCTGTTTGTAGTTTTCGTACATAAAAGGAAGCTTTCAAGTCTGTTCTTAGAGCATCTTATTGATGGAAAAGATATATTTCAAAGAGTGAAGATCTTCTCATATTTGCCGAACGAGTTATGTGTACAGCTGTCTACTGAAGTGACCTTACAGAAGCTAATTGTCCTTTTCTTGGTCTCTCCAGTGCGTCAGCGCATAGGACCCCCGTAACGTCTCTTTGGACACTCAATGTTTTGGTGATCGACTCACAAGAAGGTGCCCTGGACAATCAATCTGCTGCACAGAAATCAGACCAGCCCCAGCCAGTGATTGAGGAGAGGGAAGTCCTGGACTATGGTGGACACAATGATCAGACCGTGCTTACTGCTGCCTCTACTTATTTCTGTATTCAAATATTTATAGATTATATGTACAATTTAATACAAAGTTTTATATTGAGCAGACCGTGTGCTTTCTTTCTTCTGATTGGAGGTCGGGAGCTTTCCCGCCCGTAATTGGCTGCTTGTTACATTGATTCCTTTCCCAAGACCACAAACTGCAACCGCACTTGTCTCCAACCCACACACACACACGTCGCTTTACGCACGCACACGTCAGGGAATACATTTTGACATTAATCATCTTCCATGGTGTTGGAACCAATCAGCTGGTTAAGTATGGACTTTTAATGACTCCTTGCAGAATATCTTGTATCCCAAGATCTCACAAGGGATTAGTTCATGCTAGTAATACCGTCACAGGTTGTAACACCACATGAACAGCCCAGAATATTAACCCCAAAGGAACCATTAGTGACCCCCGAGAGGTCTGGAGACTCCTCACAGACCAGCTAAAGTCAAGTAAGAGGTCAGAGGAGTTAAATAGTAAGAAATGCAGAGACATGTTGTACATCTAGAGAACCCCGCCACGTCCTCCAGACCACAACTCCCACTCTAATAACAGGAATTCTTGGTAATCGTTAATTCCATTCTCTTCATTTCCAGAAGATTTTGTAGCACTGTCCACATTCTACATAGAACAAGATGGACAAAACCTTTTGGTCTGGGTCTCCATTTCTTTAAACAGTTGGACATCTTATATTGTCTCCTGTCGTCCTACCTCAAAAATCAGTATTGTCCCCGTGTCCCCATTTTACCATTGTCCTCTCTTTCCACATTTCCATTAGTAATGTACATACGTGGCTCACTCTTCCCTTCCCATAATCCTTTCAAGGACCCACTGTTGGAGCTCATGAACATCCAGCCACAGGTACCCCGAGGACTAACTCACATGTGATACACATTAAAAATATGAAACTTGTTTTAATTAAAATTAATTATAAATTACATAGAAACAAAAACAGGTTGATAACATCTAGAAAAGTTGAGGGTACAGTCACCAAACCTTCGCTCCAGAGGAAGGGAACTAAAATGGGGTGTTACTGTAAGGAAGGAAGAAGGGGTTCAAGCACTCGCACATTCAGACCATACTAAACTCTTCACCTCGTCGCAGGTAAGGCCACAATTACATCCGGAGATCAGCTACAAGATCCCACACTAGTGTTTGGCATGGAACAGGGTGGGTGAGGGCAAGGTGGCACCTGACTGAAGATGAGGTGCCATACGCCTTCTGCACCTACACAGCATGTAACCGATAAGAACAACAACGGGAGACAGACTGCGCATGTGGATTGTGGCTCCGTAACTTCTGCAGTTTTCATTTGTTACAGGACAGCTCAGCGCATCCAAGAAGATGGAACTAAAGATATAAAATATGTGAATACGGATGCCAGACTGAGTCTGTTCCAGCGCTACAGGATGTCCCGCGCCAGGAAAGTCCACCAATACGCATTTCTTACTGCGCCACTTCAAGCTTCTTTCCATAAGAGCCCATACAGCGGAGTTCACTCCAGGCCGGCCATTAGAAGGTGCAGCTCCTGGAAGGCACTGCCATGGCGGCCGCTCTGAGATGCTCTACTCTTCACCATCTGACTCAGGATACGCAGCTGCTTGTAACACGCCTTGCACTTTGAAAGCCTGCAGAGAGATGTAGGGGTTAATGTAAAGACAGGTGGCAGGACATTAAGAGTCTCCATATTATATGCACTTTGCCTCCTACAGTGGGCAACTGATTCTCACTATCGTGACCATTCACTCGCTTTCTCAAGACTGTGCCGTTCTCTAGTTATCCAAGACTCACCACTAATACACAGTGGAGGATCCCAATATTGATCAAGTAGATCCTCCATAGATTTACCCCACAATCTCCTGCCCACAGAATACATCTTCATATTAGTGAAACTGCCCTGAGACATCTTCATTGTCCATGACTACCAGCCATTCCAAGACAGGTTCCCACATATTTCCTTCGCTATTTTCAGTGAGAAAAAAAAAAAATCTACTTTATTTTAAGCACAATAACTGGCTCCCCCCCATCTCCAGACTCATCCGTCAGGCCCACTGCTCCCCTATATTACCGGCTTCCATAATAACCCCCTCTTATACTCTCCCACCCACCACGATGTGGGATAAGGCTCCTTGCTGGGTCAGACTCTCTTAAAAAGGATCACTGTAGTACTTCTGGGAATCACTTCTCACCCTGAAGACAGAGCACCCATAGCTGGACAGCCCATAAAACCAACAAGACCCCAAGGAATCCCCCCCCCCGCTATATAAAAGTTTCTTGTTGCCTCTAACCTCTCCTCACGAGAAATGTCCACACCAACGGAAGGAGGCGCCGCGAGAGTGTCCGTGATGATCGGGAGGAATCTCTGCAGGATCAGCTTCAAGGAGAGACAGCCGGTCTGTACGTAACTAGAGAGCAGAACAAACCGCGTCACAGTGAGACATCAAGGACAGAGCGCTGCTGAGCTATTCCTAGCAGATAGCCAGACAATGCACAGAGCCCCTTGTTATTTATAGACCCCACCATGAGACACATACGCCACACAACCAAAACCTCACACATTTAAAAGGGAGAAGCGCTTTGCGTGTTAAACCTATTTTTATTTCATTGTTTATGAACATACAAATACACCTGTAATCCACAGTAAAAATCAGAGCAGAACCCCCCCCAAACAGCCATTGCAGAACCCCCTCTCATTGTCCTGAACACTACTGAAAGGAAGTGAAAATTTTAATCTAAGACATTACTAGGATAGACTAATCAATGTTATCCAAGTTGAAAACATTCAGTTCCTTTCAGTAGTGTGCAACAATGATAGAGATGGGGAGGAGTACAGCAGTGGCCATTAATGAGGTAAACTGTATTTAAATGTGACATGTGAGTAAACTGGCTCTAGAAAATACACCAAGGCTCTGACCCTGACATCACAGAGGGGTGTCATTTTGTGGCGAGGATACAGACGGCCGCGCACTCACCTCCCACACCCGCCTCCCCGCGCACTCACCTCCCACACCCGCCTCCCCGCGCACTCACCCCCCACACCCGCCGCCGCGCGCACTCACCCCCCACACCCGCCGCCGCGCGCACTCACCCCCCACACCCGCCGCCGCGCGCACTCACCCCCCACACCCGCCGCCGCGCGCACTCACCCCCCACACCCGCCGCCGCGCGCACTCACCCCCCACACCCGCCGCCGCGCGCACTCACCCGCCGCCGCGCGCACTCACCCCTCACACCCGCGCACTCACCCCTCACACCCGCGCACTCACCCCTCACACCCGCGCACTCACCCCTCACACCCGCGCACTCACCCCTCACACCCGCGCACTCACCCCTCACACCCGCGCACTCACCCCTCACACCCGCGCACTCACCCCTCACACCCGCGCACTCACCCCTCACACCCGCGCACTCACCCCTCACACCCGCGCACTCACCCCTCACACCCGCGCACTCACCTCTCATACTTGCTCTGCAGCAGTTTCTCAATCTGAGGCAGGACGGCCGTGCACAGATCCAGCTTCCACAGTGACCTGATGGTAAAAGGTTTAGGGAAGTTTAATAAAAGGAGCTGGAAGTAAAACACCCGATCAGTGAAAAGGAAAACCCGGATCTTGTACTTACGCTTTCTGGTTAATGATGTTGAGGAGATCCACAACCACAGAGAGATCGTTAATGGCCACAGCAGAATCCAGAGAGGTCTAGAAGGGTAGGAGAAGACCCGGTGAGCACATCTAGACCCCAGCCTCACTGCACCGTGCATCTGCCCTATGCCCCCAGCCTTTTCACTGTGATGGTCCTGCCCTATGCCCCCGGCCTCCTCACCTTGATGTCCCCGGTACTCCACACAGCCCTCACAGTATCCAGGTTGCGCATGCGGCTAGTCAGTACCATGCACATGGTGTCGTGTCCCTTGCGGATCTGAGATACGGCCTCCTCATCCACCACTTCCGTAGGCGACGAGCCCTTCACTGCCTGCGAGGATCAGACAGGGAGAGAGTGGGGTCGGAAACTAGATAACATGGAGCAGCTACATACATGTTATGCCCTCTAGATCAAACATGTTATATTTTGGTTTGGACAGACCTCAATACCCTCTATACTAACTCATCCTGCTGGACAGTTTACTCACTGGCAGAAAGTCAGCGGCTTTGAGCCCAATGGGTTCATTGCGTGTGGCAGATATCACCGGCGGGTTGCTCTGTGGTGCACACGGTGCCGGAGGGTCCGGATGTACAATTGGTGTGGATGCAGCCAGTGGTGGTCTTGGCAGTTGCTCAGGCTAAGGCGAAAGAGAGTGAGTGAGAACACAAGGTTACTGGGCACAGCATGGGTTAATACAATCTGAGACCTGTCAGTCTAAACACTAGTGGAGCTGAACCAAAGCGTCACAAACATCACTATTATACAGTGACTGTCACATGGACATTTAAAAATATGGCCACGGTAGCCTGTAGAGCAAGTTTGATCCTGGAGGGCCACACACACGTGTGGATTTGAGGATATCCTGGCTGCTCTCATGGGGAGTCAAACACTTCTTCAGTCATCCTGAATGACTCACCTGTGCACAGAAAGGATATCTTCAAATCCACTCCTGCCGGGGAGGGTCTCTGCACCTACACTAGTCTGGCTCCCGATACGTGATATTGGATACCTCAAAAATGATATTCTATATAAGAAAGGGGCTAATATTTAATGTTCTTATAAATTATTGGAGACAGTGTCTCTTTAAATAGTTATTTCAAGTTTCTAAACTCCTAATCTACAGTGTAAATGGGCAGGATGTTTAACCCCTCCCGGTCACGGACCTATCCTGGCCCAGCATTGCCAGGCACTCCTCTCTCTATGGGCTACATACATTTTTCTTGGCATTGGGAGCGGGAGTCACCACGTCAGGAGGAGCCATCACGGCTTCCTTCTCAACAACAACAGTCTCTATAAGAAAGAAAAAAAGAGAAATTAGCCATAGCCCCCCACACAGCAACCCAAAAGTTATAAAAAACACACAGAATAAGAGAAGCAGAGGAAAAGAAGAGAGGGAGGACAGAGAAGACATGAAATACAAGTGGATGTGTCAATACCTGCGTGGAAGACGACCAGTATGGGCGAGTATGCAACGACCAGTATGGGAGTATGCGCGAGTATGCAACGACCACTATGGGAGTATGCGCGAGTATGCAACGACCACTATGGGAGTATGCGCGAGTATGTAACGACCACTATGGGAGTATGCGCAAGTATGAAACGACCACTATGGGAGTATGGGCGAGTATGCAACGACCACTATGGGAGTATGCGCGAGTGGTAAAGGGCTCTCCAGGACACAAACGGTTCAATTGTACTTAAACATAGTCCCTCCACACCAGGGGTCCACCACAGCCAAACTTACCATCCTCAGGGGGGGCTGGAAACGGCTCACTATTGCGAGGTGGGGTCCGTGCTGGAAGAGGAAAAGGAACAAAGTGATCCAAGTAATAAAATGATGCTGAAATGTGAGGGAAAGCTGAAGAGGAGACCGAGCAGGATATGGGACAGAGTATGGTGGGCAGCTTGGGGGTCTATGGGACCGAGTAGGAGGGGCCGCTTGGGGGTCTATGGGACCGAGTAGGAGGGGCTGCTTGAGGTCTTTGGACTTACAGATTGCGCTCCGTGGTTGAAAGATCTCTTTATATTGCTCGGGATTCTGGATCTCAGCTCTGGATTCCTTCTCTTCATCATCACTGCTCGGACTGACCCTGTGCAGACCAAGGGACAAGTCTCCATATAAAACAACATGGATATAAGCAAACACACACACACACACATACACAAACAGTGCCTTGACTTTTTACCTATTGTGTTACATTACAGCCTTACGTTCAAGGTCTTGTTAATCTGAATTTTATGTGGCGGATCAGAACACAATAGTCTAAGTTGGTGAAGTGAAATGAGAACAATATATACATAAAACTATTGTTTTACAAATAGAAAACAGAAAATGGTCATGTGCGTATGTATTCACCCCCTTTGTTATGAAGACCATAAAAAGCTCCGGTGCAACCAATTACCTTCAGAAGTCACATAAGTAGTGACATGATGTCCACCTGTGTGCAATCTAAGTGTCACATGATCTGTCATTACATATACACACCTTTTTTGAAAGGTCCCAGAGGGGGCAACACCTAAGCAAGAGGCACCACTAACCAAACACTGCCATGAAGACCAAGAAACTCTCCAAACAAGTAAGGGACATAGTTGTTGAGAAGTACAGGGTTAGGTTATAAAAAATATCCAAATCTTTGATGATCCCCAGGAGCACCATCAAATCTTTTATAACCAAATGGAAAGAAAATGGCACAACAGCAAACCTGCCAAGAGACGGCCGCCCACCAAAACTCACGGACTGGGCAAGGAGGGCATTAATCAGAGAGGCAGCACAGAGACCTAAGGTAACCCTGGAGGAGCTGCAGAGATCCACAGCAGAGACTGGAGTATCTGTACATAGGACGACAATAAGCCGTACGCTCCATAGAGTTGGGCTTTATGGCAGAGTGACCAGAAGAAAGCCATTACTTTCAGCAGAAAACAAAATGGCACGTTTTGAGTTTGCGGAAAGGCATGTAGGAGACTCCCAAAATGTATGGAGGAAGGTGCTCTGGTCTGATGAGACTAAGATTGAACTTTTCGGCCATCAAAGAAAACGCTATGTCTGGCGCAAACCCAACACATCACATCACCCAAAGAACACCATCCCCACAGTGACACATGGAGGTGGCAGCATCATGCTGTGGGGACTGGGAAACTGGTCATAGTTGAGGGAAAGATGGATGGTGCTAAATACAGGGATATTCTGAGCAAAACCTGTACCACTCTGTGCGTGATTTGAGGCTAGGACGGAGGGTCACCTTCCAGCAGGACAATGACCCCAAACACACTGCTAAAGCAACACTTGGGGGGTTTAAGGGGAAACATGTAAATGTGTTGGAATGGCCGAGTCACAGCCCAGACCTCAAGCCAATAGGAAATCTGTGGTCAGACTTAAAGATTCACAAGCGCAAACCATCCAACTTGAAGGAGCGCAAGCATTGATTTTAGGGGGGTGAATAGTTATGCACATTGACTTTTTCTGTTATTTTGTCCTATTTAAAAAATAAATAAACATCTTCAAAGTTGTGGCATGTTTTGTATATTAAATGATACAAATCCTCAAACAATCCATGTTACTTCCAGGGTGCGAGGCAACAAAACACAAAAAATGCCAAGGGGGTGAATACTTTTGCAAGTGTGTGTGTGTCCCTGCACCTTTTTGGCTTGCTGCATGTGGTTGATGGCCTCTCGTAGATGCGTCTCAGGGATGATCCAGTTGGGGTGGTTTGGTTGATAGGTATGGCCTGAGAAGTCGGGCCCTGCTGGGCGGAACCCGTCATCTTTACACGGGACAGGTCAACAACATAGGAGGAAACATTTGACTGGGTGATGGAGACTCCGATCTGCAACATGAAAGGTGTAATGAGAGACCCCAGATCAAGGAGACCGGGGGCTGGCTGGTAATAACTGGCTGCAGTTTGGTTTCATTCAGCTCCCATACTGCACTGGTGCTACTAATGCCAGTCCCATTATCAAGACCAGCACAGTGTGAGCCCTTACCAATTGGTTGTTGCAGATGGCCAAGTCAGACACCTTGCCCCATCCCACTGGCACCGTGTCAAAGCAGTGCTCTGGCTCCCAGCCATATACACGCAGAGTATCGCGGCTCCCACAGAACAGACAGCCACCGTCACCACTGAACAGGATGGATCTGCAGGGAAAACACAAAGAGCTGTTCAAGAACCTTACATGTCCAGATCAGTATCCTAAACATAACTCCTTGGGGAAGCCAAGGGTTCGGACATCAGAGTGTTAATCACAGGAATATTCTACTGGAGGTTCTACTGGATCCTCAGACTACATCGCTTTACCAGGAAAAGAAATGTCCAGAAAACCTCAAAGGCAGTCAGTAGTTAGTCAGGCTAGAGATTAATGGCCCCTCACCTGACAGGAACAGACTCCGCCTCCGTGCAGCCAACCAATTGGAACTTCTCCAGATCCCAAAACCGCACCGTCCTACAATAAAAAGGGTCTGGGATGTCAAACTAGCCAAAAACAACCAACTCCCACCAAAGGAAGAAAACTCCCCCCCACCCACCTATTAATTAGCCTCTCACCGGTCAGTGCTTCCTGAAGCCAGCAAGTATTCATTGGGGTGAAATTCAACAATGTTAACAGGCCCAGTGTGCTCTGCAAATTCCGACATGAGCTTCCCAGCCGTCAGGTCCCAGAGCTGGAGAAACATTATTATCATCATCACTGTTTACATAGCGCCAACTTGTTCTGTAGCGCTGGGGTACAGTACTGAAACAAGAGTTGGGGACCCTGCCCTTGAGCCAACAATTACACAACACTTATCCAAAGCGCGGTGCAAAATCACACTGGAAAGGATAGCGTCGGTCCGTCACAGTGGAGCTCAGCACACAGGTTATAGCGTCGGGCCAGTCGGTCCGTCACAGTGGAGCTCAGCACACAGGTTATAGCGTCGGTCCGTCACAGTGGAGCTCAGCACACAGGTTATAGCGTCGGTCCGTCACAGTGGAGCTCAGCACACAGGTTATAGCGTCGGTCCGTCACAGTGGAGCTCAGCACACAGGTTATAGCGTCGGTCCGTCACAGTGGAGCTCAGCACACAGGTTATAGCGTCGGTCCGTCACAGTGGAGCTCAGCACACAGGTTATAGCGTCGGTCCGTCACAGTGGAGCTCAGCACACAGGTTATAGCGTCGGTCCGTCACAGTGGAGCTCAGCACACAGGTTATAGCGTCGGTCCGTCACAGTGGAGCTCAGCACACAGGTTATAGCGTCGGTCCGTCACAGTGGAGCTCAGCACACAGGTTATAGCGTCGGTCCGTCACAGTGGAGCTCAGCACACAGGTTATAGCGTCGGTCCGTCACAGTGGAGCTCAGCACACAGGTTATAGCGTCGGTCCGTCACAGTGGAGCTCAGCACACAGGTTATAGCGTCGGTCCGTCACAGTGGAGCTCAGCACACAGGTTATAGCGTCGGTCCGTCACAGTGGAGCTCAGCACACAGGTTATAGCGTCGGTCCGTCACAGTGGAGCTCAGCACACAGGTTATAGCGTCGGTCCGTCACAGTGGAGCTCAGCACACAGGTTATAGCGTCGGTCCGTCACAGTGGAGCTCAGCACACAGGTTATAGCGTCGGTCCGTCACAGTGGAGCTCAGCACACAGGTTATAGCGTCGGTCCGTCACAGTGGAGCTCAGCACACAGGTTATAGCGTCGGTCCGTCACAGTGGAGCTCAGCACACAGGTTATAGCGTCGGTCCGTCACAGTGGAGCTCAGCACACAGGTTATAGCGTCGGTCCGTCACAGTGGAGCTCAGCACACAGGTTATAGCGTCGGTCCGTCACAGTGGAGCTCAGCACACAGGTTATAGCGTCGGTCCGTCACAGTGGAGCTCAGCACACAGGTTATAGCGTCGGTCCGTCACAGTGGAGCTCAGCACACAGGTTATAGCGTCGGTCCGTCACAGTGGAGCTCAGCACACAGGTTATAGCGTCGGTCCGTCACAGTGGAGCTCAGCACACAGGTTATAGCGTCGGTCCGTCACAGTGGAGCTCAGCACACAGGTTATAGCGTCGGTCCGTCACAGTGGAGCTCAGCACACAGGTTATAGCGTCGGTCCGTCACAGTGGAGCTCAGCACACAGGTTATAGCGTCGGTCCGTCACAGTGGAGCTCAGCACACAGGTTATAGCGTCGGTCCGTCACAGTGGAGCTCAGCACACAGGTTATAGCGTCGGTCCGTCACAGTGGAGCTCAGCACACAGGTTATAGCGTCGGTCCGTCACAGTGGAGCTCAGCACACAGGTTATAGCGTCGGTCCGTCACAGTGGAGCTCAGCACACAGGTTATAGCGTCGGTCCGTCACAGTGGAGCTCAGCACACAGGTTATAGCGTCGGTCCGTCACAGTGGAGCTCAGCACACAGGTTATAGCGTCGGCCCGTCACAGTGGAGCTCAGCACACAGGTTATAGCGTCGGCCCGTCACAGGGGAGCTCAGCACACAGGTTATAGCGTCGGCCCGTCACAGTGGAGCTCAGCACACAGGTTATAGCGTCGGCCCGTCACAGGGGAGCTCAGCACACAGGTTATAGCGTCGGCCCGTCACAGGGGAGCTCAGCACACAGGTTATAGCGTCGGCCCGTCACAGGGAAGCTCAGCACACAGGTTATAGCGTCGGCCCGTCACAGGGAAGCTCAGCACACAGGTTATAGCGTCGGCCCGTCACAGTGGAGCTCAGCACACAGGTTATAGCGTCGGCCCGTCACAGTGGAGCTCAGCACACAGGTTATAGCGTCGGCCCGTCACAGTGGAGCTCAGCACACAGGTTATAGCGTCGGGCCAGTCACAGTGGAGCTCAGCACACAGGTTATAGCGTCGGGCCAGTCACAGTGGAGCTCAGCACACAGGTTATAGCGTCGGGCCAGTCACAGTGGAGCTCAGCGCACTGGTTATAGCGGTGGCAGAAACAAGAAATGTAACAATCCCACAATACACCCCGACAGGAAATGACAACAGTATACACAGGTTGGTGGAATTGGTGAGCTTGACAGGCGGCTTATGAGCTGATCAGCGTTACCTTAGTCATTCTGGAGAGACTGTACCTTAACAGAGTGATCGTCTGAAGACGATGCCAACCACTTCCCGTCAGGACTAAACCGGAGGCAGCGGATGGCTTGAGTGTGACCCTGAAAAGCAGGAAACATGGACAGTCCAGTAGTAGTCTGGGTGCAACTAGAGACACAGCAGGTCACCAATGGACAGACAACAAGGGGCTTGGAAATATGTTGGGACACTCACCTTGTAGCGGAATACACAGCCTTTTCTGCGCACATCCCAAAGCTAGAACAGAGAGGAATAGAAGGCGGTGAGTGAGGAGCGCTGCGCTACACCATGCGTGGCCTCTACACAAAGAGCATGACAAATCCCATGGGGTGTAGTGCGTAAAACTGGACATCTTCACTTGAAGGAAGATCCACAAAGGAGAGCACGACCAGTTAAAATGGTAATAGTCAGAAGTAAAATAATTGCATTTAATAGTTCTATTTAGCTGGGAATGCTCTTATTTCCCTAATGATTAATCTTAATTCTTCAAATTTAAATTTAGACATAAAAAAAACTTCTATATCAATTTTAAAGAATGTCTAATTACAACTAATTGCAATTATATTCATGTGCGTTTCTTTTCTCTTCATTAAACAGGACCTGTACGGTGTCACGCGATCTGCCCCATTGGCATCGCCAGATTTGTTTATATTAATGAATATCTGGTGCAGCCACATTAGGATTTTCATATTATAAAGAGAAGCCATGATACAGAGACAAGTCATATGGAAAACAAACATACTAAATCATTACTTCAAGGCAGAAAAAGTCATTAATTAAAAACATAGCTTCATTACAAAGGATAAAAAATAATAATAATCTGACGTATAAAACTAAATCTTGGGGCCCCCCTCCTGAGCTGGGTCCCCGTCCTGAGGGAAGAATCTGCTATAAAAAAGGGGAATATATGCCCTGTGCTATGTAGCAGAGTTTGGTCCAAAAGGTCCTAGCTATACTGATCTAAATGGGTGGGTCACAAATGCAAAGGAGTCCAACGCCAATATATTACCAATGGACGCCCAACCCTGCGTATTCCTCCATAGCAATGCTTAGAGCGCAGTGACTAGACGCGCCTACTCGTAAATACACAGAGGGAGTATGTACATGGACGTCTAATAGTTATCCCCAGGAAATCATCAGAACTAATATATACATATATTGCGGCAACGATACATTGTACAAATATATACAGTGCTTGCAAAAGTATTCACCCCCCTAAAGCCAATACTTTGTAGCGCCACCCTTTGCGGCAGTCACAGCTCCAAGTCGCTTTGGATAATTCTCTATGAGCTCGCCACATCTTACCACTGGGGTTTTTGCCCATTCCTTCTTCAAGTTGGATGGTTTGCGCTTGTGCATCTTTAAGTCTGACCACGGATTTCCTATTGGCTTGAGGTCTGGGCTGTGACTCGGCCATTCCAACTCATTTACATGTTTCCCCTTAAACCCCCCAAGTGTTGCTTTAGCAGTGTGTTTGGGGTCACTGTCCTGCTGGAAGGTGACTCTCCGTCCTAGCCTCAAATCACCAGAGGGGTACAGGTTTTGCTCAGAATCTCCCTGTGAGCTTTTTATGGGCTTCCTAACAAAGGGGGTGAATACTTACGCACATGACATTTTCTGTTTTCGATTTCTAAAAAAATAGTTTTATGTATATATTTTTCTCATTTCACGTCACCAACTTAGACTATTGTGTTCTGATCCGCCACATAAAATTGAGATTAACAAAACATTGAACTTAAGGCTGTAATGTAACAAAATAGGTAAAAAGTCACGGGGGTGAATACTTTTGCAAGGCACTGTATATAGCAGCAACGATACATCATATATATATATATATATATATATATATATATATATATATATATATATATATATATATATATATATATATATATATATATATATATTTACACTAGTGACTTGCCCGTTTCCTGCCCCTCGCTTAGGGGATTTTCGTGTGTTTAAACCCAGGAATTTGGACTTAAATTGAGGTGTAACTTCACTTGCAGAGGTCCTGGGCGCCCCCCACTACATTCATTACTATTACTGGACTTGTGTCTTTTTGCACCGACATCATCAGAAAGTCCAGTCCCCAAAACGTCCTAAACCCCTAGGTTGTCGTTGCGGTGGCATGAATGGGCCTGCCCCCCCCAGGCTTAGCCTAAATACAAGGACAGGGTCGCTCTATCATTACCTTTATATTTGTGTCCATGGAGCCGGACGCCACAAACTCCCCATACGGGTGGAAGTCCAGGCTGCAGACGTTGGCTTTGTGCCCCATTAATGTCCTCAAAACTGGAAAGAAGACAGGAAAGATGTGACCCCAAACTGCATGGTACATGAGGGTCTCTGCACACCCAGCGATACTGTAACGGAGTTGGAACACGAATCCAATATCTCCGCTGGTATACGGTAAAATATCCAAGAAGCACTACAGTCTCACCATCCCCAACCTCCCATATTGGACGACACTCAATTGGGAGTCAAAGAATACTGTCTTTAGTTTGTTGTGCAGAAATATATATACACATCTCTTCCCACAGGCAATACACATCCCCCATATTTGGCCGCACATCTATACACATAGAGAGACAATAGGTGTGGTCACACCTCCCTGAGGCTACCTGGCAACTTTGATACAATCAGACATTAATTAGATCACCCTTCTTTGTTCTTATCTGAGAATGAAAACACTTTATACAATAGACTTCCTTATCTTATGAAGAGCCCTTGTAATAGGATTATCTATTATGCCAAGGTCTGCAATAGTCTGGGCTACTATTCTGCAGAGCATAAATCAACATACATACAGTATAACAGTAGGATCATATTTTAACCAAGAATTACATAACCATAAAACAGGGTAAAACAGTGATGGGTTCAGTTACAGATACATTGGTAATTAGCATAATAAGCACTAACGCTGCCGCCGACCCCTGCAGGGCATCCAATACGTACTCTTGGCAGCTTCCATGTCCCACACCCGCAGGGACCCAGACTGAGATCCGGCCACTACAAGTTCTTCAGAGCTGTTAAAGCAGACGCTCTCTACTGGAGACGTGTGTCCTGTGAGAGACTGCAGGAAGAGACAGACATGAGAAGACGGCTCACACCCCTGGCACGCAGACGCCGCGCATGTACAGGGGTCTCACCATTATGCAGTTGGGTTTGTGCACAGACCACAAGTTGACACGACAATCCTCGCCTCCAGTGGCCATCAAGCGTCCTGAAGTCTTTCCCACAACTATAGCAGAAACACTGCTGGCGTGAGCCACGATCTCTTCTACAAGAGAAGAAAGAGCGTGAGCCACATAGTACCACTGTGCATCCACACAGCATGACACCACACAAATATACTACATACACCCAGAAACCACATAGTACCACTGTGCATCCACACAGCATGACACCACACAAATATACTACATACACCCGGAAACCACGTAGAATCACTGTGCATCCACACAGCATGACACCACACAAATATACTACATACATCCGGAAACCACATAGTACCACTGTGCATCCACACAGCATGACACCACACAAATATACTACATACACCCGGAAACCACATAGTACCACTGTGCATCCACACAGCATGACACCACACAAATATACTACATACATCCGGAAACCACATAGTACCACTGTGCATCCACACAGCATGACACCATACAAATATACTACATACACCCAGAAATCACATAGTACCACTGTGCATCCACACAGCATGACACCATACAAATATACTACATACACCCAGAAACCACATAGTACCACTATGCATCCACACAGCATGACACCATACAAATATACTACATACACCCAGAAATCACATAGTACCACTGTGCATCCACACAGCATGACACCATACAAATATACTACATACACCCAGAAACCACATAGTACCACTATGCATCCACACAGCATGACACCACACAAATATACTACATACATCCGGAAATCACATAGTACCACTGTGCATCCACACAGCATGACACCACACAAATATACTACATACACCCAGAAATCACATAGTACCACTGTGCATCCACACAGCATGACACCACACAAATATACTACATACACCCAGAAATCACATAGTACCACGGTGCATACGCACACACAAAAACGATTGGCCCCAAATCAGACTTACGCAGCTTCCATGCTGTTTTTGTTGCCCCTGATGCTGCCATGTCTCTGGCTGTAACAATGACAAGTTAGAGCGCTCCCAGAGGGGTTCACCCCCCCAGCAGGCAGTCTAAGCACTTCTGCTCCCAAAGAAAACAGAGCAGTCTGTGGCGTGACGAGATGAGGATTTCCAGAGTGATACAAAGGAGCAAAACGCAGGTCCTGTGACAGAGACAAAACATTATCCATGGAATGCAAGACCTCCAGCACTAGGACCCAGGAGACCACCCTCCCCGTCCCTCTCCCACCTGTCTCTCCTCCCCCCCCCCCCCCCCGCACTCTCTCTTCCCCCCCCTGCACTCTCACCCGTCTCACCCGTCTCTCTCCTCTCCCCTCTCTCTCACCCGTCTCCCCTCTCTCTCACCCGTCTCACCCGTCTCTCTCCTCTCCCCTCTCTCTCACCCGTCTCCCCTCTCTCTCACCCGTCTCCCCTCTCTCTCACCCGTCTCCCCTCTCTCTCACCCGTCTCCCCTCTCTCTCACCCGTCTCCCCTCTCTCTCACCCGTCTCCCCTCTCTCTCACCCGTCTCCCCTCTCTCTCACCCGTCTCCCCTCTCTCTCACCCGTCTCCCCTCTCTCTCACCCGTCTCCCCTCTCTCTCACCCGTCTCCCCTCTCTCTCACCCGTCTCCCCTCTCTCTCACCCGTCTCCCCTCTCTCTCACCCGTCTCCCCTCTCTCTCACCCGTCTCCCCTCTCTCTCACCCGTCTCCCCTCTCTCTCACCCGTCTCCCCTCTCTCTCACCCGTCTCCCCTCTCTCTCACCCGTCTCCCCTCTCTCTCACCCGTCTCCCCTCTCTCTCACCCGTCTCCCCTCTCTCTCACCCGTCTCCCCTCTCTCTCACCCGTCTCCCCTCTCTCTCACCCGTCTCCCCTCTCTCTCACCCGTCTCCCCTCTCTCTCACCCGTCTCTCCTCTCTCTCCCCTGTCCCTCCTCTCCCCTGTCCCTCCTCTCCCCTGTCCCTCCTCTCCCCTGTCCCTCCTCTCCCCTGTCCCTCCTCTCCCCTGTCCCTCCTCTCCCCTGTCTCTCCTCTCCCCTCTCTCTCACCTGTCTCTCCTCTCCCCTCTCTCTCACCTGTCTCTCCTCTCCCCTCTCTCTCACCTGTCTCTCCTCTCCCCTCTCTCTCACCTGTCTCTCCTCTCACCTGTCTCCTGTCTCTCCTCTCACCTGTCTCCTGTCTCTCCTCTCCCCTCTCTCTCACCTGTCTCCTGTCTCTCCTCTCCCCCACCTGTCTCCTGTCTCTCCTCTCCCCTCTCTCTCACCTGTCTCCTGTCTCTCCTCTCCCCCACCTGTCTCCTGTCTCTCCTCTCCCCTCTCTCTCACCTGTCTCCTGTCTCTCCTCTCCCCTCTCCCCCACCTGTCTCCCCTCTCCCCTCTCTCTCACCTGTCTCCTGTCTCTCCTCTCCCCTCTCTCTCACCTGTCTCCTGTCTCTCCTCTCCCCTCTCTCTCACCTGTCTCCTGTCTCTCCTCTCCCCTGTCTCTCCTCTCCCCTCTCTCTCACCTGTCTCTCCTCTCCCCTCTCTCTCACCTGTCTCTCCTCTCCCCTCTCTCTCACCTGTCTCTCCTCTCCCCTCTCTCTCACCTGTCTCTCCTCTCCCCTCTCTCTCACCTGTCTCTCCTCTCCCCTCTCTCTCACCTGTCTCTCCTCTCCCCTCTCTCTCACCTGTCTCTCCTCTCCCCTCTCTCTCACCTGTCTCCCCTCTCTCTCACCTGTCTCCCCTCTCTCTCACCTGTCTCTCCTCTCTCTCACCTGTCTCTCCTCTCTCTCACCTGTCTCTCCTCTCTCTCACCTGTCTCTCCTCTCTCTCACCTGTCTCTCCTCTCTCTCACCTGTCTCTCCTCTCTCTCACCTGTCTCTCCTCTCTCTCACCTGTCTCTCCTCTCCCCTCTCTCTCACCTGTCTCTCCTCTCCCCTCTCTCTCACCTGTCTCCCCTCTCCCCCACCTGTCTCTCCTCTCCCCTCTCCCCCACCTGTCTCTCCTCTCCCCTCTCCCCCACCTGTCTCTCCTCTCCCCTCTCCCCCACCTGTCTCTCCTCTCCCCTCTCCCCCACCTGTCTCTCCTCTCCCCTCTCCCCCACCTGTCTCTCCTCTCCCCTCTCCCCCACCTGTCTCTCCTCTCCCCTCTCCCCCACCTGTCTCTCCTCTCCCCCACCTGTCTCTCCTCTCCCCTCTCCCCCGCCTGTCTCTCCTCTCCCCTCTCCCTCGCCTGTCTCTCCTCTCCCCTCTCCCTCGCCTGTCTCTCCTCTCCCCTCTCCCTCGCCTGTCTCTCCTCTCCCCTCTCTCTCGCCTGTCTCTCCTCTCCCCTCTCTCTCCTCTCCCCTCTCTCCTCTCTCTCACCTGTCTCTCCTCTCCCCTCTCTCTCACCTGTCTCTCCTCTCCCCTCTCTCTCACCTGTCTCTCCTCTCCCCTCTCTCTCACCTGTCTCTCCTCTCCCCTCTCTCTCACCTGTCTCTCCTCTCCCCTCTCTCTCACCTGTCTCTCCTCTCCCCTCTCTCTCACCTGTCTCTCCTCTCTCTCACCTGTCTCTCCTCTCCCCTCTCTCTCACCTGTCTCTCCTCTCCCCTCTCTCTCACCTGTCTCTCCTCTCCCCTCTCTCTCACCTGTCTCTCCTCTCCCCTCTCTCTCACCTGTCTCTCCTCTCCCCTCTCTCTCACCTGTCTCTCCTCTCCCCTCTCTCTCACCTGTCTCCCCTCTCCCCCACCTGTCTCTCCTCTCCCCTCTCCCCCACCTGTCTCTCCTCTCCCCCACCTGTCTCTCCTCTCCCCCACCTGTCTCTCCTCTCCCCCACCTGTCTCTCCTCTCCCCCACCTGTCTCTCCTCTCCCCCACCTGTCTCTCCTCTCCCCCACCTGTCTCTCCTCTCCCCTCTCCCCCGCCTGTCTCTCCTCTCCCCTCTCCCTCGCCTGTCCCTCCTCTCCCCTGTCCCTCCTCTCCCCTGTCCCTCCTCTCCCCTGTCCCTCCTCTCCCCTGTCCCTCCTCTCCCCTGTCCCTCCTCTCCCCTGTCTCTCCTCTCCCCTGTCTCTCCTCTCCCCTGTCTCTCCTCTCCCCTGTCTCTCCTCTCCCCTGTCTCTCCTCTCCCCTGTCTCTCCTCTCCCCTGTCTCTCCTCTCCCCTGTCTCTCCTCTCCCCTCTCTCTCCTCTCCCCTCTCTCTCACCTGTCTCTCCTCTCCCCTCTCTCTCACCTGTCTCTCCTCTCACCTGTCTCCTGTCTCTCCTCTCTCCTGTCTCTCCTCTCCCCTCTCTCTCACCTGTCTCCTGTCTCTCCTCTCCCCCACCTGTCTCCTGTCTCTCCTCTCCCCTCTCTCTCACCTGTCTCCTGTCTCTCCTCTCCCCCACCTGTCTCCTGTCTCTCCTCTCCCCTCTCTCTCACCTGTCTCCTGTCTCTCCTCTCCCCTCTCCCCCACCTGTCTCCTGTCTCCCCTCTCCCCCACCTGTCTCCTGTCTCCCCTCTCCCCTCTCTCTCACCTGTCTCCTGTCTCTCCTCTCCCCTCTCTCTCACCTGTCTCCTGTCTCTCCTCTCCCCTCTCTCTCACCTGTCTCCTGTCTCTCCTCTCCCCTCTCTCTCACCTGTCTCTCCTCTCCCCTCTCTCTCACCTGTCTCTCCTCTCCCCTCTCTCTCACCTGTCTCTCCTCTCCCCTCTCTCTCACCTGTCTCTCCTCTCTCTCACCTGTCTCTCCTCTCTCTCACCTGTCTCTCCTCTCTCTCACCTGTCTCTCCTCTCTCTCACCTGTCTCTCCTCTCTCTCACCTGTCTCTCCTCTCTCTCACCTGTCTCTCCTCTCTCTCACCTGTCTCTCCTCTCTCTCACCTGTCTCTCCTCTCTCTCACCTGTCTCTCCTCTCTCTCACCTGTCTCTCCTCTCTCTCACCTGTCTCTCCTCTCTCTCACCTGTCTCTCCTCTCTCTCACCTGTCTCTCCTCTCCCCTCTCTCTCACCTGTCTCTCCTCTCCCCTCTCTCTCACCTGTCTCCCCTCTCCCCCACCTGTCTCTCCTCTCCCCTCTCCCCCACCTGTCTCTCCTCTCCCCCACCTGTCTCTCCTCTCCCCCACCTGTCTCTCCTCTCCCCCACCTGTCTCTCCTCTCCCCTCTCCCCCGCCTGTCTCTCCTCTCCCTCGCCTGTCTCTCCTCTCCCCTCTCCCTCGCCTGTCTCTCCTCTCCCCTCTCCCTCGCCTGTCTCTCCTCTCCCCTCTCCCTCGCCTGTCTCTCCTCTCCCCTCTCCCTCGCCTGTCTCTCCTCTCCCCTCTCCCTCGCCTGTCTCTCCTCTCCCCTCTCTCTCCTCTCCCCTCTCTCTCCTCTCCCCTCTCTCTCCTCTCCCCTCTCTCTCACCTGTCTCTCCTCTCCCCTCTCCCCCACCTGTCTCTCCTCTCCCCTCTCCCCCACCTGTCTCTCCTCTCCCCTCTCCCCCACCTGTCTCTCCTCTCCCCCACCTGTCTCTCCTCTCCCCCGCCTGTCTCTCCTCTCCCCCACCTGTCTCTCCTCTCCCCTCTCCCCCGCCTGTCTCTCCTCTCCCCTCTCCCTCGCCTGTCTCTCCTCTCCCCTCTCCCTCGCCTGTCTCTCCTCTCCCCTCTCTCTCCCCTCTCTCTCCTCTCCCCTCTCTCTCCTCTCCCCTCTCTCTCCTCTCCCCTCTCTCTCCTCTCCCCTCTCTCTCCTCTCCCCTCTCTCCCCTCTCCCTCCTCTCCCCTCTCTCCTCTCCCCTCTCTCTCCTCTCCCCTCTCTCTCCTCTCCCCTCTCTCTCCTCTCCCCTCTCTCTCACCTCTCTCCTCTCCCCTCTCTCTCACCTGTCTCTCCTCTCCCCTCTCTCTCACCTGTCTCTCCTCTCCCCTCTCTCTCACCTGTCTCTCCTCTCCCCTCTCTCTCACCTGTCTCTCCTCTCCCCTCTCTCTCACCTGTCTCTCCTCTCCCCTCTCTCTCACCTGTCTCTCCTCTCCCCTCTCTCTCACCTGTCTCTCCTCTCCCCTCTCTCTCACCTGTCTCTCCTCTCCCCTCTCTCTCACCTGTCTCTCCTCTCCCCTCTCTCTCACCTGTCTCTCCTCTCCCCTCTCTCTCACCTGTCTCTCCTCTCCCCTCTCTCTCACCTGTCTCTCCTCTCCCCTCTCTCTCACCTGTCTCTCCTCTCCCCTCTCTCTCACCTGTCTCTCCTCTCCCCTCTCTCTCACCTGTCTCTCCTCTCCCCTCTCTCTAACCTGTCTCTCCTCTCCCCTCTCTCTCACCTGTCTCTCCTCTCCCCTCTCTCTCACCTGTCTCTCCTCTCCCCTCTCTCTCACCTGTCTCTCCTCTCCCCTCTCTCTCACCTGTCTCTCCTCTCCCCTCTCTCTCCCCTGTCTCTCCTCTCCCCTCTCTCTCCCCTGTCTCTCCTCTCCCCTGTCTCTCCTCTCCCCTGTCTCTCCTCTCCCCTCTCTCTCCTCTCCCCTCTCTCTCACCTGTCTCTCCTCTCCCCTCTCTCTCACCTGTCTCTCCTCTCCCCTCTCTCTCACCTGTCTCTCCTCTCACCTGTCTCCTGTCTCTCCTCTCTCCTGTCTCTCCTCTCCCCTCTCTCTCACCTGTCTCCTGTCTCTCCTCTCCCCTCTCTCTCACCTGTCTCCTGTCTCTCCTCTCCCCCACCTGTCTCCTGTCTCTCCTCTCCCCTCTCTCTCACCTGTCTCTCCTCTCCCCCACCTGTCTCCTGTCTCTCCTCTCCCCTCTCTCTCACCTGTCTCCTGTCTCTCCTCTCCCCTCTCCCCCACCTGTCTCCTGTCTCCCCTCTCCCCTCTCCCCCACCTGTCTCCTGTCTCCCCTCTCCCCTCTCTCTCACCTGTCTCCTGTCTCCTGTCTCTCCTCTCCCCTCTCTCTCACCTGTCTCCTGTCTCTCCTCTCCCCTCTCTCTCACCTGTCTCCTGTCTCTCCTCTCCCCTCTCTCTCACCTGTCTCTCCTCTCCCCTCTCTCTCACCTGTCTCTCCTCTCCCCTCTCTCTCACCTGTCTCTCCTCTCTCTCACCTGTCTCTCCTCTCTCTCACCTGTCTCTCCTCTCTCTCACCTGTCTCTCCTCTCTCTCACCTGTCTCTCCTCTCTCTCACCTGTCTCTCCTCTCTCTCACCTGTCTCTCCTCTCTCTCACCTGTCTCTCCTCTCTCTCACCTGTCTCTCCTCTCCCCTCTCTCTCACCTGTCTCTCCTCTCCCCTCTCTCTCACCTGTCTCTCCTCTCCCCTCTCTCTCACCTGTCTCTCCTCTCCCCTCTCTCTCACCTGTCTCTCCTCTCCCCTCTCTCTCACCTGTCTCCCCTCTCCCCCACCTGTCTCTCCTCTCCCCTCTCCCCCACCTGTCTCTCCTCTCCCCCACCTGTCTCTCCTCTCCCCCACCTGTCTCTCCTCTCCCCCACCTGTCTCTCCTCTCCCCCACCTGTCTCTCCTCTCCCCTCTCCCCCCGCCTGTCTCTCCTCTCCCTCGCCTGTCTCTCCTCTCCCCTCTCCCTCGCCTGTCTCTCCTCTCCCCTCTCTCTCGCCTGTCTCTCCTCTCCCCTCTCTCTCCTCTCCCCTCTCTCTCCTCTCCCCTCTCTCTCACCTGTCTCTCCTCTCCCCTCTCTCTCACCTGTCTCTCCTCTCCCCTCTCCCCCACCTGTCTCTCCTCTCCCCTCTCCCCCCGCCTGTCTCTCCTCTCCCCTCTCCCTCGCCTGTCTCTCCTCTCCCCTCTCCCTCGCCTGTCTCTCCTCTCCCCTCTCCCTCGCCTGTCTCTCCTCTCCCCTCTCTCTCCCCTCTCTCTCCTCTCCCCTCTCTCTCCCCTCTCTCTCCTCTCCCCTCTCTCTCCTCTCCCCTCTCTCTCCTCTCCCCTCTCTCTCCTCTCCCCTCTCTCTCCCCTGTCTCTCCTCTCCCCTCTCTCTCCCCTGTCTCTCCTCTCCCCTCTCTCTCACCTGTCTCTCCTCTCCCCTCTCTCTCACCTGTCTCTCCTCTCCCCTCTCTCTCACCTGTCTCTCCTCTCCCCTCTCTCTCACCTGTCTCTCCTCTCCCCTCTCTCTCACCTGTCTCTCCTCTCCCCTCTCTCTCACCTGTCTCTCCTCTCCCCTCTCTCTCACCTGTCTCTCCTCTCCCCTCTCTCTCACCTGTCTCTCCTCTCCCCTCTCTCTCACCTGTCTCTCCTCTCCCCTCTCTCTCACCTGTCTCTCCTCTCCCCTCTCTCTCACCTGTCTCTCCTCTCCCCTCTCTCTCACCTGTCTCTCCTCTCCCCTCTCTCTCACCTGTCTCTCCTCTCCCCTCTCTCTCACCTGTCTCTCCTCTCCCCTCTCTCTCACCTGTCTCTCCTCTCCCCTCTCTCTCACCTGTCTCTCCTCTCCCCTCTCTCTCACCTGTCTCTCCTCTCCCCTCTCTCTCACCTGTCTCTCCTCTCCCCTCTCTCTCACCTGTCTCTCCTCTCCCCTCTCTCTCACCTGTCTCTCCTCTCCCCTCTCTCTCACCTGTCTCTCCTCTCCCCTCTCTCTCACCTGTCTCTCCTCTCCCCTCTCTCTCACCTGTCTCTCCTCTCCCCTCTCTCTCACCTGTCTCTCCTCTCCCCTCTCTCTCACCTGTCTCTCCTCTCCCCTCTCTCTCACCTGTCTCTCCTCTCCCCTCTCTCTCACCTGTCTCTCCTCTCCCCTCTCTCTCACCTGTCTCTCCTCTCCCCTCTCTCTCACCTGTCTCTCCTCTCCCCTCTCTCTCACCTGTCTCTCCTCTCCCCTCTCTCTCACCTGTCTCTCCTCTCCCCTCTCTCTCACCTGTCTCTCCTCTCCCCTCTCTCTCACCTGTCTCTCCTCTCCCCTCTCTCTCACCTGTCTCTCCTCTCCCCTCTCTCTCACCTGTCTCTCCTCTCCCCTCTCTCTCACCTGTCTCTCCTCTCCCCTCTCTCTCACCTGTCTCTCCTCTCCCCTCTCTCTCACCTGTCTCTCCTCTCCCCTCTCTCTCACCTGTCTCTCCTCTCCCCTCTCTCTCACCTGTCTCTCCTCTCCCCTCTCTCTCACCTGTCTCTCCTCTCCCCCTCTCTCTCACCTGTCTCTCCTCTCCCCTCTCTCTCACCTGTCTCTCCTCTCCCCTCTCTCTCACCTGTCTCTCCTCTCTCTCACCTGTCTCTCCTCTCCCCTCTCTCTCACCTGTCTCTCCTCTCCCCTCTCTCTCACCTGTCTCTCCTCTCCCCTCTCTCTCACCTGTCTCTCCTCTCCCCTCTCTCTCACCTGTCTCTCCTCTCCCCTCTCTCTCACCTGTCTCTCCTCTCCCCTCTCTCTCACCTGTCTCCCCTCTCCCCCACCTGTCTCTCCTCTCCCCTCTCCCCCACCTGTCTCTCCTCTCCCCCACCTGTCTCTCCTCTCCCCTCTCCCCCACCTGTCTCTCCTCTCCCCTCTCTCTCACCTGTCTCTCCTCTCCCCTCTCTCTCACCTGTCTCTCCTCTCCCCTCTCTCTCACCTGTCTCCCCTCTCCCCCACCTGTCTCTCCTCTCCCCTCTCCCCCACCTGTCTCTCCTCTCCCCTCTCCCCCACCTGTCTCTCCTCTCCCCCACCTGTCTCTCCTCTCCCCCACCTGTCTCTCCTCTCCCCCACCTGTCTCTCCTCTCCCCCACCTGTCTCTCCTCTCCCCCACCTGTCTCTCCTCTCCCCCACCTGTCTCTCCTCTCCCCCACCTGTCTCTCCTCTCCCCCACCTGTCTCTCCTCTCCCCTCTCCCCCGCCTGTCTCTCCTCTCCCCTCTCCCTCGCCTGTCTCTCCTCTCCCCTCTCTCTCGCCTGTCTCTCCTCTCCCCTCTCTCTCACCTGTCTCTCCTCTCCCCTCTCTCTCTCCTCTCCCCTCTCTCTCACCTGTCTCTCCTCTCCCCTCTCTCTCTCCTCTCCCCTCTCTCTCACCTGTCTCTCCTCTCCCCTCTCTCTCACCCGTCTCCCCTCTCTCTCACCCGTCTCCCCTCTCTCTCACCCGTCTCCCCTCTCTCTCACCCGTCTCCCCTCTCTCTCACCTGTCTCTCCTCTCCCCTCTCCCTCGCCTGTCTCTCCTCTCCCCTCTCTCTCGCCTGTCTCTCCTCTCCCCTCTCTCTCACCTGTCTCTCCTCTCCCCTCTCTCTCTCCTCTCCCCTCTCTCTCACCTGTCTCTCCTCTCCCCTCTCTCTCACCTGTCTCTCCTCTCCCCTCTCTCTCACCCGTCTCCCCTCTCTCTCACCCGTCTCCCCTCTCTCTCACCCGTCTCCCCTCTCTCTCACCCGTCTCCCCTCTCTCTCACCCGTCTCCCCTCTCTCTCACCCGTCTCCCCTCTCTCTCACCCGTCTCCCCTCTCTCTCACCCGTCTCCCCTCTCTCTCACCCGTCTCCCCTCTCTCTCACCCGTCTCCCCTCTCTCTCACCCGTCTCCCCTCTCTCTCACCCGTCTCCCCTCTCTCTCACCCGTCTCCCCTCTCTCTCACCCGTCTCCCCCTCTCTCTCACCCGTCTCCCCTCTCTCTCACCCGTCTCCCCTCTCTCTCACCCGTCTCCCCTCTCTCTCACCCGTCTCCCCTCTCTCTCACCCGTCTCTCCTCTCTCTCCCCTGTCCCTCCTCTCCCCTGTCCCTCCTCTCCCCTGTCCCTCCTCTCCCCTGTCCCTCCTCTCCCCTGTCCCTCCTCTCCCCTGTCCCTCCTCTCCCCTGTCTCTCCTCTCCCCTCTCTCTCACCTGTCTCTCCTCTCCCCTCTCTCTCACCTGTCTCTCCTCTCCCCTCTCTCTCACCTGTCTCTCCTCTCCCCCTCTCTCTCACCTGTCTCTCCTCTCACCTGTCTCCTGTCTCTCCTCTCCCCTCTCTCTCACCTGTCTCCTGTCTCTCCTCTCCCCCACCTGTCTCCTGTCTCTCCTCTCCCCTCTCTCTCACCTGTCTCCTGTCTCTCCTCTCCCCCACCTGTCTCCTGTCTCTCCTCTCCCCTCTCTCTCACCTGTCTCCTGTCTCTCCTCTCCCCCACCTGTCTCCCCTCTCCCCTCTCTCTCACCTGTCTCCTGTCTCTCCTCTCCCCTCTCTCTCACCTGTCTCCTGTCTCTCCTCTCCCCTCTCTCTCACCTGTCTCCTGTCTCTCCTCTCCCCTCTCTCTCACCTGTCTCCTGTCTCTCCTCTCCCCTCTCTCTCACCTGTCTCTCCTCTCCCCTCTCTCTCACCTGTCTCTCCTCTCCCCTCTCTCTCACCTGTCTCTCCTCTCCCCTCTCTCTCACCTGTCTCTCCTCTCCCCTCTCTCTCACCTGTCTCTCCTCTCCCCTCTCTCTCACCTGTCTCTCCTCTCCCCTCTCTCTCACCTGTCTCTCCTCTCCCCTCTCTCTCACCTGTCTCCCCTCTCTCTCACCTGTCTCTCCTCTCTCTCACCTGTCTCTCCTCTCTCTCACCTGTCTCTCCTCTCTCTCACCTGTCTCTCCTCTCTCTCACCTGTCTCTCCTCTCTCTCACCTGTCTCTCCTCTCTCTCACCTGTCTCTCCTCTCTCTCACCTGTCTCTCCTCTCCCCTCTCTCTCACCTGTCTCTCCTCTCCCCTCTCTCTCACCTGTCTCCCCTCTCCCCCACCTGTCTCTCCTCTCCCCCACCTGTCTCTCCTCTCCCCTCTCCCCCACCTGTCTCTCCTCTCCCCTCTCCCCCACCTGTCTCTCCTCTCCCCTCTCCCTCACCTGTCTCTCCTCTCCCCTCTCCCCCACCTGTCTCTCCTCTCCCCTCTCCCCCACCTGTCTCTCCTCTCCCCTCTCCCCCACCTGTCTCTCCTCTCCCCTCTCCCCCACCTGTCTCTCCTCTCCCCTCTCCCCCACCTGTCTCTCCTCTCCCCCACCTGTCTCTCCTCTCCCCTCTCCCCCGCCTGTCTCTCCTCTCCCCTCTCCCTCGCCTGTCTCTCCTCTCCCCTCTCCCTCGCCTGTCTCTCCTCTCCCCTCTCCCTCGCCTGTCTCTCCTCTCCCCTCTCCCTCGCCTGTCTCTCCTCTCCCCTCTCTCTCGCCTGTCTCTCCTCTCCCCTCTCTCTCCTCTCCCCTCTCTCTCCTCTCCCCCTCTCTCTCACCTGTCTCTCCTCTCCCCTCTCTCTCACCTGTCTCTCCTCTCCCCTCTCTCTCACCTGTCTCTCCTCTCCCCTCTCTCTCACCTGTCTCTCCTCTCCCCTCTCTCTCACCTGTCTCTCCTCTCCTCTCTCTCACCTGTCTCTCCTCTCTCTCACCTGTCTCTCCTCTCCCCTCTCTCTCACCTGTCTCTCCTCTCCCCTCTCTCTCACCTGTCTCTCCTCTCCCCTCTCTCTCACCTGTCTCTCCTCTCCCCTCTCTCTCACCTGTCTCTCCTCTCCCCTCTCTCTCACCTGTCTCCCCTCTCCCCCACCTGTCTCTCCTCTCCCCTCTCCCCCACCTGTCTCTCCTCTCCCCCACCTGTCTCTCCTCTCCCCCACCTGTCTCTCCTCTCCCCCACCTGTCTCTCCTCTCCCCCACCTGTCTCTCCTCTCCCCCACCTGTCTCTCCTCTCCCCCACCTGTCTCTCCTCTCCCCCACCTGTCTCTCCTCTCCCCTCTCCCCCGCCTGTCTCTCCTCTCCCCTCTCTCTCACCTGTCTCTCCTCTCCCCTCTCTCTCACCTGTCTCTCCTCTCCTCTCTCTCACCTGTCTCTCCTCTCCCCTCTCTCTCACCTGTCTCTCCTCTCCCCTCTCTCTCACCTGTCTCTCCTCTCACCTGTCTCCTGTCTCTCCTCTCTCCTGTCTCTCCTCTCCCCTCTCTCTCACCTGTCTCCTGTCTCTCCTCTCCCCTCTCTCTCACCTGTCTCCTGTCTCTCCTCTCCCCTCTCTCTCACCTGTCTCCTGTCTCTCCTCTCCCCCACCTGTCTCCTGTCTCTCCTCTCCCCTCTCTCTCACCTGTCTCCTGTCTCTCCTCTCCCCCACCTGTCTCCTGTCTCTCCTCTCCCCTCTCTCTCACCTGTCTCCTGTCTCTCCTCTCCCCTCTCCCCCACCTGTCTCCTGTCTCCCCTCTCCCTCACCTGTCTCCTGTCTCCTGTCTCTCCTCTCCCCTCTCTCTCACCTGTCTCCTGTCTCTCCTCTCCCCTCTCTCTCACCTGTCTCCTGTCTCTCCTCTCCCCTCTCTCTCACCTGTCTCTCCTCTCCCCTCTCTCTCACCTGTCTCTCCTCTCCCCTCTCTCTCACCTGTCTCTCCTCTCTCTCACCTGTCTCTCCTCTCTCTCACCTGTCTCTCCTCTCTCTCACCTGTCTCTCCTCTCTCTCACCTGTCTCTCCTCTCTCTCACCTGTCTCTCCTCTCTCTCACCTGTCTCCCCTCTCTCTCACCTGTCTCTCCTCTCTCTCACCTGTCTCTCCTCTCTCTCACCTGTCTCTCCTCTCTCTCACCTGTCTCTCCTCTCTCTCACCTGTCTCTCCTCTCTCTCACCTGTCTCTCCTCTCTCTCACCTGTCTCTCCTCTCTCTCACCTGTCTCTCCTCTCTCTCACCTGTCTCTCCTCTCTCTCACCTGTCTCTCCTCTCTCTCACCTGTCTCTCCTCTCTCTCACCTGTCTCTCCTCTCTCTCACCTGTCTCTCCTCTCTCTCACCTGTCTCTCCTCTCTCTCACCTGTCTCTCCTCTCTCTCACCTGTCTCTCCTCTCTCTCACCTGTCTCTCCTCTCTCTCACCTGTCTCTCCTCTCCCCTCTCTCTCACCTGTCTCTCCTCTCCCCTCTCTCTCACCTGTCTCTCCTCTCCCCTCTCTCTCACCTGTCTCCCCTCTCCCCCACCTGTCTCTCCTCTCCCCTCTCCCCCACCTGTCTCTCCTCTCCCCCACCTGTCTCTCCTCTCCCCCACCTGTCTCTCCTCTCCCCCACCTGTCTCTCCTCTCCCCTCTCCCCCGCCTGTCTCTCCTCTCCCTCGCCTGTCTCTCCTCTCCCCTCTCCCTCGCCTGTCTCTCCTCTCCCCTCTCTCTCGCCTGTCTCTCCTCTCCCCTCTCTCTTGCCTGTCTCTCCTCTCCCCTCTCTCTCCTCTCCCCTCTCCCCTCTCTCTCACCTGTCTCTCCTCTCCCCTCTCCCCCACCTGTCTCTCCTCTCCCCTCTCCCCCACCTGTCTCTCCTCTCCCCTCTCCCCCACCTGTCTCTCCTCTCCCCCACCTGTCTCTCCTCTCCCCCACCTGTCTCTCCTCTCCCCCACCTGTCTCTCCTCTCCCCTCTCCCCCGCCTGTCTCTCCTCTCCCCTCTCCCTCGCCTGTCTCTCCTCTCCCCTCTCCCTCGCCTGTCTCTCCTCTCCCCTCTCTCTCGCCTGTCTCTCCTCTCCCCTCTCTCTCCTCTCCCCTCTCTCTCCTCTCCCCTCTCTCTCCTCTCCCCTCTCTCTCCTCTCCCCTCTCTCTCCTCTCCCCTCTCTCTCACCTGTCTCTCCTCTCCCCTCTCTCTCACCTGTCTCTCCTCTCCCCTCTCTCTCACCTGTCTCTCCTCTCCCCTCTCTCTCACCTGTCTCTCCTCTCCCCTCTCTCTCACCTGTCTCTCCTCTCCCCTCTCTCTCACCTGTCTCTCCTCTCCCCTCTCTCTCACCTGTCTCTCCTCTCCCCTCTCTCTCACCTGTCTCTCCTCTCCCCTCTCTCTCACCTGTCTCTCCTCTCCCCTCTCTCTCACCTGTCTCTCCTCTCCCCTCTCTCTCACCTGTCTCTCCTCTCCCCTCTCTCTCACCTGTCTCTCCTCTCCCCTCTCTCTCACCTGTCTCTCCTCCTTCCTCTCTCTCACCTGTCTCTCCTCTCCCCTCTCTCTCACCTGTCTCTCCTCTCCCCTCTCTCTCACCTGTCTCTCCTCTCCCCTCTCTCTCTCACCTGTCTCTCCTCTCCCCTCTCTCTCACCTGTCTCTCCTCTCCCCTCTCTCTCACCTGTCTCTCCTCTCCCCTCTCTCTCACCTGTCTCTCCTCTCCCCTCTCTCTCACCTGTCTCTCCTCTCCCCTCTCTCTCACCTGTCTCTCCTCTCCCCTCTCTCTCACCTGTCTCTCCTCTCTCTCACCTGTCTCTCCTCTCCCCTCTCTCTCACCTGTCTCTCCTCTCCCCTCTCTCTCACCTGTCTCTCCTCTCCCCTCTCTCTCACCTGTCTCTCCTCTCCCCTCTCTCTCACCTGTCTCTCCTCTCCCCTCTCTCTCACCTGTCTCTCCTCTCTCTCACCTGTCTCTCCTCTCCCCTCTCTCTCACCTGTCTCTCCTCTCCCCTCTCTCTCACCTGTCTCTCCTCTCCCCTCTCTCTCACCTGTCTCTCCTCTCCCCTCTCTCTCACCTGTCTCTCCTCTCCCCTCTCTCTCACCTGTCTCCCCTCTCCCCCACCTGTCTCTCCTCTCCCCTCTCCCCCACCTGTCTCTCCTCTCCCCCACCTGTCTCTCCTCTCCCCTCTCCCCCACCTGTCTCTCCTCTCCCCCACCTGTCTCTCCTCTCCCCCACCTGTCTCTCCTCTCCCCCACCTGTCTCTCCTCTCCCCCACCTGTCTCTCCTCTCCCCCACCTGTCTCTCCTCTCCCCCACCTGTCTCTCCTCTCCCCCACCTGTCTCTCCTCTCCCCCACCTGTCTCTCCTCTCCCCTCTCCCCCGCCTGTCTCTCCTCTCCCCTCTCCCTCGCCTGTCTCTCCTCTCCCCTCTCTCTCGCCTGTCTCTCCTCTCCCCTCTCTCTCGCCTGTCTCTCCTCTCCCCTCTCTCTCTCCTCTCCCCTCTCTCTCACCTGTCTCTCCTCTCCCCTCTCTCTCACCTGTCTCTCCTCTCCCCTCTCTCTCACCTGTCTCTCCTCTCCCCTCTCTTTAACCTGTCTCTCCTCTCCCCTCTCTCTCACCTGTCTCTCCTCTCCCCTCTCTCTCACCTGTCTCTCCTCTCCCCTCTCTCTCACCTGTCTCTCCTCTCCCCTCTCTCTCACCTGTCTCTCCTCTCCCCTCTCTCTCACCTGTCTCTCCTCTCCCCTCTCTCTCACCTGTCTCTCCTCTCCCCTCTCTCTCACCTGTCTCTCCTCTCCCCTCTCTCTCACCTGTCTCTCCTCTCCCCTCTCTCTCACCTGTCTCTCCTCTCCCCTCTCTCTCACCTGTCTCTCCTCTCCCCTCTCTCTCACCTGTCTCTCCTCTCCCCTCTCTCTCACCTGTCTCTCCTCTCCCCTCTCTCTCACCTGTCTCTCCTCTCCCCTCTCTCTCACCTGTCTCCCCTCTCTCTCACCTGTCTCTCCTCTCTCTCACCTGTCTCTCCTCTCTCTCACCTGTCTCTCCTCTCTCTCACCTGTCTCTCCTCTCTCTCACCTGTCTCTCCTCTCTCTCACCTGTCTCTCCTCTCTCTCACCTGTCTCCTGTCTCTCCTCTCCCCTCTCTCTCACCTGTCTCTCCTCTCTCTCACCTGTCTCTCCTCTCTCTCACCTGTCTCTCCTCTCTCTCACCTGTCTCTCCTCTCTCTCACCTGTCTCTCCTCTCTCTCACCTGTCTCTCCTCTCTCTCACCTGTCTCTCCTCTCTCTCACCTGTCTCTCACCTGTCTCTCCTCTCCCCTCTCTCTCCTCTCCCCTCTCTCTCACCTGTCTCCCCTCTCTCTCACCTGTCTCCCCTCTCTCTCACCTGTCTCCCCTCTCTCTCACCTGTCTCCCCTCTCCCCCACCTGTCTCTCCTCTCCCCTCTCCCCCACCTGTCTCTCCTCTCCCCTCTCCCCCACCTGTCTCTCCTCTCCCCCGCCTGTCTCTCCTCTCCCCCGCCTGTCTCTCCTCTCCCCTCTCCCCCGCCTGTCTCTCCTCTCCCCTCTCCCTCGCCTGTCTCTCCTCTCCCCTCTCTCTCGCCTGTCTCTCCTCTCCCCTCTCTCTCACCTGTCTCTCCTCTCCCCTCTCTCTCACCTGTCTCTCCTCTCCCCTCTCCTCTCCCCTCTCTCTCACCTGTCTCTCCTCTCCCCTCTCTCTCACCTGTCTCTCCTCTCCCCCACCTGTCTCTCCTCTCCCCCACCTGTCTCTCCTCTCCCCCCACCTGTCTCTCCTCTCCCCCACCTGTCTCTCCTCTCCCCCACCTGTCTCTCCTCTCCCCCACCTGTCTCTCCTCTCCCCCACCTGTCTCTCCTCTCCCCCACCTGTCTCTCCTCTCCCCCACCTGTCTCTCCTCTCCCCCACCTGTCTCTCCTCTCCCCTCTCCCTCACCTCTCCCCTCTCCCTCACCTGTCTCTCCTCTCCCCCACCTGTCTCTCCTCTCCCCTCTCCCTCACCTGTCTCTCCTCTCCCCTCTCTCTCACCTGTCTCTCCTCTCCCCTCTCCCCCACCTGTCTCTCCTCTCCCCTCTCTCTCACCTGTCTCCTGTCTCTCCTCTCCCCTCTCTCTCTCACCTGTCTCCTGTCTCTCCTCTCCCCTCTCTCTCACCTGTCTCCTGTCTCTCCTCTCCCCTCTCTCTCACCTGTCTCCTGTCTCTCCTCTCCCCTCTCCCCTCTCTCTCACCTGTCTCCTGTCTCTCCTCTCCCCTCTCCCCTCTCTCTCACCTGTCTCCTGTCTCTCCCCTCTCCCCTCTCTCTCACCTGTCTCCTGTCTCTCCTCTCCCCTCTCTCTCACCTGTCTCCTGTCTCTCCTCTCCCCTCTCTCTCACCTGTCTCCTGTCTCTCCTCTCCCCTCTCTCTCACCTGTCTCCTGTCTCTCCTCTCCCCTCTCTCTCACCTGTCTCCTGTCTCTCCTCTCCCCTCTCTCTCACCTGTCTCCTGTCTCTCCTCTCCCCTCTCTCTCACCTGTCTCCTGTCTCTCCTCTCCCCTCTCTCTCACCTGTCTCCTGTCTCTCCTCTCCCCTCTCTCTCACCTGTCTCCTGTCTCTCCTCTCCCCTCTCTCTCACCTGTCTCCTGTCTCTCCTCTCCCCTCTCTCTCACCTGTCTCCTGTCTCTCCTCTCCCCTCTCTCTCACCTGTCTCCTGTCTCTCCTGTCTCTCCTCTCCCCTCTCTCTCACCTGTCTCTCTCCTCTCCCCTCTCTCTCACCTGTCTCTCTCCTCTCCCCTCTCTCTCACCTGTCTCTCTCCTCTCCCCTCTCTCTCACCTGTCTCTCTCCTCTCCCCTCTCTCTCACCTGTCTCTCTCCTCTCCCCTCTCTCTCACCTGTCTCTCTCCTCTCCCCTCTCTCTCACCTGTCTCTCTCCTCTCCCCTCTCTCTCACCTGTCTCTCTCCTCTCCCCTCTCTCTCACCTGTCTCTCTCCTCTCCCCTCTCTCTCACCTGTCTCTCCTCTCTCTCACCTGTCTCTCTCCTCTCCCCTCTCTCTCACCTGTCTCTCTCCTCTCCCCTCTCTCTCACCTGTCTCTCTCCTCTCCCCTCTCTCTCACCTGTCTCTCTCCTCTCCCCTCTCTCTCACCTGTCTCTCTCCTCTCCCCTCTCTCTCACCTGTCTCTCTCCTCTCCCTCACCTGTCTCTCTCCTCTCCCCTCTCTCTCACCTGTCTCTCTCCTCTCCCCTCTCTCTCACCTGTCTCTCTCCTCTCCCCTCTCTCTCACCTGTCTCTCTCCTCTCCCCTCTCTCTCACCTGTCTCTCTCCTCTCCCCTCTCTCTCACCTGTCTCTCCTCTCTCTCACCTGTCTCTCCTCTCTCTCACCTGTCTCTCCTCTCTCTCACCTGTCTCTCCTCTCTCTCACCTGTCTCTCCTCTCTCTCACCTGTCTCTCCTCTCTCTCACCTGTCTCTCCTCTCTCTCACCTGTCTCTCCTCTCTCTCACCTGTCTCTCCTCTCTCCCACCTGTCTCTCCTCTCTCCCACCTGTCTCTCCTCTCTCCCACCTGTCTCTCCTCTCCCCTCTCTCTCACCTGTCCCTCCTTCCCCCCCTCTCTCTCACCTGTCTCTCACCTTTCCCCTCTCTCCCATCTGTCTCTCCTCTCACCTGTCTCTGCTCTCCCCTCTCTCTCCCCTCTCTCACTGTCTCCTTCCCCCTCTCTCTCAGTCCCCGGTGTGTCTCTCACCCCAGGTATCTCTCTCTGCTGTACGGTCTCTCGGTGCCTCCTGCTCCCGGTACTTTTCCTCCGGGTACTCCTCTACAAGCTGCTCTCTGATTGGCCTCTCCCTGACAACCGGCTTCAAAACAAATTCACTCTCACGCACCACCCCCTCCAGTGAATGCCTGAGCGTTGCTGTGTGCGCGCTTCGCCGTGCGTCTTACGTCAGATCGCTAAGCGAGAAGCAGCCATGTTTGTTGCTGGCAGCGTCTCTGCTTTTGATTAAGTAGTTTGTATCGGCGCAGCTTTATTAGTAGGAACAGAAATGACAGGCGGGAAACTGCTGTGTAAATGGACTTACATCCGAATATGCGAGCATATAGAGATTTATATGTGATGGTGTTTGGGTAGAATGGGTTCTCCATGGACAGGCACGCAGGGTTAGAACATGCTAATTTGAAGAACCAGACTTGATAATTGGCAGATGTGAAAAAAATGCACACAGTTTATTAACTACTATAGGCAATTATTCTTACCTGGGGCAGCCATTGCTTTATTTGAGCTGCTTATTTGACTAATGAGCTTTCTATTTTAGTTGTTGAGTCGTGTCTGACTCCTCATGACACTATGGACTTCAGCCCGCAGGGCACATCTGCCAGCCACTGCCCTCTGAGACACAAAAGCTCATGTTCATTACTTCATTAACCTTATCTACCTCTCTGCTCTTCTGTCGTCCCCTTCTTCTTGTGCCTTCAATCTTTTCCAGCATCAGAGTCTTCTCTAGGGAATTCTGCTGTCTCATTATATGACCAAAATATTTTAGCTTCAGCCTCATGATCAAACCTTCCAGTGAACAGTTTGGCTTCATTTCCTGTAGTACTGATTTATTGGATCTTCTTGCAGTCAAAGAGACGCTAAGTAGTTTTCTCCAACACCACAATTCAAAGGCGTCAACTCTCCGGCGCTCAGCCTTCTTTATGGTCCAGCTCTCACATCCGTATGCAGCTATTGGGAATACCAGAGACTAACTATGCAGACCTTTGTTGATAGTGTAATATCTTTACTTCTTACTAGTTTGTCCAAGCATCCCATAGTTTTCCTCCCCAGAAGCAAACAACTTTTAATTTCATGGCTACGGTCGCCCTCTGAAGAAATCTTGGAGCACAGGAAAATAAAATGTTCCTGCCTCCACTTCTTCCCCATCTATTTGCCAGGAGCCATGAGTGTAGGAAGTGGGGGGCACGAGGGGAACAAATCCCCCCAGATTTTTCAATGTGTGTGTTTTTATGTGTAGAGAAGCAGTTGCGTGGTATTCTTATACTATATGCGATATGCCCCCCAGATTTTCTTGCCGTTGATCTTTGTCTTTTTAACGTTGAGCAGCTGGCCAGCTTCTGTACTCTCTTCTTTCACCCTCAACAATTAGCCCTTTAGTTCCTCCTCACTTTCAGCCATCGGTGTAGTATCATCCCCGTATCTGAGGTTGCTGATATTTCTTCCAGCGATATTGATTCCGGCTTTGGATTCATCCAGTCTGGACTTACATATGATGTACTCTGTGTATATGTTTAATAAATAAGGTAACAATATACAACCTTGTCACACTCCTTTCTCAATTTTGAACCATTTGGTTTTTCTATGTCCAGATCCGACTGTGGCTTCAGGAGGCAGATGAGATGATCTGGTCCTCCCATGTCTTTAAGAACATACCACAAGTTGTTGTGATCCACACAGTCAAAGGCTTTAGAATAGTCTATGAAGCAGAAGTAAATATTTTTCTGGAACTGTCTTGCTTTCTCTATTATCCATCAGACATTGGCAATTTGATCTCTTGTGCCTCTCCTCTGCAGAACCCGACTTGCAATCTGGTGGTTCCTGGTCCATATATTGTTGGTGCTGAGCTTGTAGGATCTTAAGCATTATCTTGCTGGTGTGTGTAATTAATGCAATTGTTTGATAATTGGAGAACTCTGGCATTGTCTTTTTTTTGGGAATGGTATGTAGACTGACCCTTTCCAGTCTACTGGCCATTGTCGAGTTTTCTAAATTTTTTGGCATAAGGCCAGCAACACTTTCACAGCATCAGGATTGTTAATAGTTCATTGGGATTCCATCAACTCCTGCTACCTTGTTATCAGCAAGACATCCTAGGGCCCATCTCACTTCATTCTCCAAGATGTCTGGCTCTAGCTCATTGGACAAAATATTGAGGTCATCAGTGCTGTTACTATCCTTCCTGTATAGATCTTCAGTGTATTCTTGCCATGTCTTCTTATCTGATCTGCTTCTGTTAAGTCTCTACAATTTTTGTCTTTTATCACCCACGTTGGCATGAAAGATACCTTTTGAGATCTCCAACTGAGAGATCCCCAAATCTCCATTGAAATTGCCACATACTTTATGATGTAATTATTTATTGTTCTATCAGATGCCACTAACCTTCAGGACAGTTCACTTTAGCACTTTTCAGGACGCTGATCTTATAGTATCTGTTCTTTGTTTTTGAAAACTTTTTTAAATTTGCGCAAGTGTAAGAGACTGGATATGATTTTCAATAAGAAATATAATACTTGTCTGTAATTCAAGCACAACAGTTCAGTGTTGTCCCTAAATGTTTTTCCCAGTGAGGTGGCATGAAGGAGTATCCGAGTACAGTATATAGTTCTACTATGTGTGTTATTTGCTTCTCAAGATGGAAGGTGCTTTAAATTAGGTGGGTGATGCACCACACAGTCCCTTCTTTCTTTGGTTAATTCAATCAAGTGACGGAAAGTTGGTATTTTCCAGATACGGAGCCGGTTTCGCATTCTCCCACCAGTTCCTCCTTTGAAGGGAGAACCTCTGTATTAGTAGAAAATCCCGCTTTCCTTAACCCCTCAAACATCTCTCTTTCCAAGGGACATGTTCACATTTCAGGACAAAACTATCATTCAGAGGCACTTTTAACTGGTTGTTTTCTCCAAGATGTAAGATAAAAAGAGACTTTATGAGTTTCACTTGAGCCGTACATACTCCCGTTTCTCAAACTGCGGTAACACTGACAAATCGTGCTTCCTCATTCAGGTATGTATATCCATCTTTGGCCTGGTAGAAGTATGTGGTCTGGCACCAGAATGCGGCAAGCTCTCGGTGATCATCACATCATGCGGTATAGTGTGCATGATCAGAGTATGGGTATGGTTCCCTAACATGCAAAGACTTCACTACCTCAGCACCCCCTACGTGACAACGGCCCTGATGGGGGAGAAGCCTGAAATAAAGTGCTGTGGTGAAGTGGATCACCATGGCAACAGTAACAGGTAAAAGTTAGACTTTCAGACAACGTGCTGGACAGAGTCACTTACCAACTGCCATATACCCCAGGGCTATTTACCATTTGTACCGGGGCAGCTACTTATGCAGGAGGCTTGGCCAGTGACACTAGGCCCATATTGTTCAGCTGGACACAGTCACCAACTGCCATCTTCCAAGGTATATTCACCAAATAAACTGAGGCAGCTGCTTCTGTGGGGGACTTGGCCAGTGACACTAGCCCATGTCATTCAGTTGGGGACAGTCACTTACCAACTGCCACCTTTACCAGGTCTATTTATCATTTGCACTGGGACATCTGCTTCTACAAGGGGCTCAGCCATTGGCAATAGGCCCATATCATTGAGAGGCGCAAAGTAACTGCCCATTTGTAATCTTTCCCATGTCTATTCACCAACTGAACCGAAGCAGCTTCTTCTACAGCATGCCCGGCCAGTGATACCAGGCCTATATCTTCCCTTACCAAACGCCATCTTTCCCAGATACTGAAGCAAGCCTCTTTCCTGTGGAATCCATAGCACCTATATACCTGCAGAGGAGAGGACCTAACCAGTGGGATCCATTCATTGGCCATCTGCTTTCATCTTGAAGTGTTCCTTAAACACCCCCCCCTTCATTCAGCTCAGGACCAGCTACTATCCTGCTCACTAATTACTTCTTCCCACTCTTGCGTCTTTCATCCTTCTCCTGCCCTTCGCATTTCCTATTGTCCTCCTTCAGACTCTGACCTATAGCCCTCACACCAGATATCCGCTGTCCTGCTGGCCCGGGCTTCAGCTCCTCCAATCTACTAATAATTATTCCCATCTCAGGATCAGGGATCTCTACGTCTTCTGTATTCACATTGTATCTGTTCTGTGTCATGCTTACTGTATGTAACACGGCATAAAGTATTTACACTTAAAGGCTAAACAGATGTATGTGCGTGCATACATGTACAGAAACAAATCCTTTGATTATCTATGAGATAAAATAGACCCATTTAATCTGCTCATATAATCTACATCAACTGCTTGGCTTAATAATTCTTCATGACACTGCTATGTAGACCACACACACTCTTGAATTCCTTTATAGTATTTGTGCCTACCACCTCTGCTGGAAGGCTGTTCTCTTATCAGTACACCAGCCCACTTCCACATGACCATACAGAGCCCCAGTCCTCACATTTTGATCATAAGATGATTTTGTTATCACACACTTTAGACTATCCAATGTTATAGGCCATTTTATCCGAAGCAGGTTTGTCACACACGGGACAAAATGGAGAGTCACTGTTACACTCACTTTATTTCTTACATATAGCTCTTAATTTCCCTGGAGACTGAGAGACATCACTTGTGGAGCTGTACGATCGGAGGACTCCTAATGATGGGACCATTAATGATGGAACTTTACAGACAGGGTTATTAACAAAACAGTCACAATGGCTCCTTGAAACAGAGCCTTCTCCTGAACATCTCAAGATCAGATACTCAAGGGCAGAGGTCGCCCCAGATTAAGGGAGCTGGAACAGTCCAGTGACTCTCAGCTAAGCAGGGCAGGAACAGTCCAGTGTTAGAAGAACATGAAGGGCTCCGGCTCAGGAGGGCAAGAAGGGCTCACGAAGGCGAGGGTCCTTGCGCAGGCGATCCTCCATGGCTAGGTATTTCTGGGGGGCCATTTCCTTGTGCCTGGACAAAGACAAGTTATCAATCCAATGTGACCTCTTATTAAACAAACACACAAGAAGTGAAATAGATAAATGCACCAGATATGTACATAGTCTGTAACTTGGTAACTATTATGTACAGTTATGCTGCAATGGGAGGCACCATATTGTTTCTATTCAGCTGCTACAATAGGAATGTGGTAATGTTTACTGCCACTGCTTTTAATAGGACTAATGGAATCTCTGTAGTCTATAAAACTAAAATAAATTATAGTTAATTACATTTTACTTGAAGGTTCACTGTAGTACAAACCATGTTAGGAATATTACCACAATGTGTTTTATATGAGAAAATGGATTTATGGTGTAGAAGAAGTACATTAAAGATAAACAGTGTGGGGCTGTTTTCTCCCCCTGATATGTCCTGATCCGTACAGGAAATGGGGCAGTGAGCCTTATGCATGTCTAAACTGCAACGTAATGTGATTTTGTTCCCATTGATTTTCTAGGAAGTCAGATAAGAAAACATCCTGTGAAACCGTTACAGTACAGAACTAAAGAAACAACTTCGAGTACACCTCATACCTTACGGCTCTGGAAGTAATACGCAAAATAATCAAACATTTACAGCCACGACTAACCGAGGGCACAGAAGAAAAAAAATATATTCCCCAAACCTCCCATTCCTGCATTTAGGCAGCCACCAAACCTGAAACAAACAATGGCGGCAGCTTGGCCAATGAACAGCCTAGCAGAGAAAATGGTACCAAAACGTGCATAAAAACTCTCTCTGCAAGCTATTTCAGCAGAACCACGCATAACAAGAACATCATATGTATATATAGCGGGTCTGAGGACCGCTCTGAACCCCAGGATTTCTGTTCCCAGCACTACCTGTTCAGCCGCTTCTCCAGTATCTCAATTCTGAACATGGCCTCGGAGCAGAACTCCAGGTAACTCTCCTCGTCCTCCTTACTCATGGTCATCTGACTCTGCTGGTACCACTGCTGCTTCTTCTGAAGCTCCTGAGTTTCCTGGAGAGGAGAGAAATAATCTGTGTGATGAGAGTAACAAGCACCTGGCAGTTGCAGCCCCCAAAATCACAAAGCAGCGTGACGCTCATGATTCAAGACCCACTCAATGGAAGGAAGCCAGCCTCGGATAGAGGATACTTCAGGTGTATGACACATAGAGTATCTTTATCTTCATCTAAAGAAATATAAACCAAAGCCATTCCCAACCCACTCACTCCACAGATTAGGGGTGAGCACTACCTATGGTGCCAACGTCAAGCCCATATCAAGAGCTGAAGACACAAGAAGCGTGCATGTCACTTCCAATAGACACATTTCAATGCGTGGCTTCACAGCAAGCATTGGACAAATCACGCTCTGAGTTGACTTTTTTGGTCCACTATTTGCTTTAAGAGAGGATATTGCACTCTGCTGCCCTAGTCCTTGGGCTGGTTTGCCATAAATACGTCACTAAGAAGGAATATATCAGAGCATGGCATGGGTTAGGCACATAAAACGGTTATAATCTGACCTTACTGTCTGTATTTCAATTTCCAGCCACACACTTTGATATTATGTTACATTTAGTGAGTTGTATTGATGTTAATATGAGATCTCTGCTATTCCTGATGTAGACCCTTGAAGTATCAGTGACACCATTAGTAGTACCTTCTCAAATCGAGCCTGGATCAGGTTGGCTTTCTCAATCAGCCTCTGCTTCAGGTCTCTCAGACACTCGCCTTTCACTTGATTTGCCTGGTCGTGTCTCAGCTTCTCTGGATCTCCCATCTGGGCCAGGAATGGTGCCAAGTAATCTAGTTCCAGCATGGCCCTCCGCTGCTGTTCTTCCTGCAGTGCTCGCTCCTGGGGAAGGCAAATGAAATTAGCATCATCCCACAGATGTCATTAATTCATGTACTTCTACTGAGTGAAAAAGCCCAATAGAGCATCATCTGAAACACCTCAATATGCAGCCCATTTTAATCACCCTAAAATACAGCCCAATAGAACATCATATGAGTCCCCCCGAAACAGAGCCCCCCAGAGCCTCATCTGAATCACCCCAAAATAGAGCCCCACAGAGCATCATCTGAACCATAGCAAGATGGAGTCCCACATAGCATCATCTGAACCACTCCAAAATAGAGCCCCACAGAGCATTATCTGAACCATAGCAAGATGGAGTCCCAAATAGCATCATTTGAACCACTCCAAAATGTAGCCCTAGAGAGCATCATCTGATGAACCACTCCAAAACAGAGGCTCCAGAGAATCATCATCTGGACAACCCCAAAACAAACCCCCGCAGATCATTATCTGAATATAACCCCACAGAGCATTACCTGGTCCACCCCGAAATAGAGCCCCGCAGAGCATCATTTGGACTGTCCCAAGATAAAGCCCCACATAGCATCATCTGAACTGGTCTAAGAGAGAGCCCCCAAAGCATCATCTGAACTGTCCAAAGATAAAGTCCCAGAGAGCATCATCTGCATAGAGCCCCACAGAGCATTACTTGATCCACCTCGGAATAGAGCCCCACAGAGCATCATTTGAAGTGTCCCAAGATAAAGCTTCACAGAGCATCATCTGAACTAACCCAAGATAATGCCGCACATAGTATCATCTGAACGGGTCTACGAGAGAGCCCCCCAGCATCATCTGAACTGTCCAACGATAAAGTCCCAGAGAGCATCATCTGAACCACCCCAAAACAAAGCCCCACAGAGCATCATCTGAAGCACCCCAAAATACAGCCCCAAAGACCATCATCAGAACCAAGCCAAGACTTTGCCCCAAAGGGAGTTATATAAATCAGCCGAAGATAGAACCCCACAGAGCATAATCCGAACCACCTCATGATATTGCACCACAAAAATATCAGTTAAGCTATCCCTAGATAAGGCCTTCTGGGCTCATCATACTCACCTGGTTCTCCCTTTGCTCCTTGCTTTTCTCATTTCTTTCGGTGTCATAGATAGATACTGTGAGCTGAGGATCAGCCTCTTCTTCAGCTCGAACTGAGAGGATCTCTAATACCTGCCATTGAAATGCCATCATGAGAGTCACTACCAACACGAGGGGTGACATAACAACAAAGAGCATCAAGCCAACAAATCAAGCTCAACCAGAAGACTACCAATATGGAGTATCAATGTAACACAACATTAGCTGTACAAAAAGACAATTTTACAAGGAATATTTCCTTAAATAAGTATAGTACAAATTGTTCATCTTACTGTATACTATCACACTCCATCTTTAAATACACAGGCTAGAATAACATTGCAGTACCAGACTAACAATATAAGCAGCTGTGTAATCCAAGGACATTTTTTTTTAGAAAATAAGAATGTTTGAAAACTATGTTTATGAGTATAGGAATCCATTTTGGGTTTGTTAAATCACTTCCTCAAAGCTGAATCATTAGGGTGTGTTTTGGCTATCAGTTGAGGGAGCAATTCGGGAAATGCAACACTTCTCTCCAGACGGACGCCCCTGTCACACAAACCACTTTTATCAGTGTATCATGGCTCCTTCCATGATCCAATAGAGACATCAAAATTATTTATTTTTTAATTAAAAATAGCTGTTCTGCTTAATTATGCTCTTATTCAGACTCAACATTTTCAAAATATATATTTTTTTCATTGTCCTTTAAAATTAGCCTTTAATTGCACGGATTAGCGACCCTAATGTTTTGCACCATGTGTGATGGACACCAACATTATAAATACAATATTAATGTCTATGGACTAGACTGAGACACCCCACTGGAACAATGTCTGATCCCCAAGAGACACAGGGACCAGGCACATACATCGTCCCACCACTGGATCAAACACAAAATGAACCAAATGCACATTCCCAACAATGATGATTGTCCCTATATATTGCACTTATCTGCCATAGCCATTATCATGAATATATTCTCTTCCGAACTTCTGATGTCAATGCCCCTCACACTCACCACTTTGCAGATAAATGAACTGATATATAAATAAAGCCATAATATATAGCAGACCCCAGACATCATACACTTTGTGCAGGCCATGTAATACTCCCTTGTTTCTTATACCTCGGCCTCGGACCTCCTCACTTGGTCCTTGGAGTTCTGCTCTGCCTCCTGCAGACTCATTAGAGTCTCGTACACGTACAGTTGCTTCTGGAACTTATCACAAGCCTCAACCTGTGGAAGCGAATGAAGATTGGATGTTATGAGAGGTTACTCAGTGCTGGCTGTGCTCAGTCCATCAGAGAAATTATGAACCCCCTCGCTCATTTGAATGACCTTCTCTGACTCCTTTCCCATTGGGGGCTATGGACCCTTCTCTACCAATTGTATTCCCTCTTCTGGCTCCTGCTTCTTTGGCCCTTATACAGCATGGTCACACAATAACTAGCACCATTATAGGTGGATATACATTCCCCTCTTCCTCCTCTGGCTTTGCCCCCTTTGGCTCTTACATATGGGATCACACGATGACCAGCACCCCCTCTAATAGCTGTATCCCCCTCTGATTGCTCTCCGTTTGGCCCTCACAATGAATAGCAGCAACAGTGGTATCAATCCCTATCCTCTCTTCCTCCTCACTATGTAGAGATGTTCCTCCAAACCTTGCCAGTCCCTCATACCCGAATAATATATGTCTGTTACGCATGAGATGTCTTTGCCTATTCACCTGGTAGGAGATACAAGTCTCAGGTGTGAGGACCACATGAGTCCCCTTTTCTCCCAGGTTGGGAGGTTTCAGATATTCCCAGTAAGAGGTGGTGATATTGTCATTCTCCCGGTGACAATGGAGCTGTATTCGGTCCTCGTTTATCAGGAAGACGCGCTCTGCCACATCCTCATTGGCCGATTTGTCCTTGTTCCTGTGGAAACGCTCTGTGATCTTCTGTAATAAAAGAAAAAAGCACAACGTGAAATCACTCATTGTGGAAGAGTATATGGGTATAGCAAATGATAGCTTTGATTTGCTGTTCTAGGTACATGCATTTTTTATGTTACTTAATGATGTACTAAAAATAGGTCTAATATGAAAAGTGCTTACACACGACTCCAAAGTGGTCTACATTGTCTTCAGCTTTGGCGTAAATTCGAAATGTGACCGGCTTTACACAGTGACTATCTGGGAAGATCTCTGTAGCCCAAGGAAGTCACATCTAGTAGCCGTTACTCTTAGTGATATTACAGACTAGGAACTTGCCCGTTAAAAATGACAGGAATAAAATTGTAAGCCTGGCAATGCTGTTTGCCACACAATGCGAGGCTATGGACCCTCTGAGCTCCTTCATTGCGAGCCCCGCACTCATTGCGCGCCACAACTTTCCTGTTTTGCAATGATCACCATCATTGCTCCTCGCAAGCCCCACAATGAGCGCCTTTGGCGCTCATCGCGTGGCTCGCAATGAGCGTCTTTGGCGCTCATTGCAAGCCTCTCGCCCTGTGTACTTTATAGGCCTTGCGCTTGAGTGTTACTGTTTTGGGTTGTGTTAGTGCCTTGTGTTAAGTGTTAGTGGCTTGGATGAAGTGTTACTGGCTTTCGTTAAGTGTTACTGCTTAGGGCTCGTTTTTACGTCCTTCAAGTTAGTTTTACGTCCTTTGGGCTCGTTTTATATCCTTCAGGCTCGTTTTCGTTGTGTTGCGTTTTTATGACAGCCATTTTTTTTTTTACAGAAGTTTTTAGTTTGTGAACAGCTATCCAAAAGCCAGGTCCTCACTAACTAAAAACTTCTGTAAAAAAATATGCTATGTGCTTATATAGAGCCCTATTCAATTGGTCGAATTGTAATTTAATAAGGCTGTTAGTGTTCAGTCTAGTTTTGTTTTATGGTCATTCTTGTAATGTCTCGTGTCTTTCCCATTAGTGTAAGTACGTCTTTGTGAAGCTATATGGAGTTTTTCTCATTACCAGCGTGGCTGCCATTTTGTCTGGCAGAAGCCTGGTTATATTCTCTATTAATGTATACCTGTGTTTCCCAAACTGTGATTCATGGAGCCTTGGGGTTCAGTTGTGTAGGACCGGGGTTCACACAAGTAATCTAATGGAAGACATGTGGCTCTGTGTAATGCTTTATGATGTGTTTGAGGTGGTCTGGAGGACGGTATTTATGCCTTGTGGCTCCATTTGAAGTGCTCGCTTGATTCCATGAAAATAATATTGGAGTTGTGGGTTTCTACTTTTGAAGCCATAAAGGGACAATGTACTGGTAAAACAAGAACTCACATCTATCAAAATAAAAGCTTTATTTGCCCAATTATATCTGTATGTACATGTGACTTTGTATATCATTACTAATTTTTTTACATTTCCCTCTACTCTTGTCTGCCAAGCTACCATGTTGGCGTCACTTATCCTATCCCTCAGGAAATGTCACTGTATGAGGTGTGCTGTGTAAGCTGTGGATCTCCATATTGCAACTTCAGGGCCCAAAGCATGTCCAGCCTCCTACTGCTGCACTAGAAGATGCACCACATGATCATTTGGACCAATAGGAAGTTTCAGGAAAGCAGCCATGTGGACCTGGCACGCCACAGCGAATAAACAGTTTTTTGGGTCTTTCGAAGCACCGACACATGTGTCATCAAGGGGTGGGAGAAACTCTGGCTGGGAGGCAGTCCTAAATAGTCAGATACAAGTTTGTATCCTTGCCAAAGTAAATCAATGTAATATACTAAATCCCCAGCCAATCAAAAGCATTTGCTCTTGTCTAGACATCAACTTCTATAAATGGTCAGATGCAAGAATCAGGTGCAAAGATGCAAGCTTGTGTCTGACCATTTAGGACTGCCTCCCAGCCAGAGTGGCTCACACACCTTGATGACCTCATAAACAAGTTTAATAATAAATATTGTTTTTATAGGAATGTTATCCAAGATGAACATACCTAGGTCCTGTATTTAGTGTATTACAACTAACTTTGTACTAGAAGATTAATATGAGCCGCTCTAGCGCAATCAGTACCAGTATTGGTCTGGGGTTTGCATCCACTGGTCCTCCTGCTATTGCCACCTTCTTAGGCTTCTTCCCAAACTGTATGTGTTTGTAATAGAGGAAATCTGATCGTCCTTCAAACGTCTCAGCCATTTCTTTAGGTTTCTCCTCTCGTTTCTGCAAGCCGTCCAGACGAGCCTCACTGTAAAATGTCATGGTGCGCTCCGTCTCGGGAGTTAGGGATTTATACTCATGAACTGAAAGAAGAAAAGACAGTTATACCGAGGACTCGATTCCTGAGAGATGGACAGACAGAGAGTTGAGAGTGTAGGTTGAGTTAAATCCTCACACAAACTGTCTCCATGTTTGAACCGTGTGCGATAACAAGTAATCAGATACAAAGATCCTTTCCACTGATGTCTCGATGCTGGTGGTTACCTTTCAGAGCATCCCCACGTCCTGGAGAAAAATACTCTGTTGTGAGCCCAACGCGTTTCTTTTTCTGCCTCTTGTCCAACATGTCCTGTCGGTTTTGGAACCACTCCTGGGTCTGTACCTCCTCTGTGCCTTTAAGGAGGGATAAAAAGATGGTTTGTAATACTGGACACCACCTATTCAACTATTCATTACCAGAATGTCTTAGTCTTGACTAAAACTCATTCACCTTCCTCCATGATGAGATGATCCTGGACACCTTGTTCTTTTCCCCAATGGCTAGAATTATGTCTCATGATTTGATTGCCCGTCATTCCCATTCCTCCATGGCTGGACTGACACCCAATGACCCTGGCCAAAACCCTAATAGCCTCTTGTTCCCTCCCTCCATAATGCAACTGATACCTTAAGATACAGAACACATTCCAATGGCTCAGGATTCAGATTCCCCTCAATGCCTCATGTTACTATACCTTCCTGTTTTCTCCATGGTTGGGCTAGATAACTCTTGTTAACCTCCACCATTGGTTTGAATTATACGTCATGACCCTGATCATTTCCCATCCTGCCATGACTGGAATGATGCCTCAGCATCTTGAACAGTTCCCAAAAGCATGTCCGATGGCTAGTACTCACACTCTATGTCATCATACTCAGTGAGACGGGAGACCTGTCCATCTGGCTGTAGATATGGGGCCCATTTCTCCAGTTTTGCCTTTTTATATTGCAGGACTTTCTTACCCTCAGGACATCGGGTCTCAAACTCTGTTAGGATACAATGTATTGGTGATTTATGAATGTATACAAAAGAAGTAAGAACATTGTGGCAAAATGCTGGAAATTAGTGACATGAGATAGTCTTCATTAAAGAAGCTCATCACATATACAAGCTGCATACCATACCGAATTGCTCGAAAACACTGCCAGTATAACTCAGAGCCATGTCCATTGGCTGCAGCCTACTGCTGTAATCATTGCCTTTAGGCAGCTGTCGCCCTCCTTCCTCACACCTTACCTTCCAGATTATAAGCTCTTTGTGTAAGGATCTCAAATGGTCTGTTGTACCCTTGTAATTTGTTTATTGTACCCACTCTACCTTATTGTACCCTTGTAGAGATGGCTATGGAAAATGAAGGTGCTTTATAACTAAAGTGAGATAATAATAATACTAGTATAACATATGCATGTCTATTTCCTTCTCTCCTTTTTTCCTGATGAACGCCACAGCCAATACCAAAACTATTCTCTCCACGGAGCGCACAGCCGTCTATCAGATCTACCGATGGTCACCCAAGGCCTATGTCCATGGGGAGTTGTGATATAAAGCTTTGTACAGACATTACTAATGATGAGTCAGACAAGCTTTAAATAAATATGTATTTAATTATATCTGTAGAACAGTGCACACGCTGTAATTACAAGTAACCGCCATTACTCATGCAATCAGCATACATACATTGGTGCAGGATTGTGTGGCCACACTGTGCATATTAAATCAGAAGTTATTTACACGTCTTGTGGTGATTTACATTACTCATGTGATATATATTAAGGGTTAGATACTTGTGTATGGCCATGCTTTATGTCACTCATGAGTTATTTCCTGTCTCTCCCGGAGGTGGGGTATCAATGTCTTTGGTTGTGTCGCTTGGTAATGGTCTGTGTAAAGTCATTAAGGGTCAGACAGCATCATCTGGTTCTATTAACATGACCTTTAAAGATAATTAGTATGACAGTAGTAACAGTAGTAAATTAGTTAATGTGCTATGAACATAGGGATTCAAGCTAGATCTTTAATTTACTACTGTTATCTCTTTCTTTTGCTATGAGCATAGGGATTCAAGCTAGAACCTGGGGCGTTAACACGTTAAGCCTTCCAGTTAGGAGGTACTCTATTGTGGGTCATAGAATTTCAGTTTCACCTCCTTACTTCGCTTTCTGGCTATATGATATATATATACTAGCGACTTGCCCGTCAAAAATGACGGGGCAATAAAATTGTAAGGCAGGTAATACTGTTTGCCACAGACAGTAATTTTTTTGGTGGTCTGTGATCCTTTGGCGCTCATTGCGAGCCTCTCGGTTGTCGGCACTGATCTTCTTTTTGCGCTTATTGCAAGGCTGTCCCCTGGTGTAGTTCGGCTGTTAAGGTTGTATTTTTGCGAGTTTGTAATGGTCCCGCGGCTTGTATTTTTTTTAGTGTAAGTCCGTTATTTTTTATTTCTAAGTCCCGCGGCTCGTATTTTTTTTGTGTAAGTCCGTATTTAGTCATTGCGTGTATTTTTTCGAAGTCCCGCTTCTGTGGGTGTTTGTAACCGATTGTAAGGTGCCGTAGAGACTCCACCTCCGCAAGTGCGGGCCCTGACTTTGTGAGGGTCCGTATTTGAGGCCGACGTGGGAGCCTCCACCTCCGCAAATGCGGCCCCTCGTGTCGCGAGAGTCCGCATTTGCCGCCTGCAACGAGCCAAACGCCTGCAACAAGCCTTTGGCTCGTTGCAGCCGACGTTGGAGCCTCACCTTCCGCAAATGCGGCCCATCGCTTTGCGAAGCGAGCTCACAAAGTGTGACGACGTTTCGCAGTTCGACAACTATTATATGTGATACACCATGTAGAGATACTATAACATTCCAAATGTAATTATTTGGTTATTGTTGACAATATTGTGCACGTTCCAGTGTTTAATTTTTTCATTTGCCGTGGTTTACAGTATATTTAATAAAGATTTTTTATTTTTGGCAATACTAATATTTTCCACTTGGTACGTTCTTTTTCTATATGTAATTGGGTTTTTAGCACTGGGAAATCATTCTTGTCAAATAACAGATTATTGGCAGGTGGATGTGTCATTTGGGATTTTGTGCACCAGCCCCATGATTCTTCTGAATAAACTTTACTTCATAACACAACCCAAAGTTTTCGTAGGAGCCTTGGGTGGAATACTGAGCCTTTGGAGGTAGGTAGTTGGGTCTCACATGATGGAGGAGGCCTTTGTCTAGTGTTACTTCTGCTTCTCCCCTAGTGCCTTTTTGTTTGCTTTTCACTGTTCCAATAGATATGCCTTACTAGTTACTGGGTTTGATAATTCTCTAATTCCTCCCGTTTTTAGGTATTTAATATCTGATTTTATATAACTTTGGAGAGGTATCAGGCCTTGATTGGAGTTTTTTAGTTTATTTGTTCTGGATGGTCCTGTTTCCTTATCTTGAGTTATATCATTCAGTGTAAATACTGACAGATTTGTAACAAATGTGAACTTATAAAGAAATCTATTTTAAAAAAAGCCATAAGGATGCGATGGGGCAGATGAGCTGGAGTACAAACCGAGACGGGTACAAACCTTTCTGTGTTATTACAATGGGCAGGACCCAAGATGGCGGCATGTGGAAAATCTTGTCATTGTCTTGGTTCTGTAAGGTGAATAAGAGATAAACAGGGTATTAAAGTGTGGCAGCACTCATGGCATTCTTCATCTGAAGTCGCCATAACAAGTTCATTATACCCAGCACAGTGGGACCCCCCCCACATGAGCGATCCCAGCAGCCCCAAATACACATTGCCTCCAGTTATCTCCAGTAATACTTCACATTGCCTCCAGTTATACTTCCCCTCCTGTGTGTGGCGATGCTTGGTGACTCACCTGGTCTTCGCTCTCTTCCTCTTCCTCCTCCATGTCAGGAATCAGCAGCAAAGGCTTTGAGGAGTCCAGCAACATGAACTCCCAGCATACAGGGTCTCCCAGGTCAAAGGTCATGTCCTATATAAACAGTCTTGGGATTAACAGTGAGGCCCATAACACCCCTCATTGCCTGTGACTTCCTTTTCTCCTATCACACTCAGACACCACTCTATTACTGTATACATTCAATCCCTATGCTATCTTTTCCCACAGCCTCCATATCCCTCCCTGCACCTTGCACACTGCACTCCCTTATCCCTCCCTGCACCTTGCACACTGCACTCCCTTATCCCTCCCTGCACCTTGCATACTGCACTCCCTTATCCCTCCCTGCACCTTGCATACTGCACTCCCTTATCCCTCCCTGCACCTTGCATACTGCACTCCCTTATCCCTCCCTGCACCTTGCACACTAAACTCTTGTATCCCCACCTGCCCTTGTATGATGAACTCCAGTATCTCCGCCTAACCTTGCACACTGCACACCCTATCCCCACCTGCCCTTGCACACCCTATCCCCACCTGCCCTTGCACACCCTATCCCCACCTGCCCTTGCACACTGCACACCCTATCCCCACCTGCACCTTGCACACTGCACACCCTATCCCCACCTGCACCTTGCATACTGCACTCCCTTATCCCTCCCTGCACCTTGCATGCTTCACTCCCCTATACCGCTCTTCATACCTTGCAGCCATTGCGACAGTCCTGCATGTTAACCCAGTAATTTTCATGATTCCATATACTCTCAATGCCCAGAAAGTGCTCATCTTTAGTTCCAAAGCTGTTTCCAGTGAGCGCATCTATGAAGAAGTCCTCAGGGACCTCACGCTTCCCGGACAGGACAAGCACCCAGCAGTGCACACGCAGCCCGTACAGGGGGTCTGGGCCAAACTGGGTTTCTGCCTGTGATGATAGGAGCAGTACAGTGTTTAAGGGTAAGGTGCAAAGGATGAGGGAGAACAGTCAAGCTAAACTAGACCAAAGGATGCCTTCCTCTTACCTACCACAATGCCCTGCTCCTCCTACAGCTCATCTCCATGCCCTGCTCCTCCTTCCATGTTCTTTCTCCCACATCCTGTCATGCCTTGGTCTTCCTCCATATCATATTCTCCATGACATACCCCACAAGCTCCCTCCTCTGCTCCTCCTCTCACATCTGGCCATAACGTTATGCTTCCCACAACTCACTACTGCTTCTGTTTCTGACACCTAACCTCCATTACTTGTATTTCCTCCCTCCCTCCACCATGTGCTTCTCGAACCACACCTTGAGATGCAATACTCTCCCACTCTCTAGGATGCGCCTCTCCTCCTCCCATGCCATGCCATGTTCGGTTTTCCTCTTACCATCTTGCGCTGCTCCTCCTCCTCCTGCTCTCTTAATAGCGCCGCCTGCATCTTCGCCTCCTGCTTGGCTTCCTGCTGAAGCTCGAATGAGCTGATCAGCTGCCGTGGGGGCTTGACGTTATACTTCTTGGTGGGCTTGAGAGGGGGCTCTCCAGTGCTCTGTGTAGATTTGAGTGGGGAAACGAGGAGATGGGTGGGATTTAAGGTGGAAAAACTAAACAGAAATTATAAGTGTACAAACAAGGATTTTCCTGAGGCAGGAATCACAATAAATTCTCAGATAAGTCCAAAATGAGGGTTAGGGTTAGTTAGTGTTATGAAATAGCTTTAAGTTAGGACATGTTAGGGACAGGGTTTGGTAAGAAACAAACATTGGAAAAAAGGCTAGGTGGTTGGGTTATGTTAGACTTAGGTAAGTGGTTAGGGTATGGGTTAGGGGCTAAGGTTGGGTTTAGGGTTGGGTTAGTGATGCTAGGGTAAGGTTTAGGGGTTACAGTTAGGTTAGAGGGTTAGGGTTGGCGTTACTGGGGTTAGGCTAGGGTTAGGTTTTAGAGTAAGTTAAGGTTAGGGTTAGGTTAGGGTTACAAAGTACCATACAAGACCTTAAAAGGATAAAACTTGATTAGTAACCTGTTTGTCTTCAGGTTATTGAACAATAATGTTCCTTATAAGTGATAAGTGATACTCTTTATTATCCCTCAGTACATAGATATTCACATTTCTAATAATATTTCCCCTTGGCCCTTGTACCAAGAGAGGGGCAAAAAATGAATTGCAACGCAATGTATGGCTGGACCCTGAAAGAGTTAAAATGACAAGCATTGCGGCAAAGCTAACACCATGCACTGGATATAATCACTTTGATTGGTTAAAACATCCCGTGTCCTTATGATGAAACAAACATAGTAAAGCACACCCTATATGTACTGCATGGGCTCTCGTATACATGTTGGATAAAAGAGTTGAGTGTTAATGACTTCTCACCTCCTCCCCTGCCTTAAGCAGGGGGCAAACGTCTCGAGTCTCGTCCACCAGACATATCTCTTGGGTTGCGTAGCCACTGACACAGTAAGCGTCGTATCCAGCTCCCAACAGCACCGAGCAAAGCAGGACACTAAAGTCGAAGCAATTCCCTTTCTGCCTTTGCAGGACCGTGCTGGAGGAGAAGAGAGTGCGAGGCTGGACAGGGAGAGAGGAGAGAGTGAGAAGAAAGTCCTGGGGCTGGGACAGACTAGAGAAAGTGAGAGGAAGAGAGACTGAAGAGCTGTGAAAAAGTGAGAGGAGAGACTGTAGGCCATGGACGGAGAGTGAGGAGGAGACACCGCTGGGTGGGAGAGCAAAGAATGAGAGCATGCAAGAGAGATCAGGCCATGCTGCAGAGGGAGGAGTGCAAGGTGAGACTGCGTACAGACGAGTGCACATTACCAGACTCAGTGGGGGGCGGAGAGGCTGCACACTCAAGTACTCGGCGACAAAGTGAGACGCCTGGTCCCACATATACAGCTCTGGGAATGGGAGGAGTGTAGGGCGCAGCGTGGTGCAGACACATTTCTGTAGGTGACAGAAGATACGATAAGAACCAGAACACAACATGAAACCCCACTATAGCATAAAACCACTCACACACACAGACACCTCCACTTACATCAACTACTGCCGTACACACTGCCATATTGTATCTATCACACCACATCTTGCCTTCTAGATTGTAAGCTCTTCGGAGGGGACCTCTCTCTGTCTCACCAAGCTGTCTGCGAACCTATTTGTTTCATAGTATAGTATTGTTCATGTACCTGTATATCTAATTATGTTAGAATTTGTCTATACCTGTGTAATTGTACCCACTCTACTGTATTCTACGCTGTACATCATTTTAATAACACATGCATGTATCAATGACTTATGTTTTGTCCTTCAATGGGCCGTTTCGGGTTTGGGTGTAACTAAACTTGAGAGCCTCAAATTATTTTGTTTTTGTTTTATAGCTATTGATGACACTGAGCATGTTTTGGGGTACTATAGTATTTAACATATTTTAAATGATTTTAATCTTAAGGGTTATGTTTGGAACATCGTAAAAATAAGATTGACATATGTGAGGATCACCTTGGCCAGGAGACTTTGTAATTGTGCGGCCATTTGTCTAATCACTGCTGAGCTGGGGACAGTTACACGCATGTCCAGTAGTGACATCTTGTGGCCATGGCAGGGTACTGAATTTCCTTTGTGGGGGTTGCAAATTGGTTCCCTCCACTGGGAAGTACCTCTCCTAGACCCACCCTGGGGAGAACAAGCCAAGCCCCCATATACATCCGCCCCTGATTGATTCTAATCACCCAAGTCTGCCCATACCCCTCCAGCTGCCTGATCGGGGATGGGATTTGGAACAGGTCCTCCCACCCTCAAGACTGCTGTAAGAAATAAAGTGTTGTTGTTACTTTGATCGCATAGAAGATGGTGTGTTTCATTTAACGGGAAGGCTTTTATTAATTTCCTGAGCTCAAGCACATGTACATGTTCCTGATCCATTAGCCGGATACCGAGCAGCCTAGATCGCCTATTTCAGAATTCCTGTGGGGCCAAAGGCAGGGATTGTCTGTAGCTAAATAGATCCCTTTTTGGGATCTTCACAAACTGGTGGCAGTTGGTGGGAGCTCAGTGCAAGAACCAGTAGCAAGGATGGCAAAATATCCGGCAACCCGTGCTGCCACAATCCAGGAGCTGAGAAGTGTAGAGGAAGCTGTCCAGCAGTTAGGCCGAAACAGAGGACCTAGACTGTTCTGCAGGTGATACCACCCGATCTGGACAACTCACCATTGGGCAACTGGCAGAGAATGATGAGATTAGCAGAAAGTGCCAAGAGTGGATAGCTGTTAGCCGGATACCAGCAGACCATTCCTTCAACGAAGATCGCCTATTTAGAGGGGAATTCCTGTGGCCAAAGGCAAGGATTGTCTGTAGCTAAATAGACCCCTTTTTGGGATCTTCACAACATGAAACAATAATCTTCCTTATAATGGCAATATTCCAGTATGAAGCATAAATGATACCAATGTTATCCATAATAAGCCGGGACACAATCATTGGAAAAAGGGCACATTATAAATATGTATTTTTGCCCTATAGCGGGACATTTCACCATTCAGACTGCCTAATTTAGCCTTTCTGTGTCTGGCACTGGCAGAGATCTCTAATCACTCTAATGGGTGTTCCTGTGTCACTTGGCAAATCTCAGCTCTGTGAACTCCCTAGAACACTGCCCTGATAGCCATGCAGGGAGAATTGTTGTTTTGTGTGTAGTTGAGGCTACCTCCCAGCATGCTTTGTAAAGAAGAGAGAAAGTGACTTCATAAGTAGCACAACAGAGAGGAGCTTTGTTATTCACAACCCAATGGCATAGGACTTCCTGCAAGGAGCTATGTGTAATATACAGTGTCTAAGTATGTTTTAACACATTTCTAATTGTCAAAATATGGTGCCCCTTTAGGGAGGCACATCTTGGCACTGGCCTACTCTTCCTAATGGTAAATCCAGGCCTACACAATCCTCCTCTACACATACACAGCCATCACCTGCATATCACACACATAGACCTCACCTATACACGCATGCACACACACAGCCTTCACGGGTACACAGCACACACGCCAAGACCTTGCACATAACACACACAGACCTTACCTACACGCACAAAAACACACACAAACAGCCATTATCTGCACACACACTCGCCCAGCCCTCACCTGCACACCACACTCATTTTGTGGACAAATGAAGAGAGGTTTGCGGTCTGGGTAGAGGTGCGTGTATTGACGCCAGAAGTTCTCAGCCAGACCCAGAAGCGTTTCCTCCTTGTGGGAGTTGGATGTATACGACGCTGGGAACTCTGTGCTGAACACGGGGAGCTTGTTGGTGTCACTGAAATACAAGTAACAGAAAAGCAAAAAAACAAACAAATCTCTAGTGAGCGGTTTTACTGTGCGTGAGACACGAGAACGCTCTGCAAGACTCTAGTGACAAACAGGACACGCCAAGCCCAGGTGTTCCAAACATAGGAATTATTATATTATATATATCATACCCAATGCTCCAGAGCTGAATACTCACTGGACAAGCTTTGGGGTCCTCTGGGAAACAACACCCTAAAATCAGAACAAATAGAGCAGCCCCACCAGAGAGTTGCTTAAGGACAAAGGTCTGTCACTAAACAACGACTTCCTGGCCCAGACTAATCTGCGTGTTTACGGATCTAGTCCTGGGTGCTCTTCTGCTTTGCTCCAGTTCATCTTTGTCCCTGCCTTGTGATCCTGATCACTTTTTGTCTGCCACCTGCCCCAACACATTGCCTGTAGCCTTGTAAACATAATATCCCCTCCAGCCGATGTGCGTTGATCTTTAGATCTGCCGACGCGCGTTGGCCCTACACTCTGCCTCATTCCTATTGGTCTTCTCTGTTATGCCCAGGGAGGCCCTAACATTTTGTAGGGAACTTTCGGACTGACAGGGGCCTGAACCATCCAGAGTTGGCCACTATTTCTCCTCCTTTCTTTGGCAGATGTCCTCTGCGCCAGAGTGTCGGGACTATAGAAGCCATGTTTGTCATTGGTAGTTGTGTGTGGGATGTGGGTCATGTTGTTTTAATGTGTGCTATGTTTTAGTGTCAGCCATCTTGTGCGTGATGAGCCATATTCCGTGTGTTGTACAGCTATTGATGTATGGATGTTACCCAGCCGTGTTTGGTGTCTAAATGCTGCATTTCCCCAGAGAGTTCACTAAAGTATGCTACTTTGCTACTAGGTTTTCATGGGATGTGGGGTACACAGTACAAGATGCCTGGTTGGGAAAGTGTTCAATACTTAACAGGAGGGTGCTGGCAGATGCCAGGAGATCAGTGGAGCTAACAAGGTGGGAGGTGAATGGGGCATTTAGCAAGCTGCTGACCACTGCCAAAACATCACACTAAGGTGATTATCCCAGCAAGTGGAGATGAAGGGAGAGGAAGTGGGTGACATAGTCCCTGCTTTTATATCTGTTTGATGATAATTGTGTTTTTCTCATTTTGTAACATTACCAGATGTGGCGTGAGAAGGACACAGCCGCCTGATATTATTAGTATGCAGTTTTAAAGAACAAGTATTGATTAAGGGCAAAATAATTTAATGAGATAAAAAAACAAGAACACACTTTATTTATATTTATTACCTTTTTATGCAGTTCTATGGGACCATCCCCTTATCTAGGAGTAAATGTTCCTTGTCGGGTGTGAACTACGGAGGCTGACACTAGCTAACTGACACCCAGTGACTTGCTGTTTGTATCTTTTTGTACCACAACTGACTTTGCTAATCTGTTATTCAAGCAAGAAAAAGCATTGGTAGTTGAGTCAAAAAATGGGGGAATTTGGTTTTAAATGATATTTTTTGGCTAAAGCTTTGATTTGCTGCTGTTTACAGAGGTATTATTAATGTAAATTAATAGTAACCTTGATTTGGGGGTTCCCCTGCACCTCCACAAGAAACACTGTTATTTGGGACTCTTCTACATCTATTTGCTAATATCAAAGGCTATCAAATCAACATGGGATGTGTTCTAATAATTGTGTATATTATGTGTAATAAGGTGGTTAGGGGCCATGGTAATAGTTTAAATGATGTAGTTGTGTTTCAGTCACGTATGGGACAAAGGGTTACGTTATTCTACAAGTATTGATATGGCCCTTAGAGCCGGCCAGGCGTGCATCCTCCCTGGCCTCAGATAGCCATAAAGGGGGAGGTTAGTTTATGGCTCTCTGTAAAATGAGACTTAGCAACTAGAGATGTGGGTTTGGATATAGACCTGGGGGATGGTGTTTTGTGATATCTGTAAATGTATCTGAAGGAAAAATAAAGTCAGTATGCTTGTACTAAGCAAAGTTACTTGTTAGTGTTGGTATTGTGTCCTAACCATTGCTGGGGATACTGAGATCTTGAACACAAAAAGTCACGACCCAGAGAGAGGAAATTGGGGTGCGAGTGGTTCCCCAAATTTAGGGTTGTCACATATATCATAGACTTAACAATAAAAGTTCTTGCACTGGCCCTTTAGGTTCTAATTAAATACTAGTTAAAAAGAGCGCAGTGTAACTGCTGACAGGTGCCTTATTGCATTGTGTAATTATTATTATTATCATTAATATTATTAACTAGGAAATTGCTTGTCAAAAATGACGGAAATAAAATGTTAAAGCTGGCAATGCTTTTCCTCCTCCCTTGTGTTTTTTTTCCACCCCTCTCCCTCTCCTGTACCTCCTTTCCCCCTCTCCCTTTCCCTCCCCTGTGTCTCCTTTCCCCCGCCTCTGTATCTGTTACCTGGATGTAACACTGCCAGATGCGCCGCACTCACCGACTCCCCCTCCTCTTCGGCTCCAGGCCTTCGGTTGGAACTACTTTCTGGGTCAAGCCACGCATTGCGCAGGCGCATCCCGCCTGCGCGATGTGCGGCTTGATGCAGAAAGTAGTTCCGGCCGAAGGACAGGAGCCGCAGAGGAGGAGACGGTGGTGAGTATGGGCCGCAAGTTGCTGGCAGGGTTTGGATCCAGGTACGGCCAAGCTACTTGCAGGGTTTCCAGGTAAGCTGGAGCACTGGGTGAGGCAGAGGGGGAGATGAGAGAGAGGCAGAGGGGGAGATGAGAGAGAGCCAGAGGGGGAGATGAGAGAGAGCCAGAGGGGGAGATGAGAGAGAGACAGAGGGGGAGATAAGAGAGAGGCAGAGGGAGATGAGAGAGGCCTAAGTCCCGCAGGCCTCGTGGTTGGGGCCCGTAACGGCGGCAGAGGGGGAGATGAGAGAGAGGAAGAGGGGGATGAGAGAGGCTGGCGCCGCTGGCGATGAGTTTCTGCATCGCACATTGCAGCCTAAGTCTCGCGGATTCGCGGCCTATGGCTCGCCTCGCTTTGCATGCTCGCAATGTGTGACCAACATTGTAAGCATTCCAGACAGCCCTGGAGATCCACAATTATATTTGTGATAAGCAATTTTGGGCACCAAAGAGGTACTAATGACATTTAACCCTCTAATGAACTATAATGATACCTAATGTACTTACTCATCACTGGTCTGCTCAGGTTGTGTCAGCTCTTCCTCCTTCTCAGGCTCCTCCTCACCTAGAAGATCCTCCCCCTCTTCATCTTCTATTTTCTCCTCCCCCATTGGATCACCTTGCAGAGCGTCCATGTCACCAGCTACAACCAGAAAATAAACAAGATGTAATAAGACCAATAACATGACACCAGGGATCAATCCCTGGAGCACTCTAACCTCCCACAATCAATCCATACATTATGGTTCAATCCCTGGAGCACTCTAACCTCCCACAATCAATCCCATACCCTAGGACTCAATCTCTGGTGGCACTATACCCTCTCATAATCAACCTGTAACCCAGGACTAAATCGCTGGAGCTCCTTATTCTCCCACCATCAGCTGGTACCCAAGGAATTAATCCTTGGAGCACTTTAACCCTCCCACCATCGACTCATACCCTAAGAATCAAACCCTGGAGCACTCCAACCTCCCACCATCAACCTGAAGCCTGGGACTTAATGCCGGGACCACTCTAACCTCCCTATATATATATATAACTTGCCATTTTCTATGTTAGCCAGTCTAATCGCCCTTTTGCAAGCCTTGTTGATTTCCTTGTATTCATGTAAAGCAGTCTCTGTCCCCTCTTGTGTGTATAATATAAATGCCTGTTTTTTACTCCGTATCTTGATCTTTAAATCATTGTTAAGCCACATGGGTTGTGATTTACTCCTTTTACTTTTATTCCCACACGGTATATGCCGATGTGTATGTATGTTTAGTAAGGATTTAAATGTTGTCCATTTATGTTCAGTGTTTTTACCTATCAGTTCTCTGTCCCATTCTATACTTTGTATTGCTGCCCTTAGACCATTAAAATCTGCCCTTTTAAAATTAAGAGTTTTTCGTTGGCCCCTTAAAATTTTTTTTTTTTTTTATTCAATCTCAAACGACACTGTGTTGTGATCACTGTTTCCCAAAGGTTGCCCTATTCCAACATTAGATATTATATCAATATTATTTGTGGTGACTAAATCTAAGATAGCTTCATTTCTAGAAGGCTCTTGTACAACCTGGGCCAGATAATGATCCCTGAGTGTACTCAAGAACCTGCTCCCCTTAGCTGAACTGCTGGTCTCATTTATCCAGTTTATTTCAGGGTAATTAAAATCTCCCATTATTAGAACTTGCCCGTGCTTAGCTGCATTTCCAATCTGTAACACTAATTGTATTTCCTCACTTTCAGCTATATTTGGGGGTTTATAGCATACTCCTACTAATATTCTTTTGGAATTTGCTGCTCCGCTATTTAACTCTACACACAAAGATTCAACTTTATCACAAGGTCCACCAAAAATATCTTCTCTGACTATAGCCTTAAATTCAGGCTTAACATACAGACAAATCCATCCTCCTCGTTTACCATTGCCTCTATCTTTTCTAAATAGGTTATAACCATCCAGATTACCAGTCCAGTCATGAGATTCATCCCACCACGTTTCGGTAATGCCTATTAAATCCCATTTTTCATTAATTGCTAATAATTCTAACTCTCCCATTTTTCCTGGCAAGCTTCTGGCATTAGCAAGCATACACCTTATGTTATGAGTCTGTAGTTCTGAAGTGCCTGCCACTGAACTTGAATTACTTAGTACTACCTCCCTATTGACTATACTACCCCTCCCCCATCTCCTCCCCTATGAGTTGTTAATTCATCACTTATACCCTCTACACTTTCTACCCCATTACTTATATCTAGTCCCTCCCCCCACCTACTAGTTTAAAAACTCCTCCAGCCGTTCTACCATCCTATCCCCTAGTACAAAAGCTCCCTCATCATTAAGGTGCAATCCATCCCTGCCGTAGAGATTGTACCGAAGTGAGAAGTCAGCCCAGTGCTCTAAAAAGCCAAACCCCTCCTTAGTGCACCACATCTTTAGCCACGCATTAACCTCCCTAATCTTCTTCTGCCTCCCTGGGCTAGCACGTGGCACTGGTAGTATCACAGAAAATACTACCTTGGAGGTCCTTGCCTTCAGCTTATTACCTAGTTCTCTAAAACCATTCTTTAGGACACTCCATCTTCCACTAACTTTGTCATTGGTACCAATATGTACCAAGACCGCCGGTTCATTTCCAGCCCCTCCCAATAATTTGTCTACCCGATCCACAACATGACGAACCCGAGCACCCGGGAGACAGCAAACTGTTCGATTGCTGGGATCTGGGTGACAAATCACCCTGTCTACCTTCCTAATAATAGAGTCCCCTACCACCAAAACCTGTCTGTTGCTCTGCCTATTCTGCCATCCCTCTCCTCCAGTAGAGCTGTTCTCCTGGCTGTTAGAGGGAACAGCTCTATCTGGCATTGCCATTCCTGAATGGACATCGCCAACAGTTTCACTCAATCTGGCAAATCTGTTGTTGTTTACCAACTCAGAACTGGCCTGCCTCCTCCTGTTCCCCCTGCTTCCCCTTGTAACTGTAACCCAACTACCTTCCTGGACATCCTCACTAGCCCCAGCTCCTCCCTCCATACTAGGCCCAGCTAAACTGTGCTCAGTGAGCACCAACCCCCTTTCCAATGGAGCAATATCACTAAGTGCTGCAATTATCCTCTCCAGATCTCCAATTTGAGCTTCCAGAGAGGCAACATGGTCACACCTGTCACAGAGGTATGGACCCTGGGTCATCTGTTCCAGTAGTGCATACATATGACAGGATGTACACTGAGTGAGGTCGCCACTGGACTGACTCATAATTATTATTATTGTTTACATTATTGTCTACTGTGATATTATTATTGTCTATTTAAATTACTTTATTATGCTCTGAGACCTAAAAACATTTTCTAATTTACACTGCACTAAAAAAAATGTATATTTAATGCTGTACTTATTTATCTGTCTTTGCAATGAGCACCGAAGATGATCGTTGCAAAGCACGAAACTTGAAGTACACGGGGGAGAGGCTTGCAATGAGCGCCAAAGGTGCTCAGAGGAGCAAAAGTACACAAGGGGAGAGGCTTGCAATGAGTACCAAAGGTGCTTAGAGGAGCAAAAGAACATGAGGAGAGAGGCTTGCAATGAGCGCCGAAGGTGCACGGAAGAGCAAAAGTACACGAGGAGAGAGGCTTGCAATGAGTGCCGAAGGTGCACGGAAGAGCAAAAGTACATGAGGGGAGAGGCTTGCAATGAGCGCCGAAGGTGCACGGAAGAGCAAAAGTACATGAGGAGAGAGGCTTGCAATGAGCGCCGAAGGTCCTCAAAGTAGAAAAAGCTTTACATTGTGTGGCAAACAGCATTGCCATGGCTTCAAATGGTACTGCCCCAAGTCGCTTGTTATATATCTGGCTCGCTGTACTTAGTATAGTACAGATTACTGATATATAACAAGCGACTTGGGTCAGTCACATCGTGTGTGCATTGTAGTCTCTATACTAGATATATAGTGTTATATAACTACATCCCTAGATCATTATCTAATATATACACAGAACAGCGACAATAATGACAATAATAATAATAATAATAAGAGAGCTATCTGTATACCCAGCTCCTCTCACCTCCTGTACTGGACGCGTCCTGTCTCCAAGGCAACTGACCGGAAGCAGGAAGCGGACCCAACAAAGCATGCTGGGAGCTGTAGTTTTACTGTGCGTACAGGAGTCAGAATGGAATAAACTATGTGTGACAGTGCCCTGTGAATAATGTCCCCTGGATATCATATATATAGTCTAATTTGTCCTGTGTAAAATGTAGTATAATATTATATACTATAATGTATTCTGTACATCATATATGTCCTGTATATAACATAGTGTATCCCCAATATAGTGTCCCTTATATAATATTATATACTATAATGTATTCTGTATATCATATATGTCCTGTATATAACATAGTGTATCCCAATATGTGCCCCTTATATAATATTATATACTATAATGTATTCTGTATATCATATATGTCCTGTATATAACATAGTGTATCCCCAATATGTATCCCTTATATAATATTATATACTATAATGTATTCTGTACATCATATATGTCCTGTATATAACATAGTGTATCCCCAATATGTGTCCCTATATAATATTATATACTATAATGTATTCTGTACATCATATATGTCCTGTATATAACATAGTGTATCCCCCATATGTGTCCCTTATATAATATTATATACTATAATGTATTCTGTACATCATATATGTCCTGTATATAACATAGTGTATCCCAATATGTGTCCCTTATATAATATTATATACTATAATGTATTCTGTATATCATATATGTCCTGTATATAACATAGTGTATCCCAATGTGTGTCCCTTATATAATATTATATACTATAATGTATTCTGTATATCATATATGTCCTGTATATAACATAGTGTATCCCAATATGTGCCCCTTATATAATATTATATACTATAATGTATTCTGTACATCATATATGTCCTGTATATAACATAGTGTATCCCCCATATGTGTCCCTATATAATATTATATACTATAATGTATTCTGTACATCATATATGTCCTGTATATAACATAGTGTATCCCCCATATGTGTCCCTTATATAATATTATATACTATAATGTATTCTGTATATCATATATGTCCTGTATATAACAGTGTATCCCCAATATGTGTCCCTTATATAATATTATATACTATAATGTATTCTGTACATCATATATGTCCTGTATATAACATAGTGTATCCCCAATATGTGTCCCTTATATAATATTATATACTATAATGTATTCTGTACATCATATATGTCCTGTATATAACATAGTGTATCCCAATATGTGCCCCTTATATAATATTATATACTATAATGTATTCTGTATATCATATATGTCCTGTATATAACATAGTGTATCCCCAATATGTGTCCCTTATATAATATTATATACTATAATGTATTCTGTATATCATATATGTCCTGTATATAACATAGTGTATCCCCAATATGTGTCCCTTATATAATATTATATACTATAATGTATTCTGTACATCATATATGTCCTGTATATAACATAGTGTATCCCCAATATAGTGTCCCTTATATAATATTATATACTATAATGTATTCTGTATATCATATATGTCCTGTATATAACATAGTGTATCCCCAATATGTGCCCCTTATATAATATTATATACTATAATGTATTCTGTACATCATATATGTCCTGTATATAACATAGTGTATCCCCTATATGTGTCCCTTATATAATATTATATACTATAATGTATTCTGTACATCATATATGTCCTGTATATAACATAGTGTATCCCCAATATGTGCCCCTTATATAATATTATATACTATAATGTATTCTGTATATCATATATGTCCTGTATATAACATAGTGTATCCCCAATATGTGCCCCTTATATAATATTATATACTATAATGTATTCTGTATATCATATATGTACTGTATATAACATAGTGTATCCCCAATATGTGTCCCTTATATAATATTATATACTATAATGTATTCTCTACATCATATATGTCCTGTATATAACATAGTGTATCCCCTATATGTGCCCCTTATATAATATTATATACTATAATGTATTCTGTACATCATATATGTCCTGTATATAACATAGTGTATCCCCAATATGTGTCCTTATATAATATTATATACTATAATGTATTCTGTACATCATATATGTCCTGTATATAACATAGTGTATCCCCAATATGTGTCCCTTATATAATATTATATACTATAATGTATTCTGTACATCATATATGTCCTGTATATAACATAGTGTATGCCCAATATGTGTCCCTTATATAATATTATATACTATAATGTATTCTGTATATCATATATGCCCTGTATATAACATAGTATATCCCCCATATGTGTCCCTTATATAATATTATATACTATAATGTATTCTGTACATCATATATGTCCTGTATATAACATAGTGTATCCCCAATATGTGCCCCTTATATAATATTATATACTATAATGTATTCTGTACATCATATATGTCCTGTATATAACGTAGTGTATCCCCAATATGTATCCCTTATATAATATTATATACTATAATGTATTCTGTATATCATATATGTCCTGTATATAACATAGTGTATCCCCAATATGTGCCCCTTATATAATGTTATATACTATAATGTATTCTGTACATCATATATGTCCTGTATATAACATAGTGTATCCCCAATATGTGCCCCTTATATAATATTATATACTATAATGTATTCTGTACATCATATATGTCCTGTATATAACATAGTGTATCCCAATATGTGTCCCTTATATAATATTATATACTATAATGTATTCTGTACATCATATATGTCCTGTATATAACATAGTGTATCCCCAATATGTGTCCTTATATAATATTATATACTATAATGTATTCTGTATATCATATATGTCCTGTATATAACATAGTGTATCCCAATATGTGTCCCTTATATTATATTATATACTATAATGTATTCTGTATATCATATATGTCCTGTATATAACATAGTGTATCCCCAATATGTGCCCCTTATATAATATTATATACTATAATGTATTCTGTATATCATATATGTCCTGTATATAACATAGTGTATCCCCCATATGTGTCCCTTATATAATATTATATACTATAATGTATTCTGTACATCATATATGTCCTGTATATAACATAGTGTATCCCCCATATGTGTCCCTTATATAATATTATATACTATAATGTATTCTGTACATCATATATGTCCTGTATATAACATAGTGTATCCCAATATGTGTCCCTTATATAATATTATATACTATAATGTATTCTGTACATCATATATGTCCTGTATATAACATAGTGTATCCCCAATATGTGTCCCTTATATAATATTATATACTATAATGTATTCTGTACATCATATATGTCCTGTATATAACATAGTGTATCCCCAATATGTGTCCCTTATATAATATTATATACTATAATGTATTCTGTATATCATATATGTCCTGTATATAACATAGTGTATCCCCGATATGTGTCCTTATATAATATTATATACTATAATGTATTCTGTATATCATATATGTCCTGTATATAACAGTGTATCCCAATATGTGTCCTTATATAATATTATATACTATAATGTATTCTGTACATCATATATGTCCTGTATATAACATAGTGTATCCCCAATATGTGTCTCTTATATAATATTATATACTATAATGTATTCTGTACATCATATATGTCCTGTATATAACATAGTGTATCCCCAATATGTGCCCCTTATATAATATTATATACTATAATGTATTCTGTATATCATATATGTCCTGTATATAACATAGTGTATCCCCAATATGTGCCCCTTATATAATATTATATACTATAATGTATTCTGTAAATCATATATGTCCTGTATATAACATAGTGTATGCCCAATATGTGCCCCTTATATAATATTATATACTATAATGTATTCTGTACATCATATATGTCCTGTATATAACATAGTGTATGCCCAATATGTGTCCCTTATATAATATTATATACTATAATGTATTCTGTACATCATATATGTCCTGTATATAACATAGTGTATCCCAATATGTGTCCCTTATATAATATTATATACTATAATGTATTCTGTATATCATATATGTCCTGTATATAACATAGTGTATCCCAATGTGTGTCCCTTATATAATATTATATACTATAATGTATTCTGTATATCATATATGTCCTGTATATAACATAGTGTATCCCAATATGTGCCCCTTATATAATATTATATACTATAATGTATTCTGTACATCATATATGTCCTGTATATATCATAGTGTATCCCAATATGTGTCCTTATATAATATTATATACTATAATGTATTATGTATATCATATATGTCCTGTATATAACATAGTGTATCCCCAATATAGTGTCCCTTATATAATATTATATACTATAATGTATTCTGTACATCATATATGTCCTGTATATATCATAGTGTATCCCAATATGTGTCCTTATATAATATTATATACTATAATGTATTATGTATATCATATATGTCCTGTATATAACATAGTGTATCCCCAATATAGTGTCCCTTATATAATGTTATATACTATAATGTATTCTGTACATCATATATGCCCTGTATATAACATAGTGTATCCCAATATGTGTCCTTATATAATATTATATACTATAATGTATTCTGTATATCATATATGTCCTGTATATAACATAGTGTATCCCCAATATGTGTCCCTTATATAATATTATATACTATAATGTATTCTGTACATCATATATGTCCTGTATATAACATAGTGTATCCCCCATATGTGCCCCTTATATAATATTATATACTATAATGTATTCTGTACATCATATATGTCCTGTATATAACATAGTGTATCCCCAATATGTGTCTCTTATATAATATTATATACTATAATGTATTCTGTACATCATATATGTCCTGTATATAACATAGTGTATCCCCAATATGTGCCCCTTATATAATATTATATACTATAATGTATTCTGTATATCATATATGTCCTGTATATAACATAGTGTATCCCCAATATGTATCCTTATATAATATTATATACTATAATGTATTCTGTACATCATATATGTCCTGTATATACCATAGTGTATCCCAATATGTGTCTCTTATATAATATTATATACTATAATGTATTCTGTACATCATATATGTCCTGTATATAACATAGTGTATCCCCAATATGTGCCCCTTATATAATATTATATACTATAATGTATTCTGTATATCATATATGTCCTGTATATAACATAGTGTATCCCCAATATGTGCCCCTTATATAATATTATATACTATAATGTATTCTGTATATCATATATGTCCTGTATATAACATAGTGTATCCCAATATGTGTCCCTTATATAATATTATATACTATAATGTATTCTGTATATCATGTATGTCCTGTATATAACATAGTGTATCCCCAATATGTGTCCCTTATATAATATTATATACTATAATGTATTCTGTATATCATATATGTCCTGTATATAACATAGTGTATCCCCAATATGTGCCCCTTATATAATATTATATACTATAATGTATTCTGTACATCATATATGTCCTGTATATAACATAGTGTATCCCCAATATGTGTCCCTTATATAATATTATATACTATAATGTATTCTGTATATCATGTATGTCCTGTATATAACATAGTGTATCCCCAATATGTGCCCCTTATATAATATTATATACTATAATGTATTCTGTATATCATATATGTCCTGTATATAACATAGTGTATCCCAATATGTGTCCCTTATATAATATTATATACTATAATGTATACTGTACATCATATATGTCCTGTATATAACATAGTGTATCCCCAATATGTGTCCCTTATATAATATTATATACTATAATGTATTCTGTACATCATATATGTCCTGTATATAACATAGTGTATCCCCAATATGTGTCCCTTATATAATATTATATACTATAATGTATTCTGTACATCATATATGTCCTGTATATAACATAGTGTATCCCCAATATGTGCCCCTTATATAATATTATATACTATAATGTATTCTGTACATCATATATGTCCTGTATATAACATAGTGTATCCCAATATGTGTCCTTATATAATATTATATACTATAATGTATTCTGTACATCATATATGTCCTGTATATAACATAGTGTATCCCAATATGTGTCCTTATATAATATTATATACTATAATGTATTCTGTACATCATATATGTCCTGTATATAACATAGTGTATCCCAATATGTGTCCTTATATAATATTATATACTATAATGTATTCTGTACATCATATATGTCCTGTATATAACATAGTGTATCCCAATATGTGTCCTTATATAATATTATATACTATAATGTATTCTGTACATCATATATGTCCTGTATATAACATAGTGTATCCCCAATATGTGTCCCTTATATAATATTATATACTATAATGTATTCTGTACATCATATATGTCCTGTATATAACATAGTGTATCCCCAATATGTGTCCCTTATATAATATTATATACTATAATGTATTCTGTATATCATATATGTCCTGTATATAACATAGTGTATCCCAATATGTGTCCTTATATAATATTATATACTATAATGTATTCTGTACATCATATATGTCCTGTATATAACATAGTGTATCCCAATATGTGTCCTTATATAATATTATATACTATAATGTATTCTGTACATCATATATGTCCTGTATATAACGTAGTGTATCCCCAATATGTGTCCCTTATATAATATTATATACTATAATGTATACTGTACATCATATATGTCCTGTATATAACATAGTGTATCCCCAATATGTGTCCCTTATATAATATTATATACTATAATGTATTCTGTATATCATATATGTCCTGTATATAACAGTGTATCCCCAATATGTGCCCCTTATATAATATTATATACTATAATGTATTCTGTATATCATATATGTCCTGTATATATCGTAGTGTATCCCCAATATGTGCCCCTTATATAATATTATATACTATAATGTATTCTGTACATCATATATGTCCTGTATATAACATAGTGTATCCCAATATGTGTCCCTTATATAATATTATATACTATAATGTATTCTGTACATCATATATGTCCTGTATATAACGTAGTGTATCCCCAATATGTGTCCCTTATATAATATTATATACTATAATGTATACTGTACATCATATATGTCCTGTATATAACATAGTGTATCCCCAATATGTGTCCCTTATATAATATTATATACTATAATGTATTCTGTATATCATATATGTCCTGTATATAACAGTGTATCCCCAATATGTGCCCCTTATATAATATTATATACTATAATGTATTCTGTATATCATATATGTCCTGTATATATCGTAGTGTATCCCCAATATGTGCCCCTTATATAATATTATATACTATAATGTATTCTGTATATCATATATGTCCTGTATATAACATAGTGTATCCCCTATATGTGTCCCTTATATAATATTATATACTATAATGTATTCTGTACATCATATATGTCCTGTATATAACATAGTGTATCCCCAATATGTGCCCCTTATATAATATTATATACTATAATGTATTCTGTATATCATATATGTACTGTATATAACATAGTGTATCCCCTATATGTGCCCCTTATATAATATTATATACTATAATGTATTCTCTACATCATATATGTCCTGTATATAACATAGTGTATCCCCTATATGTGCCCCTTATATAATATTATATACTATAATGTATTCTGTACATCATATATGTCCTGTATATAACATAGTGTATCCCCAATATGTGTCCTTATATAATATTATATACTATAATGTATTCTGTACATCATATATGTCCTGTATATAACATAGTGTATCCCCAATATGTGTCCCTTATATAATATTATATACTATAATGTATTCTGTACATCATATATGTCCTGTATATAACATAGTGTATGCCCAATATGTGTCCCTTATATAATATTATATACTATAATGTATTCTGTATATCATATATGCCCTGTATATAACATAGTATATCCCCCATATGTGTCCTTATATAATATTATATACTATAATGTATTCTGTATATCATATATGTCCTGTATATAACATAGTGTATCCCCAATATGTGCCCCTTATATAATGTTATATACTATAATGTATTCTGTACATCATATATGTCCTGTATATAACATAGTGTATCCCCAATATGTGCCCCTTATATAATATTATATACTATAATGTATTCTGTACATCATATATGTCCTGTATATAACATAGTGTATCCCAATATGTGTCCCTATATAATATTATATACTATAATGTATTCTGTATATCATATATGTCCTGTATATAACATAGTGTATCCCCCATATGTGTCCCTTATATAATATTATATACTATAATGTATTCTGTACATCATATATGTCCTGTATATAACATAGTGTATCCCCCATATGTGTCCCTTATATAATATTATATACTATAATGTATTCTGTACATCATATATGTACTGTATATAACATAGTGTATCCCCAATATGTGTCCCTTATATAATATTATATACTATAATGTATTCTCTACATCATATATGTCCTGTATATAACATAGTGTATCCCCAATATGTGTCCCTTATATAATATTATATACTATAATGTATTCTGTACATCATATATGTCCTGTATATAACATAGTGTATCCCCAATATGTGTCCTTATATAATATTATATACTATAATGTATTCTGTACATCATATATGTCCTGTAAATAACATAGTGTATCCCCAATATGTGTCCCTTATATAATATTATATACTATAATGTATTCTGTACATCATATATGTCCTGTATATAACATAGTGTATGCCCAATATGTGTCCCTTATATAATATTATATACTATAATGTATTCTGTATATCATATATGCCCTGTATATAACATAGTATATCCCCCATATGTGTCCCTTATATAATATTATATACTATAATGTATTCTGTACATCATATATGTCCTGTATATAACATAGTGTATCCCCAATATGTGCCCCTTATATAATATTATATACTATAATGTATTCTGTACATCATATATGTCCTGTATATAACGTAGTGTATCCCCAATATGTATCCCTTATATAATATTATATACTATAATGTATTCTGTATATCATATATGTCCTGTATATAACATAGTGTATCCCCAATATGTGCCCCTTATATAATGTTATATACTATAATGTATTCTGTACATCATATATGTCCTGTATATAACATAGTGTATCCCCAATATGTGCCCCTTATATAATATTATATACTATAATGTATTCTGTACATCATATATGTCCTGTATATAACATAGTGTATCCCAATATGTGTCCCTATATAATATTATATACTATAATGTATTCTGTATATCATATATGTCCTGTATATAACATAGTGTATCCCCCATATGTGTCCCTTATATAATATTATATACTATAATGTATTCTGTACATCATATATGTCCTGTATATAACATAGTGTATCCCCCATATGTGTCCCTTATATAATATTATATACTATAATGTATTCTGTACATCATATATGTCCTGTATATAACATAGTGTATCCCAATATGTGTCCCTTATATAATATTATATACTATAATGTATTCTGTACATCATATATGTCCTGTATATAACATAGTGTATCCCCAATATGTGTCCCTTATATAATATTATATACTATAATGTATTCTGTACATCATATATGTCCTGTATATAACATAGTGTATCCCCAATATGTGTCCCTTATATAATATTATATACTATAATGTATTCTGTATATCATATATGTCCTGTATATAACATAGTGTATCCCCGATATGTGTCCTTATATAATATTATATACTATAATGTATTCTGTATATCATATATGTCCTGTATATAACAGTGTATCCCAATATGTGTCCTTATATAATATTATATACTATAATGTATTCTGTACATCATATATGTCCTGTATATAACATAGTGTATCCCCAATATGTGTCTCTTATATAATATTATATACTATAATGTATTCTGTACATCATATATGTCCTGTATATAACATAGTGTATCCCAATATGTGTCCTTATATAATATTATATACTATAATGTATTCTGTATATCATATATGTCCTGTATATAACATAGTGTATCCCCAATATGTGTCCCTTATATAATATTATATACTATAATGTATTCTGTACATCATATATGTCCTGTATATAACATAGTGTATCCCCCATATGTGCCCCTTATATAATATTATATACTATAATGTATTCTGTACATCATATATGTCCTGTATATAACATAGTGTATCCCCAATATGTGTCCCTTATATAATATTATATACTATAATGTATTCTGTACATCATATATGTCCTGTATATAACATAGTGTATCCCCAATATGTGCCCCTTATATAATATTATATACTATAATGTATTCTGTACATCATATATGTCCTGTATATACCATAGTGTATCCCCTATATGTATCCCTTATATAATATTATATACTATAATGTATACTGTATATCATATATGTCCTGTATATAACATAGTGTATCCCAATATGTGTCTCTTATATAATATTATATACTATAATGTATTCTGTACATCATATATGTCCTGTATATAACATAGTGTATCCCCAATATGTGCCCCTTATATAATATTATATACTATAATGTATTCTGTATATCATATATGTCCTGTATATAACATAGTGTATCCCCAATATGTGCCCCTTATATAATATTATATACTATAATGTATTCTGTATATCATATATGTCCTGTATATAACATAGTGTATCCCAATATGTGTCCCTTATATAATATTATATACTATAATGTATTCTGTATATCATGTATGTCCTGTATATAACATAGTGTATCCCCAATATGTGTCCCTTATATAATATTATATACTATAATGTATTCTGTACATCATATATGTCCTGTATATAACATAGTGTATCCCCAATATGTGTCCCTTATATAATATTATATACTATAATGTATTCTGTATATCATGTATGTCCTGTATATAACATAGTGTATCCCCAATATGTGTCCCTTATATAATATTATATACTATAATGTATTCTGTACATCATATATGTCCTGTATATAACATAGTGTATCCCCAATATGTGTCTCTTATATAATATTATATACTATAATGTATTCTGTATATCATATATGTCCTGTATATAACATAGTGTATCCCCAATATGTGTCCTTATATAATATTATATACTATAATGTATTCTGTACATCATATATGTCCTGTATATAACATAGTGTATCCCCAATATGTGTCCCTTATATAATATTATATACTATAATGTATTCTGTACATCATATATGTCCTGTATATAACATAGTGTATCCCCAATATGTGTCCTTATATAATATTATATACTATAATGTATTCTGTACATCATATATGTCCTGTATATAACATAGTGTATCCCCAATATGTGTCCCTTATATAATATTATATACTATAATGTATTCTGTATATCATATATGTACTGTATATAACGTAGTGTATCCCAATATGTGTCCCTTATATAATATTATATACTATAATGTATTCTGTATATCATATATGTCCTGTATATAACATAGTGTATCCCAATATGTGTCCTTATATAATATTATATACTATAATGTATTCTGTACATCATATATGTCCTGTATATAACATAGTGTATCCCAATATGTGTCCTTATATAATATTATATACTATAATGTATTCTGTACATCATATATGTCCTGTATATAACGTAGTGTATCCCCAATATGTGTCCCTTATATAATATTATATACTATAATGTATACTGTACATCATATATGTCCTGTATATAACATAGTGTATCCCCAATATGTGTCCCTTATATAATATTATATACTATAATGTATTCTGTATATCATATATGTCCTGTATATAACATAGTGTATCCCCAATATGTGCCCCTTATATAATATTATATACTATAATGTATTCTGTATATCATATATGTCCTGTATATATCGTAGTGTATCCCCAATATGTGCCCCTTATATAATATTATATACTATAATGTATTCTGTATATCATATATGTACTGTATATAACGTAGTGTATCCCAATATGTGCCCCTTATATAATATTATATACTATAATGTATTCTGTACATCATATATGTCCTGTATATAACATAGTGTATCCCCAATATGTGCCCCTTATATAATATTATATACTATAATGTATTCTGTACATCATATATGTCCTGTATATAACATAGTGTATCCCCAATATGTGTCCCTTATATAATATTATATACTATAATGTATACTGTACATCATATATGTCCTGTATATAACATAGTGTATCCCAATATGTGTCCCTTATATAATATTATATACTATAATGTATTCTGTATATCATATATGTCCTGTATATAACATAGTGTATCCCCAATATGTGTCCCTTATATAATATTATATACTATAATGTATTCTGTACATCATATATGTCCTGTATATAACATAGTGTATCCCCAATATGTGCCCCTTATATAATATTATATACTATAATGTATTCTGTACATCATATATGTCCTGTATATAACATAGTGTATCCCCAATATGTGTCCCTTATATAATATTATATACTATAATGTATTCTGTATATCATATATGTCCTGTATATAACATAGTGTATCCCCAATATGTGTCCCTTATATAATATTATATACTATAATGTATTCTGTAAATCATATATGTCCTGTATATAACATAGTGTATCCCCAATATGTGCCCCTTATATAATATTATATACTATAATGTATTCTGTATATCATATATGTCCTGTATATAACATAGTGTATCCCCCATATGTGTCCCTTATATAATATTATATACTATAATGTATTCTGTACATCATATATGTCCTGTATATAACATAGTGTATCCCAATATGTGTCCCTTATATAATATTATATACTATAATGTATTCTGTATCATATATGTCCTGTATATAACATAGTGTATCCCCAATATGTGTCCCTTATATAATATTATATACTGTAATGTATTCTGTACATCATATATGTCCTGTATATAACATAGTGTATCCCCAATATGTGCCCCTTATATAATATTATATACTATAATGTATTCTGTACATCATATATGTCCTGTATATACCATAGTGTATCCCAATATGTGCCCCTTATATAATATTATATACTATAATGTATTCTGTACATCATATATGTCCTGTATATAACATAGTGTATCCCCAATATGTGTCCCTTATATAATATTATATACTATAATGTATTCTGTATATCATATATGTCCTGTATATAACATAGTGTATCCCAATATGTGTCCCTTATATAATATTATATACTATAATGTATTCTGTATATCATATATGTCCTGTATATAACATAGTGTATCCCCAATATGTGTCCTTATATAATATTATATACTATAATGTATTCTGTACATCATATATGCCCTGTATATAACATAGTGTATCCCCAATATGTGTCCTTATATAATATTATATACTATAATGTATTCTGTACATCATATATGTCCTGTATATAACATAGTGTATCCCCAATATGTGTCCGTTATATAATATTATATACTATAATGTATTCTGTATATCATATATGTCCTGTATATAACATAGTGTATCCCCCATATGTGTCCTTATATAATATTATATACTATAATGTATACTGTATATCATATATGTCCTGTATATAACATAGTGTATCCCCAATATGTGCCCCTTATATAATATTATATACTATAATGTATTCTGTACATCATATATGTACTGTATATAACATAGTGTATCCCCAATATGTGCCCCTTATATAATATTATATACTATAATGTATTCTGTATATCATATATGTCCTGTATATAACATAGTGTATCCCCAATATGTGTCCCTTATATAATATTATATACTATAATGTATTCTGTACATCATATATGTCCTGTATATAACATAGTGTATCCCCAATATGTGCCCCTTATATAATATTATATACTATAATGTATTCTGTATATCATATATGTCCTGTATATAACATAGTGTATCCCCAATATGTGTCCCTTATATAATATTATATACTATAATGTATTCTGTATATCATATATGTCCTGTATATAACATAGTGTATCCCCAATATGTGCCCCTTATATACTATTATATACTATAATGTATTCTGTATATCATATATGTTCTGTATATATAATAGTGTATCCCCAATATGTGCCCCTTATATAATATTATATACTATAATGTATTCTGTACATCATATATGTCCTGTATATAACATAGTGTATCCCCAATATGTGCCCCTTATATAATATTATATACTATAATGTATTCTGTACATCATATATGTACTGTATATAACATAGTGTATCCCCATATGTGTCCCTTATATAATATTATATACTATAATGTATTCTGTACATCATATATGTCCTGTATATAACATCGTGTATCCCCAATATGTGTCCCTTATATAATATTATATACTATAATGTATTCTGTATATCATATATGTCCTGTATATAACATAGTGTATCCCCAATATGTGCCCCTTATATAATATTATATACTATAATGTATTCTGTATATCATATATGTCCTGTATATAACATAGTGTATCCCCAATATGTGTCCCTTATATAATATTATATACTATAATGTATTCTGTACATCATATATGTACTGTATATAACATAGTGTATCCCCCATATTATATACTATAATGTATTCTGTACATCATATATGTCCTGTATATAACATAGTGTATCCCCAATATGTGTCTCTTATATAATATTATGTACTATAATGTATTCTGTACATCATATATGTCCTGTATATAACATAGTGTATCCCCAATATGTGTCCCTTAGATAATATTATATACTATAATGTATTCTGTACATCATATATGTCCTGTATATAACATAGTGTATCCCCTATATGTGTCCCTTGTATAATATTATATACTATAATGTATTCTGTACATCATATATGTCCTGTATATAACATAGTGTATCCCCAATATGTGTCCCTTATATAATATTATATACTATAATGTATTCTGTACATCATATATGTCCTGTATATAACATAGTGTATCCCCAATATGTGTCCCTTATATAATATTATATACTATAATGTATTCTGTACATCATATATGTCCTGTATATAACATAGTGTATCCCCAATATCTGTCCCTTAGATAATATTATATACTATAATGTATTCTGTATATCATATATGTCCTGTATATAACATAGTGTATCCCCAATATGTGTCCCTTATATAATATTATATACTATAATGTATTCTGTATATCATATATGTCCTGTATATAACATAGTGTATCCCCAATATGTGTCCCTTATATAATATTATATACTATAATGTATTCTGTATATCATATATGTCCTGTATATTACATAGTGTATCCCAATATGTGCCCCTTATATAATATTATATACTATAATGTATTCTGTATATCATATATGTCCTGTATATAACATAGTGTATCCCCAATATGTGCCCCTTATATAATATTATATACTATAATGTATTCTGTACATCATATATGTCCTGTATATAACATAGTGTATCCCAATATGTGTCCCTTATATAATATTATATACTATAATGTATTCTGTACATCATATATGTACTGTATATAACATAGTGTATCCCCAATATGTGCCCCTTATATAATATTATATACTATAATGTATTCTGTACATCATATATGTCCTGTATATAACATAGTGTATCCCCAATATGTGTCCCTTATATAATATTATATACTATAATGTATTCTGTATATCATATATGTCCTGTATATAACATAGTGTATCCCCAATATGTGTCCCTTGTATAATATTATATACTATAATGTATTCTGTACATCATATATGTCCTGTATATAACATAGTGTATCCCCAATATGTGTCCCTTATATAATATTATATACTATAATGTATTCTGTACATCATATATGTCCTGTATATAACATAGTGTATCCCCAATATGTGTCCCTTATATAATATTATATACTATAATGTATTCTGTACATCATATATGTCCTGTATATAACATAGTGTATCCCCAATATGTGTCCCTTAGATAATATTATATACTATAATGTATTCTGTATATCATATATGTCCTGTATATAACATAGTGTATCCCCAATATGTGTCCCTTATATAATATTATATACTATAATGTATTCTGTACATCATATATGTCCTGTATATAACATAGTGTATCCCCAATATGTGCCCCTTATATAATATTATATACTATAATGTATTCTGTACATCATATCTGTCCTGTATATAACATAGTGTATCCCCAATATGTGTCCCTTATATAATATTATATACTATAATGTATTCTGTACATCATATATGTCCTGTATATAACATAGTGTATCCCCAATATGTGTCCCTTATATAATATTATATACTATAATGTATTCTGTATATCATATATGTCCTGTATATAACATAGTGTATCCCCAATATGTGTCCCTTATAAAATATTATATACTATAATGTATTCTGTACATCATATATGTCCTGTATATAACATAGTGTATCCCCAATATGTGTCCCTTATATAATATTATATACTATAATGTATTCTGTATATCATATATGTCCTGTATATAACATAGTGTATCCCAATATGTGTCTCTTATATAATATTATATACTATAATGTATTCTGTACATCATATATGTCCTGTATATAACATAGTGTATCCCCAATATGTGCCCCTTATATAATATTATATACTATAATGTATTCTGTATATCATATATGTCCTGTATATAACATAGTGTATCCCCAATACAGCCATCGTGTAGTAGATCATCCTGACTTGGGTTGTCTTCAACTGAAACTTTAATCTCATCTGGATTTGTGCACCTTGAAAAAGCAACATAGAGTTGTCCATGTGCAAAAACAGGTTCTTGTAAAAAAAATCCCACAGACTTAAAAGTTTATCCTTGGGATTTATTGATGGTCATGGCAAATGCCATGATAACTGGAAATTGTCTCTTTTGAAGGACAAAAGACAAACCACTCTCACTTGAAGCTAAATCAATTCTTGGTATAAAAACTCGTTCACCTTTATGGGTCCCAGTCATAATTTCTGCATGTATAAAATGATCTTTTAAATCGTGCACAATTAATCTGGTCCCATTACAAAGTCCTTTTTTTGGATTCATATTTCTCAATAGCATGACAATTACCCCTTTTTTCAATTGCAAAACATGTGGTGGCAATCCAGATTGGGTTAAAGAATTAATACATTTGATACTAAAATTCAATTCACTTTCTTTATCATCAGCCAGAACTGAATCTGCACCGTTATATTTCTTTTGTGGTGCATTGATGAATTTTAAAATTTTGTTATTTAGATTCAAGGCATCTATATTTGATTTTAATATCACTCTGTTTGCAATGTCTGAGTAATCGTCGTTATTCAGAGTGTTTAGAAAGATTGCTGATATGAGTGATTCCTTGCAAACCATTGTTGATGGAATTTCAATGGTATCATTGGGTAAATCATGTATTTGTGGATGTTTTCCTTCTCTAATTTGAATGAGCCAATCATTGAATTCATTTTTGCCTTCAGATCTCATATTTAATTCTAACTTGAGGTGTGTAAATATTTTCCACAGTTTACTGGTCTTGATACATGTTTGAATGATATCGGTTCTATTTTCATGTGGCACAACAGGTAATGTTTGCCTAAAATCTCCTCCTAACAACATCACCTTGCCACCAAATGGCAAATTATTATCCATCACTTCTTTAAGAATCTATCAATACATTGCAAAGCATGACATGAGATAATTGTTGCCACGTCTATGATAATTAATTTACTTTTTTTTTATTTTTTGGCTTGTAAAGAATTCAGTTGAATATCTGACACTGATGTTTCCAAAATGGGAACTGGCAGTTTAAATCCACTATGCACAGTTCTAACACCGTCTAACAAAAGTGCTGCAATTCCAGCTGTTGCAAATGGCAGTGCTATTTGACCCTGTGCTCGAATGTAACTCATCAAACAATTGTACAGATACTTTTTTCCTGATCCACCCGGGCCATCTAGATAGAAATACCGGTCTTTGACCATTTCATCATCTGTAGCATTTGTGATGACAAACACAAAAAACAGAAGAAAAACTGGCAACTTTAAATACTTTACAGTTTTTGTAGCTCAGTGTCATAATCATCAAAATTGATGTCATCTATAAGTCCTGGATCAGGCAAATTAAAACTTGCACAATTTAATCCATGATCAAGAAATATTTCTTGAATTTCCATTATAGTTTTTAACAGTGCTATTGGCTCATTGTAACGTTTCAAGAAGTCTTCAGACATATTTAATTTAAATGTTTCCCATGAAGTAAATGCATCAGGTACATTGCAAAAGATGCAAATGAACGCAAATTGTTCTCTCATTTGCTTTGGCATTTGACATAGTGCTGCTTCTTCCAGACACATCTCCCATTCTGTATCATCAGCTATGAAGTTTTGATTTATTGCAGCTATTAGGATAGTCTCATAAACTATGTCATTCACTAAAACATGTAAAAGAAGTAATCTTAAACTGAAATGTTCAATGTCTCTTGGACTGATGGTATAAATTTGTTATATAATTTTATGCGTATCTCTTCTTCGTGGTCGCCATAGACCATTTACAAATACATAGTGATATGGAATCTCAATGTATAAAAATTGTAATAATTTGAAAGTTCGTCATGTAAAATTGGATTTTCCTTTTCGTTTGCTGCACCTTGCTCAACAACAGTTGCTGCATCATTTCATTTGTATATATATTTATACACATATTTGATGGATTTAATAGAAGTGCAAGCTTCAACATTTATGTGTGCATTGCACTTCTTAAGCAAATGTGGATTGTATGGAACCACATATCTATTATCAACCTTTTGTCCACGGATAATAGCTGCTTGTCCTTCTCTTTAATACAAAGGGTATCCATCACAATTTGCATAAGTTTGAATTTAAAATTGTTTAGGAAATTCTTTTGTACATTTTTTTATTTTCCATACATGGTGAATTACGATTCATATCTCCACATGGCCCATGAATCATTCTGTGTGTCACAATCTCAATAAGTTTTGAATATTTTTCTGGATCTGGCAATTCAGCAGTAATGACTGAATCCACTCTCTCTGCAGTATTCAACTTATCTTTTTCCTGCTGGATTAAAAGGATGTGAGCATGTGGCAGTCCTCTTTTTTGAAATTCAATGGTATAAACAAAAGCCACACATTTTCCAAATAACTGTGTTTTAGTTATATCATGTATTAATGAATTGAATTTGATTTTGAATACTCTTGACACTAAATCTGGTCGGTCAGAAGTAGTTTGTCCCAGATTCAAATTTTCTGTTATCTCTGGCCATTGTGGATTACATGTGAATGTAATGAATAAATCTGGTTTTCCAAACTTTGTGACAATAGCCATGGCATCATTATATTTTTCTCGCATATTGCGAGGAGATCCTTGGAAAGTGGATGGCAAAATGATTACTCTTCCAGCTGGAATGTTTCTATTGGTAGCCAGTTCAGCAACATAATCCATCAATCCACAATACTGTTCTACTCAAAGCTTATTTTGTTGAAATTTTATGAAATTTAGATTTTTGCTTCGACTTGTAGCTAGGAATCAATCATCCATTGTTGAGTGAGTTTGCACCCACATAAAATTGGATGAAAAGAATCTCGAATAGCAGTTTGTGCCACTTCATATTCCAGCATAGAAATATTGCATCTAACACGAACTTTGCTATTCGGATAACGTTGCAATTGTAATTTTGGTTCCCATCCAGGTTCACCATTTGGAAAGAAAATGGGATATGTCATTGGATCTAAATTACAACTTAATATATTTATGTTGATAAAAGGTTGTTCTTTATTGCGTGATTATATTCTAATATCCCGCTGAAAAGGTGGTTCACTATCTTCATTTTTAAAAACCATGGCAACCTCATTTACTGTTGGTAAATTATACCGTCTTTGATCAGTGTTGCGATCTCTTTTTAAAACCATATTTACTCTTAGCATTGGCAATTGATGTATTTGAGCATGTTCCTGTTGTTCTTTTTCAACCTGTGCTAATTGTTTGTATGCTTGAGAGTATGGGTTGTTGTCCATAATTTTTTCAAGCTGTTCAAAGACTATGCACAAACACTGTTTATTTTCTGGAAGCGTCATTCTTTGTTCAACAGCTTCCATTGTATCTAAGACATATAACTGTGCAAAGTTTATGTTTTTTTTAAATAATAATTTGGAAATGTTGGATCGCTCATGATACTTTGTAAGTAATCTGGAAATGTGTGTCTTTGGGGAAGTCTTACCTTTCCTTTCTGACAATAACTAATGAAGCCTCCGTCAGTTGGTCTTTCCTTTAGAAAATGATAGGCCCCACAAAACTAACAAACAACATTGAGTTGATGTCATCTATAAGTCCTGGATCAGGCAAATTAAAACTTGCACAATTTAATCCATGATCAAGAAATATTTCTTGAATTTCCATTATAGTTTTTAACAGTGCTATTGGCTCATTGTAACGTTTCAAGAAGTCTTCAGACATATTTAATTTAAATGTTTCCCATGAAGTAAATGCATCAGGTACATTGCAAAAGATGCAAATGAACGCAAATTGTTCTCTCATTTGCTTTGGCATTTGACATAGAGCTGCTTCTTCCAGACACATCTCCCATTCTGTATCATCAGCTATGAAGTTTTGATTTATTGCAGCTAATAGGATAATCTCATAAACTATGTCATTCACTAAAACATGTAAAAGAAGTAATCTTAAACTGAAATGTTCAATGTCTCTTGGACTGATGGTATAAATTTGTTATATAATTTTATGCGTATCTCTTCTTCGTGGTCGCCATAGACCATTTACAAATACATAGTGATATGGAATCTCAATGTATAAAAATTGTAATAATTTGAAAGTTCGTCATGTAAAATTGGATTTTCCTTTTCGTTTGCTGCACCTTGCTCAACAACAGTTGCTGCATCATTTCATTTGTATATATATTTATACACATATTTGATGGATTTAATAGAAGTGCAAGCTTCAACATTTATGTGTGCATTGCACTTCTTGAGCAAATGTGGATTGTATGGAACCACATATCTATTATCAACCTTTTGTCCACGGATAATAGCTGCTTGTCCTTCTCTTTAATACAAAGGGTATCCATCACAATTTGCATAAGTTTGAATTTAAAATTGTTTAGGAAATTCTTTTGTACATTTTTTTATTTTCCATACATGGTGAATTACGATTCATATCTCCACATGGCCCATGAATCATTCTGTGTGTCACAATCTCAATAAGTTTTGAATATTTTTCTGGATCTGGCAATTCAGCAGTAATGACTGAATCCACTCTCTCTGCAGTATTCAACTTATCTTTTTCCTGCTGGATTAAAAGGATGTGAGCATGTGGCATTCCTCTTTTTTGAAATTCAATGGTATAAACAAAAGCCACACATTTTCCAAATAACTGTGTTTTAGTTATATCATGTATTAATGAATTGAATTTGATTTTGAATACTCTTGACACTAAATCTGGTCGGTCAGAAGTAGTTTGTCCCAGATTCAAATTTTCTGTTATCTCTGGCCATTGTGGATTACATGTGAATGTAATGAATAAATCTGGTTTTCCAAATTTTGTGACAATAGCCATGGCATCATTATATTTTTCTCGCATATTGCGAGGAGATCCTTGGAAAGTGGATGGCAAAATGATTACTCTTCCAGCTGGAATGTTTCTATTGGTAGCCAGTTCAGCAACATAATCCATCAATCCACAATACTGTTCTACTCAAAGCTTATTTTGTTGAAATTTTATGAAATTTAGATTATTGCTTCGACTTGTAGCTAGGAATCAATCATCCATTGTTGAGTGAGTTTGCACCCACATAAAATTGGATGAAAAGAATCTCGAATAGCAGTTTGTGCCACTTTATATTCCAGCATAGAAATATTGCATCTAACACGAACTTTGCTATTCGGATAATGTTGCAATTGTAATTTTGGTTCCCATCCAGGTTCACCATTTGGAAAGAAAATGGGATATGTCATTGGATCTAAATTACAACTTAATATATTTATGTTTATAAAAGGTTGTTCTTTATTGCGTGATTATATTCTAATATCCCGCTGAAAAGGTGGTTCACTATCTTCATTTTTAAAAACCATGGCAACCTCATTTACTGTTGGTAAATTATACCGTCTTTAATCAGTGTTGCGATCTCTTTTTAAAACCATATTTACTCTTAGCATTGTCAATTGATGTGTTTAAGCATGTTCCTGTTGTTCTTTTTCAACCTGTGCTAATTGTTTGTATGCTTGAGAGTATGGGTTGTTGTCCATAATTTTTTCAAGCTGTTCAAAGACTATGCACAAACACTGTTTATTTTCTGGAAGCGTCATTCTTTGTTCAACAGCTTCCATTGTATCTAAGACATATAACTGTGCAAAGAAATGTTGGATCGCTCATGATACTTTGTAAGTAATCTGGAAATGTGTGTCTTTGGGGAAGTCTTACCTTTCCTTTCTGACAATAACTAATGAAGTCTCCGTCAGTTGGTCTTTCCTTTAGAAAATGATAGGCCCCACAAAACTGACAAACAACATTGAGTAATCCACAATAATGAGTGTCTACTGTTGCTCTACTAAACACATTCTCATGCACTTCCTCAACATAGATATCACTACAACTTTCTATATCTACATTGTTGTTATGTGTCTGATCATTTGTGTCAATAGGCAATATAGTATCATTGTGCAATGGTTCACAGACATGTTTTTACTTTTTGTTTCTTTGAGGCTCCAGCACACTCACTTTGTGCTTTCTTACAAATTTTTATTTTATTTAAAGTCTCTGTCTGTCTTCTACTCTTAAGCGTTGGGAAGTTTCCGGTGACTGTGCATCTCTCCACCTTTGCTTCCTTTCCCTTGCCGCTCTTCTTTTGCATTCAATGTTGTCTTCTCTATTATCCACCATTGTAATCTGTAATTGTAAATACAGGTGTAAGATGTAATGTTTTTTTTGTTCTGTACATATTGTTTGTAGCTGGTCTCAATCTAAAGGTAAATAGCATTAATTAAAGAATGCAAAGATTTGAAAATCGTTTTTATTTTTTCTCTGCAATAAATGAACCCATTTTCGGAGTGTTCTATTGACACACATTAAAAAGCAAAGGACTGCACATATATTTTGACAAATATTTTTAATTTTTTGACTACTGAATTATTAATTCATTACTAAATGAATGTACATTACTGAATTAATTCAAAACTGAGATCAATGTTAAACCTAAAAAGTTAATTATATTGTTGTAAAGAAGATCAAACAGAAACAGCTATTATCAAAGTATAGATGTGTCCTAAAATAATTTTCTTAACGATGCAATGAATGTAGATATGATGTCTAATTGAGGTTCTTTAAAAGGTAATTACTTAAGCATATATATATATATATATATATTTTGTTCTTATTGTAACGACAAATTAAATTCTAAAAACCTCATTCTTCTTCTTTTTTTTGTTGTTCTTTTAATGAAAAATTAAATCCTAAAAAACTCATTCCTTTGCAAGTTGTTCAAAGCAATCGGGCACTATATAAGCACATAGGCTTCTTTTTTTTTATTCAAACCTTAGTTTTGTATAGATGTTCATTCACTAAAATGTTCATTTTAAATAATATGCTATGTCGTTATATCCAGCCCTATTAATTTTTTAAATTGCAAATGAGTGAGTCCATAAATAAATATATTATATAAATATACTTTCCTGAATTAATCATTAAGTGTCATCAATTCCAAACCATAAGGGCATGCAAAAATCATATACCTGTGAACTTGCTGTTCTTTATGTAAAAATCCTTCTAATTCACTCTCTGCCTTCAGTAAGGATGAGTAATCTGTGAAATAACATCAAAATTATTTTTACTCATTGAATTCCATTTATTCTAGATTGAACGAACTCCATATATTTTATTGCTTAGTAAAATGTTCTTTTTTTTTTAAGACTTCTAACCTCATTTTGTTTTTTATATTATTATTCATTAATATTTCCAAAAACAATGTACATAAATGAGCTGTAAGACAGATATATAAGTGCATGTTAAAAATTGTTATTACTTTTATTGCATTCTCATTTTATTTAAATGATGACTAATTATTTATTAATTAATTAAAATATTATTATACGTTATTTAATCAATAACTGTTATCCATGCTTGCAACAAATAATGTAACATTTTTTGTTCCAAAACTCCATAATTAAATGATATACCTGTCAAGGGGATCTTTCAAAGGCTGCAAACGTCACTCTCTGTGTTGAGTCAGCTGCAGAGACGATGAAATAAGATTGAAATTATTTGTAATATTTTGCTTCATCCCTATCAGTCAATCACCAGCAACACAGATATATTCATATAGATGCAAAACATAAAAGCATATTCCTCAATGTATTGTTAAATCAAGATAGGTACAACATGGATGAGATAAGTGTCTCTAGGAATAAATAAATACTGGGAAAGAAACAAGGGGTGCTACTTGAGGATATTATTGACTAAGTAATAAACAAGGGGAGGACAGAATAGATATCCTTTAGAGATTAAAGTGCACACCCTCTGCCCAAATGACAATATAGAGCAGCAAAGAATTATAAAACTTAACGTTTATTAATATTATATTAAAACTTAATGTTAAAATATTGAGATTCTGACAAGATAAAGTAAGTAGGGATAATAGTGAATGATTCTGGACTCTTGAAAACGTAACTAGAATTGTAGGACTGTTGAATATACCAGAAATCCCTTGATTTGTCATTAAAGTATAATCCCCCAATAGTGGAATAATGGTGTAATATTAGTAAGCAGCAGAAACAAAGGTCCAAAAAATTACACTTCTGTGTTTGCACTTCTATATATATTGCACCTATAAAAGTGTCTGGTGCTATTGATAGAAAATATAGTAGTATACCATTAGTATACAATTAATATATGACTTCTTGAAGAATTTGTATTGCACTGTAATAAAATGTCTAGTGCTAATATGGACAAATTGATAATAGTAATAAATAGAACCAGTGATAATCAATCCAGTGAAAAATAAAGTGCAAGTGCTAAGTGAGGTACAGGGATAATGGCCAGTCTTATATTTAACGGAAAGAGTCCAGTGTTTTAATACTATTGAAATATTATATTCCACTACTTAAACTTAGGAGCTAGGGGTTATACTATCTGATACCATATGTCTTATTATATATTCATTAGCAATTCATAGAGAGGTATCGATAATATTATTATGGTTCAATAATATAGATATCCAATTGATTATAATAATATGTCATATTACTTTGCACCTTATAAGTACTCATAATAGTTAATGTTGTATTTCATAATAATAATGTTCTCTTTCTTTATATCTGCAACAACTGGATCAAGTGATCTTATTGGCTATTCCTATCATAATTGCCTCTCCTCACTTTATTTATTTTCCCCCATTGTACAGCTGTATTTTATTTCATTTTAATTTTATACATATTTTCTATTAAAAGCTACTTTACAAGCTTTCAAGGTTGCTATGGCAACCAGTAAGCATAAATAGCCTCTCTGACACCTTGTTGGTAACTCCTGATGAAATATTCAGAAACGTGCGTCGGGTTGCACGCACTACGCCGCGACGCCGCTCTATGACGTCATAACGTAGACGCATGGACGACACGCGGGTAGTTTAGGAGCTCAGGCGTTTCACCATTACTGAGACTTACCATCTATATTATTGAACCATAATAATACTATCGATACCTCTCTATGAATTACTAATGAATATATAATAAGACATATGGTATCAGATAGTATAACCCCTAGCTCCTAAGTTTAAGTAGTGGAATATAATATTTCAATAGTATTAAAACACTGGACTCTTTCCGTTAAATATAAGACTGGCCATTATCCCTGTACCTCACTTAGCACTTGCACTTTATTTTTCACTGGATTGATTATCACTGGTTCTATTTATTACTATTATCAATTTGTCCATATTAGCACTAGACACTTTATTACAGTGCAATACAAATTCTTCAAGAAGATTATATACTAATTGTATACTAATGGTATACTACTATATTTTCTATCAATAGCACCAGACACTTTTATAGGTGCAATATATATAGAAGTGCAAACACAGAAGTGTAATTTTTTGGACCTTTGTTTCTGCTGCTTACTAATATTACACCATTATTTTTTGTAACTTTCAACTTATATTCACATTTTTTTTTTTCAATAACAATATGATAATGTCTTACTTTTTAATGCATACATATTGTAAAGTCTAACATTAAATTTTGTAACAGGCAACTTGTATATTGTATAAGATTGTAAACAATCTTTCAACATTCTTTTAACAATACTAACACTTTTCAATTGATATTTATCACTTAGTAACTGCAGACTATATTAACTTTGAATAAGTAAATGTTTTTCGGACTAACATGTTTTTTTTCATTTGTAACATTTTTCTTAAACTCTTGTTAAACTAAATTAGCATTGAATCCAGAGGAAGGCAAACAATAAAACCCCCATTTAAACTTTTCCAATTGTATCTTAGAGGGAATAAAATTAATTCCTTCCAGACCCCATTAACTGGCGATCGGATTACTCCCTGAATCAATACTTTTCTAATTATTATGAAATGCTTCAACTTTATACTAACAATACATGTTTGCCTATACCACATATATATTTAACAAACTGTTTTCAAACTTTTAAATACACATATTTACCATCGGAAATTGTAACATCAAACAATAACATTTAACTCTTGCAAGACACGAAAATGTGAGATAATCTTTTTGTGGGGCCAATCTTATGAATATGAAACTTTTAACCCCTTCCAATATGTTTAAGGATGTTTACTTTTGTTTTTTTTGTTCTGTTTGTCCTTTGTGCAAATGTCACATAGAGTTTCCTAAGTGAAATAGTGGTCCCCTATTTAAAGAGTCCCCGAGTACTTACATTTTGTACTGGAAGTTAAACCACTGTTCTCTATGTTTTTTTGTCCATTGTATATAGTTGGTTCTTGAAATATTGTTTTTGTGCAATCCTATTGAGTACCTTAAAATGTTGTCATGGAAATGAAACCACTGTGCTCTATGTTTCCAACACCTCATAGTAGACAATGTTTTTGGTGTAAACGCATCCATTGTCCAATAAATGACCCTGACTTTTGTTTTCTTCAACAGTCACTTTAATTTCGTTTGGATTCGTGCACCTTGAAAAAGCAACATAGAGTTGTCCATGTGCAAAAACTGGTTCCTTTAAAAAAATCCCAACAGACTTAAAAGTTTGGCCTTGTGATTTATTGATGGTCATGGCAAATGCCATGATAACTGGAAATTGTCTCCTTTGAAGGACAAAAGGCAAACCACTCTCACTTGGAGCTAAATCAATTCTTGGTATAAAAACTCGTTCACCTCTATGGGTCCCAGTTATAATTTCTGCATGTATAAAATGATCTTTTAACTCATGCACAATTAATCTGGTGCCATTACAAAGTTCTTTTTTTGGATTCATATTTCGCAATAACATGACAATTGCACCTTTTTTCAATTGTAAAATATGTGGTGGCATTCCAGATGGTGTTAACGAATTAATAAATTCGATACTAAAATTCGATTCACTCTCTTTATCATCAGCCAGAACCGAATCTGCACTGTAATAATTCTTTTGTGGTGCATTGATGTATTTTAAAATTTCATTATGCCTGCGGCGCTCATTGCCAAAGTGCTCCGTATTAACGGCTCGCCTCGCTACGCGAGGCTCGCCTGCAATGAGCGCCTGCGTCGCTCATTGCCAAAGTGCTACAGTTTAAGGGCTCGCTTCGCTGTGTGAGGCTCACCGAACGATGAGCGCCACCAGCGCTCATCGCTAAGCCCGCTAAATCGTACAGACCACGCAAACAGCGTGACGACGACTCGTAGCAGGACAATTATAATATGTGATGGTGTTTCCTCTGTATGTGTCCTGTGTGTGATATAATGTATTCTGTGTATGTGATATAATATATTCTGTGTATATGACCTGGGTATACTGTATTGTATATAGTCCCTCTCTATTCTACTTACTGTATTGTTTCTGACTATAGATGAATATATAGGGTAATTTTGGTACATTATGACCCTGCTCCCTTCCGTGGGTTAGTTTGTGTCGGGTCACGTCCACGTCTCATATCTGCACCTGAAGAACTAGACTTGATAAAATAAATACATCCAGCCTTTCAGTCTTCACGCCTTTTCTCTGTGGGATCATCTTGTCAGTTGTACTATTGATGAGTGCTGTAACATTGTGGCTGCTTTTCAAGAGAACTGAATAGAGATTGTATCTACATCCACGGTCACTCTCTGTTTAGGAAAAAAAACTAATTTCAGCCTAAATAACCAACATTAAACATACTATTTATGAATGAATGGCTGAATTATTTTTTGTTGCTCTAATATATGTTGCCTTTCATAAAGTGTAGTTCTTCAAAAGCTCATCCTGCAGTTATTAGATGTCTGTGGCCCTTTAAGGCACACAGGGAGTTAAATGGCATTAATTGGAAACTGCTGTGAGTGCTGAGTAACTACCTATATAATGGGGAAGGGGGAAGGTGATGTCTCCTGGATCTAAGCTGAGAAGGTGCAGTATGAGTCCTTAGTGGTGGGCCTGGGCCTGGGCCTGGGCCTGGGCCTGGGCCTGGGCCTGGGCCTGGGCCTGGGCCTGGGCCTGGGCCTGAACCCGAACCCGGCCCCCCCTCCCCCAGATGGGCCCCTCATGTCCCCACATCAATTAGATGTCTATGTGCTCCTTGCAGAGTCCATGTTTATCCACTTGTATTGGGTGGGGGGCTCTCCCCTGGGGCTCTGTGCCGAGGGCAGCTAGTGGTGGTGGGTGTGCCCCTGGGGTCAGTCAATGTGGTTGTGTCTTTTGACCCCTGAGATCTAATTAGTGTAACTTCTACTAGTTAATCTCTATAACTCTTCTATCAGGTCAGGATTTCGGGATGCTGCGTGGCAGTCACCTTGCCTGTACCCGTGTTGTGTTCTCCCTAAATCCTGGCCTGCTTGGGGAATCCTGATTCCTTCATGCCATGATGGGTTGGGTGCTCCGGGGTCTCAGTGGGCATGCCTGCCCCCTTTGAGCTGCCTGCTTGTTTATCCTCCCAGTCAGGACAGTGTTTCAGTGTGATCCAGATCCGTTCATGTGACTTCTATTCCCTGTGTTTTTGGTGCTTTTCTACCCTGAAGGTTCTCTGTCCAAGCCTCCTATTCCATCACTGGTCTGGGAAATGCTGGGTACTGGTCTATAGAGTGTGAGCTCTGTGGTCAAGTGTGTCTCTGTTTGTAGATGGGTCCGTTCCTGCTGTTGTGGCTCGTGGAGACTCTCGCCATTCTCCTGTTGGTGAATCCTGCCCTGTGTGACTGGGCCAATCTCCTGAAAGGTAAGGCCGTACTGATGGTCACTTCCATTAGGTATCTGGAGTTGGGTGGCGTGCCCGGCTGCCCTTTACCCTGGCTCTGCAGAATGACCCAGGATGGTCAGTGTAGCCACCACTAATAATGCTGGGTAGCACCTGCTGAATTGTCTGACAAAGTGCTGGAGTGCTGCTGTGCCAGGGGGCACGCGGTGCGGTGTGTGTGTGTGTATTACACAGCACTACCACCTCTGCTGGAAGGTCATTACCGGTAACAGTCTCCTGGTATTCCCTTTGGATCGCTGGTGTAGGGTCTGACCGTACATTATGTCCCACAAGGGCCAGATCAACTAAATGTGCAGCGATAGTTTGTGGCAATGTCAGTTCTAGGGACAAATCCTCATAGAATAACCTACGAATGAGCCCTCTCACCTTAGTACATCTGCCCCATGTATTAGACGGGGTGATATAGGACTGTATTTTACCAAGTGACCACTAGGTGGGGGTCATGCCATTGGCCATAGGACACAGATCTGCTTGGCGCCTGAGGTGGCGGGTGTGAGGATCCGGAGCCGGCTTTGTCGTTACTGCTGGTCAAAAGATTTTATTTAAAGGCCCTGTAGGTCAGACGGCTCGTGTGTAACAACTAACGTTGGGAGCTGTGGAAGACACTGACAGAAGTCTGGGAGCTTCATCGGGGGCTGTAACTATAGATAATATGATCTGGCTCAAATTGACACCACACTCCTCCCCCCTCACTGACCCAGATGCTCCAGACTACATTTCTGGAGAGGTGGTTGCATTTCCTGAAGCAGATATCCCTCGCACACAACTTTCCATTAAAGTATCACTAGTTATTTTTCTAATGAAATAACTTAATGAGCTTTATTGCTTAATTATACTGGTGGTTGTCCCATAAATGTGGTGTGTGTGGTGTGGTGCAGTGCGGTGTGTGTGTCCATGTACTTTCCTTATTTGTGTGCCCCTGATGCTTATTTACAAGAAGTCTGGACATGGGAGGGGGAGGTTATCCTAAAGTAGATCCAGTGTGTGTAGCAGCCTCTCGAGCTCTTATCTGCATCTGAGGTCTGTCTGCCTCGAGTGACTAATCAGATTAATGTCTGCGCCAAACGATCAAACTAAATGTATAAATATATGAAAATGTCACTGAGCAGGGACGTCGCTTTCTGTTCTAGTAGAGCTTCATACCCCCTCTATGCTTCTCTCTTCCCAGCCCCCCCTCTCTCCTCCCCCAGGTCTGCGCTGCTCTCTTCCCAGCCCCCCCTCTCCTCCCCCAGGTCTGCGCTGCTCTCTTACCAGCCCCCCTCTCTCCTCCCCCAGGTCTATGTTGCTCTCTTCCCAGCCCCCCCCCTCTCCTCCCCCAGGTCTATGTTGCTCTCTTCCCAGCCCCCCCTCTCTCCTCCCCCAGGTCTATGTTGCTCTCTTACCAGCCCCCCTCTCTCCTCCCCCAGGTCTGCGCTGCTCTCTTGCCAGCCTCCCCCAGGTCTGCGCTGCTCTCTTGCCAGCCTCCCCCAGGTCTGCGCTGCTCTCTTGCCAGCCTCCCCCAGGTCTGCGCTGCTCTCTTGCCAGCCTCCCCCAGGTCTGCGCTGCTCTCTTGCCAGCCTCCCCCAGGTCTGCGCTGCTCTCTTGCCAGCCTCCCCCAGGTCTGCGCTGCTCTCTTGCCAGCCTCCCCCAGGTCTGCGCTGCTCTCTTGCCAGCCTCCCCCAGGTCTGCGCTGCTCTCTTGCCAGCCTCCCCCAGGTCTGCGCTGCTCTCTTGCCAGCCTCCCCCAGGTCTGCGCTGCTCTCTTGCCAGCCTCCCCCAGGTCTGCGCTGCTCTCTTGCCAGCCTCCCCCAGGTCTGCGCTGCTCTCTTGCCAGCCTCCCCCAGGTCTGCGCTGCTCTCTTGCCAGCCTCCCCCAGGTCTGCGCTGCTCTCTTGCCAGCCTCCCCCAGGTCTGCGCTGCTCTCTTGCCAGCCTCCCCCAGGTCTGCGCTGCTCTCTTGCCAGCCTCCCCCAGGTCTGCGCTGCTCTCTTGCCAGCCTCCCCCCCCTCTCCTCGCTGCTCTCTTGCCAGCCTCCCCCCCTCTCCTCGCTGCTCTCTTGCCAGCCTCCCCCCCTCTCCTCGCTGCTCTCTTGCCAGCCTCCCCCCCTCTCCTCGCTGCTCTCTTGCCAGCCTCCCCCCCTCTCCTCGCTGCTCTCTTGCCAGCCTCCCCCCCTCTCCTCGCTGCTCTCTTGCCAGCCTCCCCCCCTCTCCTCGCTGCTCTCTTGCCAGCCTCCCCCCCTCTCCTCGCTGCTCTCTTGCCAGCCTCCCCCCCTCTCCTCGCTGCTCTCTTGCCAGCCTCCCCCCCTCTCCTCGCTGCTCTCTTGCCAGCCTCCCCCCCTCTCCTCGCTGCTCTCTTGCCAGCCTCCCCCCTCTCCTCGCTGCTCTCTTGCCAGCCTCCCCCCTCTCCTCGCTGCTCTCTTGCCAGCCTCCCCCCTCTCCTCGCTGCTCTCTTGCCAGCCTCCCCCCCTCTCCTCGCTGCTCTCTTGCCAGCCTCCCCCCCTCTCCTCGCTGCTCTCTTGCCAGCCTCCCCCCTGCTCTCTTGCCAGCCTCCCCCCTGCTCTCTTGCCAGCCTCCCCCCTGCTCTCTTGCCAGCCTCCCCCCTGCTCTCTTGCCAGCCTCCCCCCTGCTCTCCCCCCTGCTCTCTTGCCAGCCTCCCCCCCTCTCCTCCCTGCTCTCTTGCCAGCCTCCCCCCCTCTCCTCCCTGCTCTCTTGCCAGCCTCCCCCCCTCTCCTCGCTGCTCTCTTGCCAGCCTCCCCCCCTCTCCTCGCTGCTCTCTTGCCAGCCTCCCCCCTGCTCTCTTGCCAGCCTCCCCCTCTCCTCCCTGTTCTCTTGCCAGCCTCCCCCCCTCTCCTCCCTGCTCTCTTGCCAGCCTCCCCCCCTCTCCTCCCTGCTCTCTTGCCAGCCTCCCCCCTCTCCTCCCTGCTCTCTTGCCAGCCTCCCCCCCCTCTCCTCCCTGCTCTCTTGCCAGCCTCCCCCCCTCTCCTCCCTGCTCTCTTGCCAGCCTCCCCCCCTCTCCTCCCTGCTCTCTTCCCAGCCTCCCCCAGGTCTGCGCTGCTCTCTTGCCAGCCTCCCCCCTGCTCTCTTGCCAGCCTCCTCCCTGCTCTCTTGCCAGCCTCCCCCCTGCTCTCTTGCCAGCCTCCCCCCCTCTCCTCCCTGCTCTCTTGCCAGCCTCCCCCCCTCTCCTCCCTGCTCTCTTGCCAGCCTCCCCCCCTCTCCTCCCCCAGGTCTGCGCTGCTCTCTTCCCAGCAGATCTAACTCGTATTATATTATTAAAAGCTCTGTTTTTTTTTTTTTTACTCGCTGTAACCCTCTAAACAGTCCCTGCAATGCTCCACCCCTGTAGCTTATGGATATGTTTCTATAGTACTAGATGTACTAGCCAATCACAGGCTCTCAGTTACTTTAGTAACCGACTATGTAAACAAACTTATGTAGTTTATTTTAATATAAAAATATGGGGAGCCCTCATGTCCCTTTTTTTGTTTAGATTCCTTATCTGTGTGACACTACCACCGCCGCTGGATGCTGATCCATGTCTGTACTTCCTTTCTGTACTGTAGTACTTCTCCATATCATTGTCACTCCATCTTGTTCCTTTTCTGGGAGGAACCTCATGAAATCCTTTGTCCTGGAGCCAGATATGGGTGTGTGTGTGTGTGTGTGGGGGGGGGGGGGGGGGGGTGATTGCACCCTTATTCAGGTCAATGTTCTCCCCTTTTTGGGGTCACCCATGGCTTCAATGTCTTCCTTGTGCAGATAATCACTCTGAAGAGGTTCGGAGGCTCTACAAGGAGCCTTGGGAGAAGGAGAAGGCCGTGCACGATATGGTGGGGAAGGGGTCGGTGTTCTCCGGAGGGTGTTCCACAACGTCCTGTGACAATGGAGGAGTCTGTCGTCTGGTGAAAGGGCGGCACGTGTGCCAATGTAGGCCAGGGTTCACTGGCCGCTACTGTGAAGGTATTGGAGGGTCTGTACCCCAAGACCATGACATTGGGGGTGGGATGAACATCCAATTAAAGCCTAAACATGACTCTGTCCACAGAGGTGCAGCTTGACCTGAGCTGTGAATATGACCGTATGAGACTGACCATCATGAAGTCCGTGCTCACCGAGCTTGGCGTGAACACCTCCCTCCTGCACATGATGAGCCCAGACTGTAAGCTGGAGGACACCGAAAAGGATGAACTGTCTGCTGTGCTGACACGAGACAACCACACGTCTTGTGGGACTACTGTACAGGTGAGCGGTCCCTCCGGCCTGGTGTCCGAAACCTGTATGGTCACGTTCACAAGTCTTCAGTCCCATTAAATAGAAATGTGTTTACATTAAAACCTCCCTCTAAAAAGGACTCTCATACCCTCTTGGGCAACTATAGAGGGACGTTAGGGGTAACACCTACACTATGACTCGGACACTGAATCAGGCAGACCACTAGTGGGAAAGAAAAAAAAAAATGAGTGGGCTGTGAGTTCATTCATTCTAGACCTTCTAGTCTTACTGATGGATTGGCCATGGGAAAGTATGTTATGGACCTACAAATGAGCAGTCACCTCTCCATGAACATCTGAAACGGGCAATTCTAGGTGCTCAGTTTGGTACCATAGAGAGATGGCAGCCATTTGTAAAGTGAAAAGTTATCTTATGGAGACTCCCATTCGGAAGACAAAAGTCTTTAAAGCCAAATTGTTGGGCACCTTCTCTAGGCTATTTCATGTGAGCATTGGACTTGGTTTAAAAGGATATGATTACATGGATCCATCTAAATTGAGGTGCTATTCAAGAGTTGGTCATGATGACCCATTGGCTACATCTCTTCTGACTCCACTACAACCTGACTCTCTGTACCTTCAAGGGCTGGCGCTGGGATACGTTTTTAGTATTTCCCATCTCTGAGGTGGAGCAGCTGGTGGCCCAAACAAGCTGTCCTGTATCTTCCTCTGAGGCATGGACCTGTGCAGTTTCCAGTAGCTCCAGTTGCTAGAACTGGATTTTGTTCTACAGCCCCCATAGTTCTCCTTGTGTTGGCAGATTAGTCCATATTAAGGCTCTGGTGTCTTTATGGAATCACAACATTATTTGTTTTAGACACCTCTGTACAGACTAATCTGGGCTGGGCGCTGTCTGAGCGCGGTAGTTCTGCTGATCCTGATTACCAAGTCAATAGTGTTGGACAAACACAGCTGTCCACATAACCTTCTGCCCCTGGAGATGCCTCCCCCAGGCTGCTGTGTAGCATCTTGGTGTATATCTCCTGCTCAGGGATTCCATATATGTATATTTACCTTGTTTAGGAAGTCCAGCATTTACTCTCCCGACACCCAATGTGACTCGCCAGGTAAAGGGAGCAGTGGAAGATGTAACAGTTGGCATTAAAGGGGCACTTCAACAGTTAGACATAGTGTATTTGCAATTAACACCTTCTGGCTTTTGTGGTCCTATCAATGTGTTGTGTGCTGATATAGTATTCTCAGTGGAGTAGCCATCCCTTTAATAAACATAGTCATCAGTTCAGCCAATATCTGGAACACAGGTGGATCGGGTGGCTTTCTGTGATGGCCACTTGTGCCCAGGCATACCAGTCCCCTTGTTTGCTTATATAATTGGCCACTATGGCACAGGGATTCACTTTCCATAAAGATTTATTACACTACTATTGGGATATTGTGTGACCTGCTGGGTGTCGCAGATGTCCATTATCTCCATGCTTGAGTGGGGTGGGGGCTCTGACTGTTTCCTGCATTTCAGGTGAACGACACTCATCTGACTTACTCCAATGAGCTGTCTACAGGGGGGGCTCTGGAGCAGCAGCTGGAAGCCCAAGGAGGGGGACTTATATCCAGGTCCTCAAGCATCAAGATCAAGTTCTCCTGTGTGTATCGCTATGATCGTGTGGTGTCCCTGCCTTACCCACTGATGGCCAGTGCCTCGTATGTACTCCTGCTATTACTGAAACCACTTACTATCGGAGTCCAAGGGATGGTCAGAGCCTTCACCCAGTCTGATTATCCTTGAGTTAGAGGAGCAGATGTTGGAGGCTCTAACTTTCCTGGTACTTTACAGAACTCTAGGCTGCCATGAACAACTGTTTTTTTTTTTTTTATTTTTTTTATTTTTTTGGTGCAAGTAAAACCAATCCCCATATGTGTATTCTGTCCTGATCTAGTCCTCCATCTTTCTATACAGATCTGTTACCCATTAGTTAAAATGAAACCATAGAAGCTTCCAATCTTGTAAGGGTCTATACTGGGCATAGATCATATGCGCCCAGCCAATCTTACCCAGTATTCTTTGTGTTCAGGCTGGTTACTTTTATGGTCGAGGAAGGATCCTTCAATGTCTCAATGACTCTCCATCCAACATCTGCATTCCTGAAGACCTACAACTGGCAGCCAGTTATACCAATGTCCCACAGACTTTATGTCCAGCTTCAGATTCATGGACATAATCCACAAAACTACTTTAGACTTAAACTAGAGCAGTGCTGGGCCACCCCTGTGGCCAACCACAGCAACGGCATAAGGCATCCAATAATCACCAATGGGTAAGTATTGTCTGAGGGTGTACCTCCTATTCTGTTTTTTTTTGTTTTGTCTGCAGTGGTTGTGGGTGGATCTGATGCCCCTACCATATATTGAGGTGTTAACCAAAATACCTGTCTTGCAGGATTGCCAATGACTCCACGGTGGCAATAATTAACTCTGGGAACAGCTCCCTGACGCGCTTCTCTATGCAGATGTTCCACTTTATCAGTTACCCTGAAATCTATCTGCACTGCCGCATCTGGCTCTGCCAATCCAACTGCTCCATGTGCTGTGGTAAGGTAGGATCCCAATCCCTGGGCACGAAGTCTAAGAGCCAAGGAATTCAGGAAAGACCAAATCAAAAGTTGTTTTTTCAAAGCAAGAATTAATTGGTATGCCTGCTTGTGTGCATGAGGACTTGTGGAGAAAGGACATTATATTAGTTAGATAGTATATGTTAATAGGAAACAAAAGGCTGATATTTGAGTGGCCGCAAGGGTGTCATTCTGTTTTTGTACTACATTCTGACCTAGGTTAGTTTGTGGTGTTGGGTTGCACAGAGGGTTTTGCCCTTTGTTCTCCAAGGTGGACACATTTTATCCACCCGTGATGGGGACATTGCTGTAGTATTGATCTAACAAAAAATCTCTCTCATAGAATAAACCAAGCAATGGACGCCACGTCCGAGATCTGAATGACCCCTACAGGAAGCTGGTGTCATGTGGACCCATAAAGCTGTCCAGAACTAAAGTGTCCAGTATTCAGACTCCAGTCTCTGGTATGACTTCTCTTCTGGATACTGATACTAGGTGGCTATGTCCTGTATGGGGGAGGGTTGTGCAGAGCATCCTTTTCCACTAAGGGGCACTTAAACTGACATTACTAAAGAGACCGTGTCCTGTCAAGATGCCTCTTAACGCCAGGTGGCCCATGCAAGTTTATCTTTACCCTGGTGCCCATATTTACATTATGATCTTTTGAAGCACTAGGCTTGGTTAAAAATATAATAAATACTACCTCTTTTAAATTTATACTAGACAAGATGTTTGGAGAGTTATTATATGAAATCCTTCTATGCAGGAAGCTGCCACTACAGATGATCCACTTTGGAGTAGGGTGGAGCTCTTGCATATTGAAATTCTTGGAAGCGGTTACTTTTTTTTTTTTTTTTTTTATCATGGGGCAGAACAGTTTATTATATTTAATATTCTCTTAGACTTATTTCCCCAAAATATTTTTCCCTACTCTAATAGTAAATATGGGGATTTTGTGTCCTCTACTCGCAGGTATCTCATGGCAATCGGTCCCTGCCTAGACAAACATCAATAGACATCCTCTGGGACCACTATACCACAGTGCATTTTGGCCATTTTCTTTAAGTTTCAGGTCAACAAGCTAACCCCCACCCATCTTGCTCTGGTCCAGGTGAAGATACTGAATGTAGAAAGTTCTAGATTAGAGTGGTGGCTTGATGTACACTTTTTTTTTTCCTCCTACATTTCTCACCCCGATTATCATCTCTCCTCCAGGTATCAGCCAACTTGTACTCCCAGGATCCTTTGCAGCTGCCGCTGTGCTCCTCTTGCTCTGTGTAATTGCCATTTCCAAAGCACTGAAGAAAAACCGACATCTGAGGGGGGTTACGCACACTTGTACTGTTCCAACTGCATCATAAATAAACCTCACAAACACTCTCCGTTGTCAGCTGCTTTATCTGTAGACCTGCATTGTACAAAATGGCCCCAATTCTCAGAACACAACCCTAATGATGTGGTCTTGCCAGGTGCCACTTGTTGGCTGAGTAATCTTGAGCCGTCTGACTCTTGCTGGAGTCACTATAGGGGCTGTGTTCATCTTCCTTCAGATTAACACAAGTGTTGGCCAAATGTGACAGCTGCCCAAGTGAGTCAGTCCTGGAGGTTGAGGTGTGAGGGGCTGAGGCATGCTCATCTTCCACATCAGACCTCCATGTGTAGAGCAGACTGAATCCTTATGACACAAACAAAGCACCAGAAGGGCCACAAATCCCATTAAATTCCTTTAGACCTGAAGGGTTGAGGTGGGTTACATGTTGGTGTGCCCCATGGGCTCCTACACCAGCCATGAGCATAAAATATCACGGCAGCCTCTGCCAATGTTGGCTCTTATAGGGCTTTCTGGCTGAAACTAAAGTAGACTTGCTAGGAATCTGCCTCCTAAATGTGAGATTCTTTAATTATTTACAGAAATGTAAAACACATCTGTGTTTGCACAACCGGTACGTGGTATGAACTTCTTGTGCATTTATTAGGTCTAATGACACGCGCCTTACTTTACAAGGACTCGCTCCTGAGCGTAACAATTGGCTGCTAAATGGAAATTCTTAAGGTAGTAAAGAGCTGGATATATATCACATATATAGTTGTGAGCATATGAGCCGTTGCTCTCGCATAGCGAGCCTGCGGCCCTTGCAAAGCGAGGGTCTCAGTTGCTGGCAAGGAGCGCCAAAGGCGCTCCTTGCCAGCAACTGCAACCCTTGCAAAATTTATGTCGAACGCAAAGAAAATACGAGACGTTACGACCTTGCAAAAATCAGCTGCAACACGCGCACATGAAAACATAAAAAATACGACAAATACACACAACAAACACATGAAAAGCTTATTTACAGGAAGAGGGAGTATCCAGGACCTCAAACTGAAGTTACACCTCAATTTAAGTCACATTAAAAGAGTATAGACACCAAAAAATTCTCTAAGAGAGGAAAAAATGGCTGCAGAAGAAAACGAGGCTACAGCAGACTAAAGACACGAAACACCTACGAGATTAAAAAAACAAGGACGCACCCCGCGCAACCCCAAAAACATTACAAACACAAAAAATACAAACCAAAAACCACATAAATAGGTTACTCACAGCAAGGGGGGGGCACTGAGCACCTGTGGAAGTGAAGTTACACCTCCATTTAAGCACAAATTCTGAGTTTAGAGACCCGAAAATCACCAAAGCGAGAAAAAAATGGCCGCCGAACAAAACGAAAACTAGGCTAAAGGTCCCTAAACACGCCAAACAGCTATGGATATTCCGAAAGTCGCACAACATAGAAAACGAAGGACGCTACATCAGCCATTATGTACACCAAACACTATTAGCTCACAATTTCATTACCGTCATTTTTTGACGGGCAATTCGCTAGTTATATTTATTAGTCACATTGATCTTGCCTGTTATCAAACCAGAGGTTCTGACCGCCGTGGTGGTCAAACTAAATAAAAGTCTACCCGTAAACCCAATACCTTTCTTACGTCCCCAATTAAATTCACACAAGAATTTACATTGTGGAACAAGTGTACTAAACCTATAAAATGTGTTGGTCAAGCTGCCTCCCAAGAATGCTGGGTGGCCCCTGGCAGTTCACCTTTATCCTGGTGAGAGATAACTAAAGGCTGGGTGCATCTGGCCCGGACTTCTTATCTGTGCACCATGTTTGTATTTACTTTAGGATACTGGTTCCTTGGTTTCACAGCCTGGCGGATATTTATAATGAACAGACAACGGCCGTCAGATATGATCTTTATTAAAGCATAATTACTATGGATATCTCTATGTACAGGACACAACAGTCTATTCCAAGAATATATTATATCACTAAATACAAATCTGATAAATTACCAATTAGAATTGTGTATAAAGCAGATACGGCGGGCGCCAGGCCCGGCCATCATTACGAAGGGGTGAGGTGGGACGCTTATACTATACATGCTGCAGGGCTCGCCATATGCATGCTCTGTGTTCTCTCAAAGGGCTTTATGGTAGCAATTTATTTCCATCAATTCATATTGTCCCGGCTACCATGGGATTTTATGAGGATTGGGATGCATGGAGTTACCATGGAAACACTCTAGCACAGGCTTCGGCCTAGCAAGCTGCCATAGTTTATTATGGAGATAAATCAGGACCTTGCTCTATAATTTAATAAACATAAGAAATCAGTAGCCATTTCCTGGAGGTATGTCCAGCACTGACAGTGTTAATGCATTAGTAAACATTCTAGGAGTGAGTGTGGTTGTGTGTACGAGCAGTGCGTGTATTACGGTGTGTGTACGAGCAGTGCGTGTATTACGGTGTGTGTACGAGCAGTGCGTGTATTACGGTGTGTGTACGAGCAGTGCGTGTATTACGGTGTGTGTACGAGCAGTGCGTGTATTACGGTGTGTGTACAAGCAGTGCGTGTATTACCGAGTGTGTACTAGCAGTGAGTGTGGTTGTGTGTACGAGCAGTGCGTGTATTACGGAGTGTGTACTAGCAGTGAGTGTGTACTAGCAGTGAGTGTGTACTAGCAGTGAGTGTGGTTGTGTGTACGAGCAGTGCGTGTATTACGGTGTGTGTACGAGCAGTGCGTGTATTACGGTGTGTGTACGAGCAGTGCGTGTATTACGGTGTGTGTACGAGCAGTGCGTGTATTACGGAGTGTGTACGAGCAGTGCGTGTATTACGGTGTGTGTACGAGCAGTGCGTGTATTACGGAGTGTGTACGAGCAGTGCGTGTATTACGGAGTGTGTACGAGCAGTGCGTGTATTACGGTGTGTGTACGAGCAGTGCGTGTATTACCGAGTGTGTACTAGCAGTGCGTGTATTACGGAGTGTGTACTAGCAGTGAGTGTGTACTAGCAGTGAGTGTGTACTAGCAGTGAGTGTGGTTGTGTGTACGAGCAGTGCGTGTATTACGGAGTGTGTACTAGCAGTGAGTGTGTACTAGCAGTGAGTGTGTACTAGCAGTGAGTGTGGTTGTGTGTACGAGCAGTGCGTGTATTACGGAGTGTGTACTAGTAGTGAGTGTGGTTGTGTGTACTAGCAGTGCGTGTATTACCGAGTGTGTACTAGCAGTGCGTGTATTACGGTGTGTGTACAAGCAGTGCGTGTATTACCGAGTGTGTACTAGCAGTGCGTGTATTACGGAGTGTGTACTAGCAGTGAGTGTGTACTAGCAGTGAGTGTGTACTAGCAGTGAGTGTGGTTGTGTGTACGAGCAGTGCGTGTATTACGGAGTGTGTACTAGCAGTGAGTGTGTACTAGCAGTGAGTGTGTACTAGCAGTGAGTGTGGTTGTGTGTACGAGCAGTGCGTGTATTACGGAGTGTGTACTAGTAGTGAGTGTGGTTGTGTGTACTAGCAGTGCGTGTATTACGGAGTGTGTACTAGTAGTGAGTGTGTACTAGCAGTGAGTGTGTACTAGCAGTGAGTGTGGTTGTGTGTACGAGCAGTGCGTGTATTACGGAGTGTGTACTAGTAGTGAGTGTGGTTGTGTGTACTAGCAGTGCGTGTATTACGGAGTGTGTACTAGTAGTGAGTGTGTACTAGCAGTGAGTGTGTACTAGCAGTGAGTGTGGTTGTGTGTACTAGCAGTGCGTGTATTACGGAGTGTGTACTACTAGTGAGTGTGGTTGTGTGTACGAGCAGTGCGTGTATTACGGAGTGTGTACTACTAGTGAGTGTGGTTGTGTGTACGAGCAGTGCGTGTATTACGGAGTGTGTACTACTAGTGAGTGTCGCTGTGTGTACTAGCAGTGCGTGTATTACGGAGTGTGTACTAGCAGTGAGTGTGGTTGTGTGTACGAGCAGTGCGTGTATTACGGAGTGTGTACTACTAGTGAGTGTGGTTGTGTGTACGAGCAGTGCGTGTATTACGGAGTGTGTACTAGTAGTGAGTGTGGTTGTGTGTACGAGCAGTGCGTGTGGTTGTGTGTGAGAGCAGTGCGTGTATTACGGAGTGTGTACTAGTAGTGAGTGTGGTTGTGTGTACGAGCAGTGCGTGTATTACGGAGTGTGTACTACTAGTGAGTGTGGTTGTGTGTACGAGCAGTGCGTGTATTACGGAGTGTGTACTACTAGTGAGTGTGGTTGTGTGTACGAGCAGTGCGTGTATTACGGAGTGTGTACTACTAGTGAGTGTGGTTGTGTGTACTAGCAGTGCGTGTATTACGGAGTGTGTACTAGTAGTGAGTGTGGTTGTGTGTACGAGCAGTGCGTGTATTACGGAGTGTGTACTAGTAGTGAGTGTGGTTGTGTGTACGAGCAGTGCGTGTATTACGGAGTGTGTACTAGTAGTGAGTGTGGTTGTGTGTACGAACAGTGCGTGTATTACGGAGTGTGTACTAGTAGTGAGTGTGGTTGTGTGTACGAGCAGTGCGTGTATTACGGAGTGTGTACTACTAGTGAGTGTGGTTGTGTGTACTAGCAGTGCGTGTATTACGGAGTGTGTACTAGCAGTGAGTGTGGTTGTGTATACTAGCAGTGCGTGTATTACGGAGTGTGTACTACTAGTGAGTGTGGTTGTGTGTACGAGCAGTGCGTGTATTACGGAGTGTGTACTAGTAGTGAGTGTGGTTGTGTGTACGAGCAGTGCGTGTATTACGGAGTGTGTACTACTAGTGAGTGTGGTTGTGTGTACGAGCAGTGCGTGTATTACGGAGTGTGTACTAGTAGTGAGTGTGGTTGTGTGTACGAGCAGTGCGTGTATTACGGAGTGTGTACTACTAGTGAGTGTGGTTGTGTGTACGAGCAGTGCGTGTATTACGGAGTGTGTACTAGCAGTGAGTGTGGTTGTGTGTACGAGCAGTGCGTGTATTACGGAGTGTGTACTAGCAGTGAGTGTGGCTGTGTGTACAAGCAGTGCGTGTATTACGGAGTGTGTACTACTAGTGAGTGTGGTTGTGTGTACTAGCAGTGCGTGTATTACGGAGTGTGTACTAGCAGTGAGTGTGGTTGTGTGTACTAGCAGTGCGTGTATTACGGAGTGTGTACTACTAGTGAGTGTGGTTGTGTGTACGAGCAGTGCGTGTATTACGGAGTGTGTACTAGCAGTGAGTGTGGTTGTGTGTACTAGCAGTGCGTGTATTACGGAGTGTGTACTACTAGTGAGTGTGGTTGTGTGTACTAGCAGTGCGTGTATTACGGAGTGTGTACTAGCAGTGAGTGTGGTTGTGTGTACTAGCAGTGCGTGTATTACGGAGTGTGTACTACTAGTGAGTGTGGTTGTGTGTACGAGCAGTGCGTGTATTACGGAGTGTGTACTAGCAGTGAGTGTGGTTGTGTGTACGAGCAGTGCGTGTATTACGGAGTGTGTACTACTAGTGAGTGTGGTTGTGTGTACGAGCAGTGCGTGTATTACGGAGTGTGTACTAGCAGTGAGTGTGGTTGTGTGTACGAGCAGTGCGTGTATTACGGAGTGTGTACTAGTAGTGAGTGTGGTTGTGTGTACGAGCAGTGCGTGTATTACGGAGTGTGTACTAGTAGTGAGTGTGGTTGTGTGTACGAGCAGTGCGTGTATTACGGAGTGTGTACTACTAGTGAGTGTGGTTGTGTGTACGAGCAGTGCGTGTATTACGGAGTGTGTACTAGCAGTGAGTGTGGTTGTGTGTACGAGCAGTGCGTGTATTACGGAGTGTGTACTAGCAGTGAGTGTGGCTGTGTGTACTAGCAGTGAGTGTGGCTGTGTGTACTAGCAGTGCGTGTATTACGGAGTTTGTACTAGTCGTGAGTGTGGTTGTGTGTACGAGCAGTGCGTGTATTACGGAGTGTGTACTAGTCGTGAGTGTGTGTACTAGCAGTAAGTGTGACTGTGTATTAGTAGTGAGTGTGTGTATTAGTAGTGAGTGTGTATTGGCAGTGAGTGTGGCTGTCTGTGAGTGTGTATTAGTAGTGTGTGTGAGTGTGTACTAGCAGTGAGTGTGGCTGTGTGTGAGTTTGTATTGGCAGTGAGTACGGCTGTGTGTGAGTGTGTACTAGCAGTGAGTGTGGCTGTGTGAGTGTGTACTAGCAGTGAGTGCGAGTGTGTATTGGCAGTGAGTACGGCTGTGTGTGAGTGTGTGTGAGTGTGTACTAGCAGTGAGTGCGAGTGTGTATTGGCAGTGAGTACGGCTGTGTGTGAGTGTGTATTGGCAGTGAGTGTGGCTGTGTGTACTAGCAGTGAGTGCGAGTGTGTATTGGCAGTGAGTACGGCTGTGTGTGAGTGTGTACTAGCAGTGAGTGTGGCTGTGTGTACTAGCAGTGAGTGTGGCTGTGTGTATTAGTAGTGAGTGTGGCTGTGTGTATTAGTAGTGAGTGTGTACTAGCAGTGAGTGTGGCTGTGTGTATTAGTAGTGAGTGTGTACTAGCAGTGAGTGTGGCTGTGTGTACTAGCAGTGAGTGTGGCTGTGTGTACTAGCAGTGAGTGTGTATTGGCAGTGAGTACGGCTGTGTGAGTGTGTACTAGCAGTGAGTGTGGCTGTGTGAGTGTGTATTGGCAGTGAGTACGGCTGTGTGTGAGTGTGTACTAGCAGTGAGTGTGGCTGTGTGTACTAGCAGTGAGTGTGGCTGTGTGAGTGTGTATTGGCAGTGAGTACGGCTGTGTGTGAGTGTGTACTAGCAGTGAGTGTGGCTGTGTGAGTGTGTATTGGCAGTGAGTACGGCTGTGTGTACTAGCAGTGAGTGTGGCTGTGTGAGTGTGTATTGGCAGTGAGTACGGCTGTGTGTGAGTGTGTACTAGCAGTGAGTGTGGCTGTATGAGTGTGTATTGGCAGTGAGTACGGCTGTGTGTGAGTGTGTACTAGCAGTGAGTACGGCTGTGTGTGAGTGTGTACTAGCAGTGAGTGTGGCTGTGTGAGTGTGTATTGGCAGTGAGTACGGCTGTGTGTGTATTGGCAGTGAGTACGGCTGTGTGTGAGTGTGTACTAGCAGTGAGTGTGGCTGTGTGTACTAGCAGTGAGTGTGGCTGTGTGAGTGTGTATTGGCAGTGAGTACGGCTGTGTGTGAGTGTGTACTAGCAGTGAGTGTGGCTGTGTGAGTGTGTATTGGCAGTGAGTACGGCTGTGTGTGAGTGTGTACTAGCAGTGAGTGTGGCTGTGTGAGTGTGTATTGGCAGTGAGTACGGCTGTGTGTGTATTGGCAGTGAGTACGGCTGTGTGTGAATGTGTACTAGCAGTGAGTACGGCTGTGTGTACTAGCAGTGAGTGTGGCTGTGTGAGTGTGTATTGGCAGTGAGTACGGCTGTGTGTGAGTGTGTACTAGCAGTGAGTGTGGCTGTGTGAGTGTGTATTGGCAGTGAGTACGGCTGTGTGTGTATTGGCAGTGAGTACGGCTGTGTGTGTATTGGCAGTGAGTACGGCTGTGTGTGTATTGGCAGTGAGTACGGCTGTGTGTGAGTGTGTACTAGCAGTGAGTACGGCTGTGTGTACTAGCAGTGAGTGTGGCTGTGTGAGTGTGTATTGGCAGTGAGTACGGCTGTGTGTGTAATGGCAGGGAGTGTGGCTGTGTGTGAGTGTGTACTAGCAGTGACAACAACAACAACTCAGTCATTAAGCACAAGGTGCGGTTAGTTCTGAGTTTCCAGTTTGATGAAATAGTTAGCCTGCAGAGCTTGCACTCTAGCACTTGGTGCCTGACCAGGATATGGGCCTCCTAACCCAATATATAAATATATAGGATCCACAGGACCCCTCCAGTGATTTAGAGTCAATGGTGGGAGGGCCGAGCTCACCCTCAGACCACACTCCTGATGACCATTACCCTGCAGGAGATCAGGAATATGCATCTTACTGGCAACTAAGAGATGGCGTCTGGGTTTCTATCTCTCCCAAAGAGCTGGCACTCTATTATTGTCCAAGCCTGGAGTGTTGCAGGTATAGTTTGTGCTGCTACTGGAATGGAATGGCTGCCGTCCACTTCAAAAGCCAGCAGCTACAGGAGTGTGTGCTATGAGGCTTGGCTTGGCTTGGCTTGGCTTGGCTAAGCTGGCGATCACATGATCAGGTGAGGGGTTTTTTCTCATCCCAACTGCTGGAGTTAGGGTCACCCCTTGGGGATGCGGGCGTGGCACTGGTGCTTTCATAGGAGCGTGACGGTTCCCTCACATGGGGCTGAGACAGTGCCCAATACCACAGGAATATCAGGAACCCTAGAGGGAAGATGTGAGAGACACTCCTCGTGAGACACCAGCAGACAACACAATATAATACTACATTTTGGGGGAAAACACAACATACCACAAATTATATATATATATATGTCACATACATATAAGGTCCAGGGCTACAGGTGTGAGCAAATGAGTGGCCATAGAGAGAGAGCAGAGCGTGGACAATGAGAAGGCAGTGAGCGGGCAGAGAATAGAGTGTCAGTGAGTGGATAGAGAAAGAGCAGCAAGTGAGCAATGAGTGATCAGTAAGTGGACAATATGTGACCAGTGAGTGGGCTGTGAGTGCGCAGTGAGTGACCAGTATGTGAGAAATAAGTAGGCTGTGAGTGTGCAGAGTGGCCAGTATGTGAGCAATGAGTGCGCAGTGAGTGGCCAGTATGTGAGCAATGAGTAGGCTGTGAGTGCTCAGGGAGTGGCCAGTATGTGAGCAATGAGTAGGCTGTGAGTGCTCAGGGAGTGGCCAGTATGTGAGCAGTGAGTGCGCAGTGAGTGGCCAGTATGGGAGCAATGAGTAGGCTGTGAGTGCGCAGTGAGTGGGCTGTGAGTGCGCAGTGAGTGACCAGTATGTGAGCAATGAGTAGGCTGTGAGTGCGCAGTGAGTGGCCAGTATGTGAGCAATGAGTAGGCTGTGAGTGCTCAGGGAGTGGCCAGTATGTGAGCAATGAGTGGGCTGTGAGTGCGCAGTGAGTGGGCTGTGAGTGCGCAGTGAGTGGCCAGTATGTGAGCAATGAGTAGGCTGTGAGTGCTCAGGGAGTGGCCAGTATGTGAGCAATGAGTAGGCTGTGAGTGCTCAGGGAGTGGCCAGTATGTGAGCAGTGAGTGCGCAGTGAGTGGCCAGTATGGGAGCAATGAGTAGGCTGTGAGTGCGCAGTGAGTGGGCTGTGAGTGCGCAGTGAGTGACCAGTATGTGAGCAATGAGTAGGCTGTGAGTGTGCAGAGAGTGGCCAGTATGTGAGCAATAAGTGCGCAGTGAGTGGCCAGTATGTGAGCAATGAGTAGGCTGTGAGTGCGCAGTGAGTGGCCAGTATGTGAGCAATGAGTAGGCTGTGAGTGCTCAGGGAGTGGCCAGTATGTGAGCAATGAGTAGGCTGTGAGTGCTCAGGGAGTGGCCAGTATGTGAGCAGTGAGTGCGCAGTGAGTGGCCAGTATGGGAGCAATGAGTAGGCTGTGAGTGCGCAGTGAGTGGGCTGTGAGTGCGCAGTGAGTGACCAGTATGTGAGCAATGAGTAGGCTGTGAGTGCTCAGGGAGTGGCCAGTATGTGAGCAGTGAGTGCGCAGTGAGTGGCCAGTATGGGAGCAATGAGTAGGCTGTGAGTGCGCAGTGAGTGGGCTGTGAGTGCGCAGTGAGTGACCAGTATGTGAGAAATAAGTAGGCTGTGAGTGCGCAGTGAGTGGCCAGTATGTGAGCAGGGAGTGGCCAGTATGGGAGCAATGAGTAGGCTGTGAGTGTGCAGTGAGTGGCCAGTATATGAGCAGTGAGTGGCTTGTGAGTGTGCAGTGAGTGGCCAGTATGTGAGCAGTGAGTAGGCTGTGAGTGAGCAGTGAGTGGCCAGAATGTGAGCAATGAGTAGGCTGTGAGTGTGCAGTGAGTGGCCAGTATGTGAGCAGTGAGTGGGCTGTGAGTGCGCATTGAGTGGCCAGTATATGAGCAGTGAGTGGGCTGTGAGTGCGCATTGAGTGGCCAGTATGTGAGCAATGAGTAGGCTGTGAGTGTGCAGTGAGTGGCCAGTATGTGAGAAATAAGTAGGTTGTGAGTGTGCAGTGAGTGGCCAGTATGTGAGCAGTGAGTGGCCTATATGTGAGCAGTGAGTGGGCTGTGAGTGGCCAGTATGTGAGCAATGAGTAGGCTGTGAGTGAGCAGTGAGTGGCCAGTATGTGAGCAGTGAGTGGCCAGTATGTGAGCAATGAGTAGGCTGTGAGTGCGCAGTGAGTGGCCAGTATGTGAGCAGTGAGTGGCCAGTATGTGAGCAATGAGTAGGCTGTGAGTGTGCAGTGAGTGGCCAGTATGTGAGCAGTGAGTGGCCAGTATGTGAGCAATGAGTAGGCTGTGAGTGTGCAGTGAGTGGCCAGTATGTGAGCAGTGAGTGGCCAGTATGTGAGCAATGAGTAGGCTGTGAGTGCGCAGTGAGTGGCCAGTGTGTGAGCAATGAGTAGGCTGTGAGTGTGCAGTGAGTGGCCAGTATGTGAGCAGTGAGTGGCCAGTATGTGAGCAATGAGTAGGCTGTGAGTGCGCAGTGAGTGGCCAGTGTGTGAGCAATGAGTAGGCTGTGAGTGCGCAGTGAGTGGCCAGTGTGTGAGCAATGAGTAGGCTGTGAGTGCGCAGTGAGTGGCCAGTATGTGAGCAGTGAGTGGCCAGTATGGGAGCAATGAGTAGACTGTGAGTTCTCAGGGAGTGGCCAGTATGTGAGCAGTGAGTGCGCAGTGAGTGGCCAGTATGGGAGCAATGAGTAGACTGTGAGTGCACAGGGAGTGGCCAGTATGTGAACAGTGAGTGCGCAGTGAGTGGCCAGTATGGGAGCAATGAGTAGGCTGTGAGTGCGCAGTGAGTGGCCAGTATATGAGCAGTGAGTGGGCTGTGAGTGACCAGTATGTGAGAAATAAGTGGCCTGTGAGTGTGCAGTGAGTGGCCAGTATGTGAGCAGTGAGTAGGCTGTGAGTGAGCAGTGAGTGGCCAGAATGTGAGCAATGAGTAGGCTGTGAGTGTGCAGTGAGTGACCAGTATGTTGAGCATGGGAGCAATGAGTAGGCTGTGAGTGCGCAGAGTGGCCAGTATATGAGCAGTGAGTGGGCTGTGAGTGCGCATTGAGTGGCCAGTATGTGAGCAATGAGTAGGCTGTGAGTGCGCAGTGAGTGGCCAGTATGTGAGCAGTGAGTGGCCAGTATGTGAGCAGTGAGTAGGCTGTGAGTGCGCAGTGAGTGGCCAGTATGTGAGCAGTGAGTGGGCTGTGAGTGCGCAGTGAGTGACCAGTATGTGAGAAATAAGTAGGCTGTGAGTGCGCAGTGAGTGGCCAGTATGTGAGCAATGAGTAGGCTGTGAGTGAGCAGTGAGTGACCAGTATGTGAGAAATAAGTAGGCTGTGAGTGCGCAGGGAGTGGCCAGTATGTGAGCAGTGAGTGCGCAGTGAGTGGCCAGTATGGGAGCAATGAGTAGACTGTGAGTGCGCAGGGAGTGGCCAGTATGTGAGCAGTGAGTGCGCAGTGAGTGGCCAGTATGGGAGCAATGAGTAGGCTGTGAGTGCGCAGTGAGTGGACAGTATATGAGCAGTGAGTGGCCTGTGAGTGTGCAGTGAGTGGCCAGTATGTGAGCAGTGAGTAGGCTGTGAGTGAGCAGTGAGTGGCCAGTATGTGAGCAATGAGTAGGCTGTGAGTGTCCAGTGAGTGACCAGTATGTTGAGCATGGGAGCAATGAGTAGGCTTGGAGTGCGCAGGGAGTGGCCAGTATATGAGCAGTGAGTGGGCTGTGAGTGCGCATTGAGTGGCCAGTATGTGAGCAATGAGTAGGCTGTGAGTGCGCAGTGAGTGGCCAGTATGTGAGCAATAAGTAGGCTGTGATTGCGCAGTGAGTGGCCAGTATGTGAGCAGTGAGTGGCCAGTATGTGAGCAGTGAGTGGGCTGTGAGTGGCCAGTATGTGAGCAATAAGTAGGCTGTGATTGCGCAGTGAGTGGCCAGTATGTGAGCAGTGAGTGGCCAGTATGTGAGCAGTGAGTGGGCTGTGAGTGGCCAGTATGTGAGCAATGAGTAGGCTGTGAGTGAGCAGAGAGTGGCCAGTATGTGAGCAATGAGTAGGCTGTGAGTGCGCAGTGAGTGGCCAGTATGTGAGCAATGAGTAGGCTGTGAGTGCGCAGTGAGTGGCCAGTATGTGAGCAATGAGAAGGCTGTGAGTGCGCAGTGAATGGCCAGTATGTGAGCAGTGAGTGGCCAGTATGTGAGCAGTGAGTGGCTAGTATGTGAGCAATGAGTAGGCTGTGAGTGGCCAGAATGTGAGCAGTGAGTGTGCAGTGAGTGGCCAGTATGTGAGCAGTGAGTAGGCTGTGAGTGTGCAGTGAGTGGCCAGTATGTGAGCAGTGAGTGGGCTGTGAGTGCGCAGGGAGTGGCCAGTATGTGAGCAGTGAGTTGACAGTATGTGAGCAATGAGTAGGCTGTGAGTGTGCAGTGAGTGGCCAGTATGTGAGCAGTGAGTAGGCTGTGAGTGCGCAGTGAGTGGCCAGTATGTGAGCAATGAGTAGGCTGTGAGTGAGCAGAGAGTGGCCAGTATGTGAGCAATGAGTAGGCTGTGAGTGCGCAGAGAATGGCCAGTATGTGAGCAATGAGTAGGCTGTGAGTGCACAGTGAGTGGCCAGTATGTGAGAAATAAGTAGGCTGTGAGTGCGCAGGGAGTGGCCAGTATGTGAGCAATGAGTAGGCTGTGAGTGCGCAGAGAATGGCCAGTATGTGAGCAATGAGTAGGCTGTGAGTGCGCAGAGAATGGCCAGTATGTGAGCAATGAGTAGGCTGTGAGTGCGCAGTGAGTGGCCAGTATGTGAGCAATGAGAAGGCTGTGAGTGCGCAGAGAATTGCCAGTATGTGAGCAATGAGAAGGCTGTGAGTGCGCAGTGAGTGACCAGTATGTGAGAAATAAGTAGGCTGTGAGTGCGCAGGGAGTGGCCAGTATGTGAGCAGTTGAGTGCGCAGTGAGTGGCCAGTATGGGAGCAATGAGTAGACTGTGAGTGCGCAGGGAGTGGCCAGTATGTGAGCAGTGAGTGCGCAGTGAGTGGCCAGTATGGGAGCAATGAGTAGGCTGTGAGTGCGCAGTGAGTGGCCAGTATGTGAGCAGTGAGTGCGCAGTGAGTGGCCAGTATGGGAGCAATGAGTAGACTGTGAGTGCGCAGGGAGTGGCCAGTATGTGAGCAGTGAGTGCGCAGTGAGTGGCCAGTATGGGAGCAATGAGTAGGCTGTGAGTGCGCAGTGAGTGGCCAGTATATGAGCAGTGAGTGGCCTATGAGTGTGCAGTGAGTGGCCAGTATGTGAGCAGTGAGTAGGCTGTGAGTGTGCAGAGTGGCCAGTATATGAGCAGTGAGTGGGCTGTGAGTGCGCATTGAGTGGCCAGTATGTGAGAAATGAGTAGGCTGTGAGTGCGCAGTGAGTGGCCAGTATGTGAGCAGTGAGTGGCCAGTATGTTGAGCATGGGAGCAATGAGTAGGCTGTGAGTGCGCAGAGTGGCCAGTATATGAGCAGTGAGTGGGCTGTGAGTGCGCAGTGAGTGGCCAGTATGTGAGCAGTGAGTGGCCAGTATGTGAGCAGTGAGTAGGCTGTGAGTGCCAGTGAGTGGCCAGTATGTGAGCAGTGAGTGGGCTGTGAGTGCGCAGTGAGTGACCAGTATGTGAGAAATAAGTAGGCTGTGAGTGCGCAGTGAGTGGCCAGTATGTGAGCAGTGAGTGGCCAGTATGTGAGCAGTGAGTGGGCTGTGAGTGGCCAGTATGTGAGCAATAAGTAGGCTGTGAGTGAGCAGAGAGTGGCCAGTATGTGAGCAATGAGTAGGCTGTGAGTGCGCAGTGAGTGGCCAGTATGTGAGCAATGAGTAGGCTGTGAGTGCGCAGAGAATGGCCAGTATGCGAGCAATGAGTAGGCTGTGAGTGTGCGCAGTGAGTGGCCAGTATGTGAGCAATGAGAAGGCTGTGAGTGCGCAGTGAGTGACCAGTATGTAAGAAATAAGTTGGCTGTGAATGCGCAGTGAATGGCCAGTATGTGAGCAGTGAGTGGCCAGTATGTGAGCAGTGAGTGGCTAGTATGTGAGCAATGAGTAGGCTGTGAGTGTGCAGTGAGTGGCCAGTATGTGAGCTGTGAGTAGGCTGTGAGTGCGCAGTGAGTGGCCAGTATGTGAGCAGTGAGTTGACAGTATGTGAGCAATGAGTAGGCTGTGAGTGTGCAGTGAGTGGCCAGTATGTGAGCTGTGAGTAGGCTGTGAGTGCGCAGTGAGTGGCCAGTATGTGAGCAGTGAGTAGGCTGTGAGTGCGCAGTGAGTGGCCAGTATGTGAGCAATGAGTAGGCTGTGAGTGGCAGAGACATAACTTATAAGACAAGAGGTCAATATGTAGAGAAGGAGATCAGATGGAAACCTGCAAACATATTATTTAAAAAAGCTCAGGAAGGAAGTGTGCAGGAGATGCCACGTAAGCATTATAACCAAAACCACGCGTTGCGCCATGTCGTCTGAGTCGTGGTTGGAACCCAGAAAACCCACTCGATTACAGTAATTGCTACATGAGAAAGAGAACTCTACAGCAATCGTGCCAATTTCAAGTGAAAGAAATAATTTTACCCATTAATTTAATTAGTTTATGAAATTAGAAAGATTATTCCATGGCTAGCGGGAGGTGATTGTTTGGGGTGGTCCGAGGGTTGGGAAGTCATCTATACTGTCTAAAACAGCCAAAACTGGTGCGTTGGATAAGAGGTGACAAGTGTTCAACTAAGGAGTGAAGAAATTAAGTTAGGAAAGAGGAGAAAGTGACGATAGAAAGAGTGAAATCAACGAAAAAGAAAGATAACTAGATAGAAGAGACTAAGAGCAAAGAGAGAGAGAGAGATAAAAAGAAAATACAGAATGAGAAGCAACAGCGTAAGGCTGGAAAGAGAGTACAAGAACCATGAGAACAGTGAGAGACACCGACCTCCACTTCTCCAGAGAGGAGAAATTGGCTTGGGGGTAGAGCAAAACAATTTGGACAAGGATTCAAAATAATTTGGAAAGTTGAACAGGGAATTCAGGGAAATGTGTTGTCAACCAAAAAGAGTGTGTTTTGGAGGGTTCTTTCTGGAAAGAGATCCAAATAATGTCTGAAGTAGCCCAGACATCATGTGCACCACATGGACAAGAGGGATCTAGAGAAGATGACCTTAGAGGTGGACAAACTGACCTTGTAAAGAATTGAGAATGCTGAACACATACTGCATGGGCAGATAAAGCTCCCCAAAGGCGCAGAATGCCAACGCCCAGGGGAGCCCCAACATGCAGCTGAGCCCCAGCAGAGTGATACAGTGCCGGACTTGCTCTCCTCGGTTGTGTGGTGTCAAGCGAAGGACTTGTCGGGTCATGGCCACAAGCATCACTATGTTAAACAACAAAACTGTCGCAAAAAAACCAAGGTTCACCACATTATGAATGGTTGGGTCAGTCAGCCAACATCTGTAAAGAGAGAGACCAGAGAGAGAGGTGTAAGAGAGAGAGAGTGGCAATGATGGCAGAGGAGGAGAAACATGAGAATCATTGATGGAAGAATGGTGAGAGAGCGGAATATGGAAGGGGGAGGAAAAGAGGGAGAAACAGAGTTGGATGGAAGGGGACGAAAAACAGGAGAATCAATGGTGGAAGAATGGCGAGAGAGAAGAATATTGAAGGGGGAGAGCAAAAGAGTGAAGAGGGGAAAAAATAGGGAGAAAGAGAGCTGAAGATGGAAGAGGATGTGAAAGAGAGGGAACAAAGATGGAAAAGGAGGAGAAACAGGAGAATCAAAGATGGAAGCATGGTGTGATGGAGTGAAAGATGGAAGGGAAAGAGGGAAGAGGGGAGAAGATGGGGGAGAGACAGAAGAAGGGAGCAAATATTTTAATAATACATCTTTTTGTTATTGCTCACTGCTTATAGGATAAACTAGATGACATATTGAAGAACAAACAATATTTATAATCCACATAAAATGAAAAAAGTCCATTTTGTTATCACGGTATAATATGGTCTTTAGAACCCAAAGTAGGTCTTAAAGTAGATACTGAGTGAGACTGTCAGTGTCCTGATAGGATCCCATCAGAAGCACAACATGACATCCCAGGATGTCCAGCTCTAGTGGAACCCATGATAAGAGGACAGTGACCAGACATTCTGGATACTTACAGTGAGGCACTTTCGTTAGATGCACTGCGGTTCACCGAAATGTCGTAATCCCCATAATTATTTTGATCCATCAGAATAATGACAAGCACAATGAGAACAGGAGCTCCTGCAAAAAAGAGAAGAAGGTCAGAAAACGAGCATGAGGAGCAGCCACCCAACAGCACCCGAAAAAACTCCATCCAACATTATCCAGATAAACATCCATCTAACTGCATCCAGACAGACATCCACCAACAACATCAAAAGAAACATCCACCCAACAGCTTCCAAAGAAACATCAATCCAACAGCATCCAGACAGACGTTTTCCAATGGAATCCAGATAGACATCCCTCCCAAAACATCCAGACATCCATCACTCACATCCAAATACACATTAATCCAACAACATTCAGAAACAATCCTTCCCACACCATCCAGACAGACATCCAACCAATAAAATCCAGACAAATATCCAGCCAACAGAATCCAGACAAACATCCATCAGATTCCAGACAAACATCCATCCAACAGAATCCAGACAGACACCCATCCAACAGAATCCAGACAGACATCCATCCAACATCCATCCAACGGAATCCAGACAAACATCCATCCAACATCCATCCAATGGAATGCAGACAGACACCCATCCAACAGAATCCAGACATCCATCCAACAGATTCCAGACAAACATCCGTCCAACAGAATCCAGACAGACACCCATCCAACAGAATCCAGACAGACACCCATCCAACAGAATCCAGACAGACACCCATCCAACAGAATCCAGACAAACACCCATCCAACAGAATCCAGACAGACACCCATCCAACAGAATCCAGACAAACATCCATCCAACGGAATCCAGACAGACACCCATCCAGCGGAATCCAGACAGACATACATCCAACAGATTCCAGACAGACACCCATCGAAAAGAATCCAGACAGACATCCATCCAACAGAATCCAGACAAACATCCAGCCAACAGAATCCAAACAGACATCCATCCATTCAACAGCATCCAAAAAAACATCCATCCAACAGCTTCCAAACAGACATCCCTCATTACCATCCAAAGAAACATTCATCCAACAGCATCCAGAAAAAACTCCTTCCCACATCACCCAGACGGCACACCGACTTTTGGGCTAAGGAGCCCTGCGCGACGTCATGTGCACACGCACAAATGTGGGCACCCGCACGCGCCCGCATTCACCCTCCAGCCATCTCTGTAACCCTCTAACTTTCCCCCTGTACCAGGTCTTTCTCCCGCTGTGCCCACCCTCTAACCCCAGGTCTCTCTCCCACTGTGCCCATCCTCTAACTCTAGGTCTCTTACTTTAAGGTCTCTCTCCTCCAAGTACTCACCAGCCGCCTCCAAGTACACACCAGCGCGGCGGCAGGTGAGTACTTGGAGGAGAGAGACCTTAAAGAGAGAGACCTGAGGTTAGAGGGTGGGCACAGTGGGAGAGGGACCTGGGGTTAGAGGGTGGGCACAGTGGGAGAGAGACCTGGGGTTAGAGGGTGGGCACAGTGGGAGCGAGACCTGGGGTTAGAGGGTGGGCATAGCGGGAGAGAGACCTGGGGTTAGAGGGTGGGCACAGGGGGGGAGAGACCTGGGGTTAGAGGGTGGGCACAGGGGGGGAGAGACCTGGTACAGGGGGGAAATTAGAGGGTGACAGAGCTGGATAGAGGGTGAATGCGCATGTGTGGGTGCGCGCATTTGTAAGCAACTTCAGTGCATGGGGGTCCTTCACCCAAAAGTCGTGCTACCCACCCAGACATACAACATCCAGACAAATGGCAATTTAACTATACCAAGATAAATATCCATCCAGCAATATCAAGGCAAGCACCCAACAAAACAACCAACTGTAAACAGGCATTCACCCACCCAAATACATCCAATTGGCTGGATATAAAGGGCAAATATGTGACATGACGTTACATTGACTGAATCATAAAACATCAAATAAGTTTCCGGGGATGCAGGGATTGCTCTGTCTGTAATAGGCACCACGTTACATTGACTGAATCATAAAACATCAAATAAGTTTCCGGGGATGCAGGGATTGCTCTGTCTGTAATAGGCACCACTGGGGGTGTTCTGTCTGTAGTAGGTCCCACTGGGGGTGCACTGCCTGTAATGGGTCCCACTGGGGGTCCTCTGTCTGTAATAGGTCCCACTAGGGTGCTCTGTCTGCAATGGGTACCACTGGGGGTGCACTGCCTGTAATGGGTACCACTGGGGGTGCTCTGCCTGTAATGGGTCCCACTGGGGGTGCACTGTCTGTAATGGGTCCCACTGGGGGTGCTCTGTCTGTAATGGGTCCCACTGGGGATGCTCTGTCTGTAATAGGTCCTACTGGGGGTGCACTGCATGTAATGGGTCCCATTGGGGGTGCACTGTCTGTAATGGGTCCCACTGGGGGTGCTCTGTCTGTAATGGGTCCCACTGGGGGTGCTCTGTCTGTAATAGGTCCTACTGGGGGTGCACTGCATGTAATGGGTCCCATTGGGGGTGCACTGTCTGTAATGGGTCCCATTGGGGGTGCACTGCCAGTAATGGGTCCCACTGGGGGTGCACTGTCTGTAATGGGTCCCACTGGGGATGCTCTGTGTGTAATGGGTCCCACTGGGGGTGCTCTGTCTGTAATAGTTCCTACTGGGGTTGCACTGCCTGTAATGGGTCCCATTGGGGGTGCACTGCCAGTAATGGGTCCCACTGGGGATGCACTGGCAGTAATGGGTCCCACTGGTGATGCTCTGTCTGTAATGGGTCCCACTGGGGATGCTCTGTGTGTAATGGGTCCCACTGGGGGTGCTCTGTCTGTAATAGTTCCTACTGGGGTTGCACTGCCTGTAATGGGTCCCATTGGGGGTGCAATGCCAGTAATGGGTCCCACTGGGGATGCACTGGCAGTAATGGGTCCCACTGGTGATGCTCTGTCTGTAATGGGTCCCACTGGGGGGGGGGGGGGGGGCACTGTCTATAATGGGTCCCACTGGGGTGCTCTGTCTGTAGTAGGTCCTATTGGGGGGCTCTGTCTGTAGTAGGTCCCATTGGGGGGCTCTGTCTATAGCAGGTCCTATTTGGGGGCTCTGTCTGTAGTAGTTCCCATTGGGGTGTTCTATCTGTAGTAGGTCCTATTAGGGTGTTCTGTCTGTAGTAGGTCCCATTGGGGTGTTCTGTCTGTAGTAGGTCCCATTGGGGGGCTCTGTCTGTAGTAGGTCCTATTGGGGGGCTCTGTCTGTAGTAGGTCCTATTGGGGGGCTCTGACTGTAGTAGGTCCTATTGGGGGGCTCTTTCTGTAGTAGGACCCATTGGGGTGTTCTGTCTGTAGTAGGTCCCATTCGGGGGGCTCTGTCTGTAGTAGGTCCCATTGGGGGGCTCTGTCTGTAGTAGGTCCTATTGGGGGGCTCTGTCTGTAGTAGGTCCTATTGGGGTGTTCTGTCTGTAGTAGGTCCTATTGGGGGGCTCTGACTGTAGTAGGTCCTATTGGGGGGCTCTGACTGTAGTAGGTCCTATTGGGGTGCTCTTTCTGTAGTAGGTCCCATTGTGGTGTTCAGTCTGTAGTAGGTCCCATTGGGGGGCTCTCTCTGTAGTAGGTCCCATGGGGGGGCTCTCTCTGTAGTAGGTCCCATGGGGGGGCTCTCTCTGTAGTAGGTCCCATTGGGGGGCTCTGTCTGTAGTAGGTCCCATTGGGGGGCTCTGTCTTTAGTAGGTCCCATTGGGATGTTCTGTCTGTAGTAGGTCCTACTGGGGGGCTCTCTCTGTAGTAGATCCTATTGGGGTGCTCTGTCTGTAGTAGGTCCTATTGGGGGCTCTGTCTGTAGTAGGTCCTATTGGGGGGGCTCTGTCTGTAGTATCTTCTATTGGGTTTCTCTGTCTGTATTAGGTCCTATTGGGGGTCTCTGTCTGTAGTAGGTCCTATTGGGGTGCTCTGTCTGTAGTAGGTCCCATTGGGGGGCTCTGTCTGTAGTAGGTCCCATTGGGGGTCTCTGTCTGTAGTAGGTCCTATTGGGGGGCTCTTTCTGTAGTAGGTCCTATTGGGGTTCTCTGACTGTAGTAGGTCCTATTGGGGGGCTCTGTCTGTAGTAGGTCCTATTGGGGGGCTCTGTCTGTAGTAGGTCCTATTGGGGTGTTCTGTCGTTAGTAGGTCCCATTGGGGGGCTCTGTCTGTAGTAGGTCCCATTGGGGGTCTCTGTCTGTAGTAGGTCCCATGGGGAGGCTCTCTCTGTAGTAGGTCCCATGGGGGGGCTCTCTCTGTAGTAGGTCCCATGGGTGGGCTCTCTCTGTAGTAGGTCCTACTGGGGGGCTCTCTCTGTAGTAGATCCTATTGGGGTGCTCTGTCTGTAGTAGGTCCTATTGGGGGCTCTGTCTGTAGTAGGTCCTATTGGGGGGCTCTGTCTGTAGTAGGTTCTATTGGGGTTCTCTGGCTGTATTAGGTCCTATTGGGGGGCTCTGTCTGTAGTAGGTCCTATTGGGGTGCTCTGTCTGTAGTAGGTCCTATTGGGGTGTTCTGTCTGTAGTAGGTCCCATTGGGGGGCTCTGTCTGTAGTAGGTCCCATTGGGGGTCTCTGTCTGTAGTAGGTCCTATTAAGGGGCTCTTTCTGTAGTAGGTCCTATTGGGGTTCTCTGTCTGTATTAGGACCTATTGGGGGCTCTGTCTGTAGTAGGTCCTATTGGGGGGCTCTGTCTGTAGTAGGTCCTATTGGGGGGCTCTGTCTGTAGTAGGTCCTATTGGGGTGTTCTGTCGTTAGTAGGTCCCATTGGGGGTCTCTGTCTGTAGTAGGTCCCATTGGGGGTCTCTGTCTGTAGTAGGTCCCATTGGGGGTCTCTGTCTGTAGTAGGTCCTATTGGGGGGCTCTGTCGTTAGTAGGTCCCATTGGGGGGCTCTGTCTGTAGTAGGTCCCATTGGGGGTCTCTGTCTGTAGTAGGTCCCATTGGGGGTCTCTGTCTGTAGTAGGTCCCATTGGGGGTCTCTGTCTGTAGTAGGTCCTATTGGGGTGTTCTGTCGTTAGTAGGTCCCATTGGGGGGCTCTGTCTGTAGTAGGTCCCATTGGGGGTCTCTGTCTGTAGTAGGTCCCATTGGGGGTCTCTGTCTGTAGTAGGTCCCATTGGGGGTCTCTGTCTGTAGTAGGTCCTATTGGGGGTCTCTGTCTGTAGTAGGTCCTATTGGGGGGCTCTTTCTGTAGTAGGTCCTATTGGGGTTCTCTGACTGTAGTAGGTCCTATTGGGGGGCTCTGTCTGTAGTAGGTCCTATTGGGGGGCTCTGTCTGTAGTAGGTCCTATTGGGGTGTTCTGTCGTTAGTAGGTCCCATTGGGGGGCTCTGTCTGTAGTAGGTCCCATTGGGGGTCTCTGTCTGTAGTAGGTCCCATGGGGAGGCTCTCTCTGTAGTAGGTCCCATGGGGGGGCTCTCTCTGTAGTAGGTCCCATGGGTGGGCTCTCTCTGTAGTAGGTCCTACTGGGGGGCTCTCTCTGTAGTAGATCCTATTGGGGTGCTCTGTCTGTAGTAGGTCCTATTGGGGGCTCTGTCTGTAGTAGGTCCTATTGGGGGGCTCTGTCTGTAGTAGGTTCTATTGGGGTTCTCTGGCTGTATTAGGTCCTATTGGGGGGCTCTGTCTGTAGTAGGTCCTATTGGGGTGCTCTGTCTGTAGTAGGTCCTATTGGGGTGTTCTGTCTGTAGTAGGTCCCATTGGGGGGCTCTGTCTGTAGTAGGTCCCATTGGGGGTCTCTGTCTGTAGTAGGTCCTATTAAGGGGCTCTTTCTGTAGTAGGTCCTATTGGGGTTCTCTGTCTGTATTAGGACCTATTGGGGGCTCTGTCTGTAGTAGGTCCTATTGGGGGGCTCTGTCTGTAGTAGGTCCTATTGGGGGGCTCTGTCTGTAGTAGGTCCTATTGGGGTGTTCTGTCGTTAGTAGGTCCCATTGGGGGTCTCTGTCTGTAGTAGGTCCCATTGGGGGTCTCTGTCTGTAGTAGGTCCCATTGGGGGTCTCTGTCTGTAGTAGGTCCTATTGGGGGGCTCTGTCGTTAGTAGGTCCCATTGGGGGGCTCTGTCTGTAGTAGGTCCCATTGGGGGTCTCTGTCTGTAGTAGGTCCCATTGGGGGTCTCTGTCTGTAGTAGGTCCCATTGGGGGTCTCTGTCTGTAGTAGGTCCTATTGGGGTGTTCTGTCGTTAGTAGGTCCCATTGGGGGGCTCTGTCTGTAGTAGGTCCCATTGGGGGTCTCTGTCTGTAGTAGGTCCCATTGGGGGTCTCTGTCTGTAGTAGGTCCCATTGGGGGTCTCTGTCTGTAGTAGGTCCTATTGGGGGTCTCTGTCTGTAGTAGGTCCTATTGGGGGGCTCTGTCTGTAGTAGATATAGACCTCGCTGGCTTCAGGCAAGAGCTAAATAAAACATACTTTATAAAAAACATATCATGTAAAAGTAGTAGAGCAGGTTTACCCTGAGCCCCCCCCCGCCATAATGCATCATCAAGACAGGAAGGAAACAATGGCCACTACAGTCTATAAATAGACCCAAAGCACAACGTATCACCCAAAAATAGGGATCAAAGGAAACCCGTCCAATAAAAATATGATGTAGCGCTGCGTATCGGGGTCTCACAGCTTTCCTGAACTTCTGGTTACAGAAGTAGATATTGTATTAATCTGTACATGTCCACTAGTTTATATAAAAACGCCGGTAAATATACAACACTTAGAACTAATTCAATAAAAAAAAGTTAACACAGGGCACAATACTATGCCCGGCTACTCAAAATATATGTCGTGTACCTCTAACATGTTGTTAACCTGTACAAGTATCCTGGGTGGGCAAGTAATAGGATCTCTTGCTCATTGTGGCTAGAGAGATAAGAGACAAGATCTAAAGAGAACGCAACATACACCCGGGGTTAGCTGTCTCTCGTTGTTCAGAAGAGAATTGGCATTTAAGGCTGGACTGTCCTTGTGGACTTGTCTCATTGAGCTGAGAGAGACTACCATCTGACCTTTCCGTTGAACATGGTAGAAGTGCCGTAGTGATCACCTGATACACCCGGATGGACTGATCCCACCATATGGGTTTTATACCACACCATCAGATAGAAGTCTCTCTCAGCTCAATGAGACATGTCCACAAGGACAGTCCAGCCTGTAAATGCCAATATATAGGTCTGCTCATCATTCAGTATTGATCAGGGATTTTGGTATCATTGTCACTAAGTGATTTTGGTGAGAAAAATGGCGGCTAATATATGTCCATCGATTAACTGTTTGGAGCCAAAACACAGAATAACTCGGAAAGAATAACTCCAAATAAAAGGATACCGAAGGGAATCTACAAAAAAGACAACTTCAAACATTGGCCTTAGCCAACGTGATAATGTATATGGATGAATATGTGCGAATACCTACATGGTGATGGAAAATAAACAAAGACTTTCCTCTATGCCAATAACATATGTGAGGCCCCCAGGATCCATCAGGATAGTATGCAACAGATCCCTCAGGATTGTACACAACAGATCCCTCAGGATTGTACACAACAGATCCCTCAGGATAGTACACAACAGATCCCCCAGTATAGTATGCAACAGATTTCTAAGGATAGTACGCAACAGATTCCCAATGATAGTATGCAACAGATTCCTCAGTATAGTACACAACAGATCCCTCAGGATAGTATGCAACAGATCCCTCAGGATAGTATGCAACAGATCCCTCAGGATTGTACACAACAGATCCCTCAGGATTGTACACAACAGATCCCTCAGGATAGTATGCAACAGATTTCTAAGGATAGTACGCAACAGATTCCCAATGATAGTATGCAACAGATTCCTCAGTATAGTACACAACAGATCCCTCAGGATAGTATGCAACAGATCCCTCAGGATAGTATGCAACAGATCCCTCAGGATTGTACACAACAGATCCCTCAGGATTGTACACAACAGATCCCTCAGGATAGTATGCAACAGATTTCTAAGGATAGTACGCAACAGATTCCCAATGATAGTATGCAACAGATTCCTCAGTATAGTACACAACAGATCCCTCAGGATAGTATGCAACAGATCCCTCAGGATAGTACGCAACAAATTCCTCAGGATAGTACACAACAGATCCCTCAGGATAGTACGCAACATATCCCTCAGGATAGTACGCAACAGATTCCTCAGGATAGTACACAACAGATCCCTCAGGTTAGTACACAACAGATTCCTCAGGATAGTATGCAACAGATCCCTCAGGTTAGTACGCAACAGATTCCTCAGGACAGTATGCAACAGATTCCTCAGTATAGTACACAACAGATCCCTCAGGATAGTACGCAACAGATCCCTCAGGATAGTACGCAACAGATCCCTCAGGATAGTACACAACAGATTCCTCAGAATAGTACACAACAGATTCCTCAGACCAGTAAGCAACAGATCCCTCAGGATAGTTCACAACAGATCCCTCTGGATAGTATGCAACAGATCCCTCAGGATAGTACACAACAGATCCCTCTGGATAGTATGCAACAGATCCCTCAGGATAGTACACAACAGATCCCTCAGGATAGTTCACAACAGATCCCTCAGGATAGTACGCAACAGATCCCTCAGGATAGTACGCAACAGATTCCTTAGGATAGTACACAACAGATTCCTCAGTATAGTACACAACAGATCCCTCAGTATAGTACACAACAGATCCCTCAGGATAGTACGCAACAGATCCCTCAGGATAGTACACAACAGATTCCTCAGAATAGTACACAACAGATTCCTCAGACCAGTATGCAACAGATTCCTTAGGATAGTACAAAACAGATTCCTTAGGATAGTATGCAACAAATCCCTCAGAATAGTACGCAACCGATTCCTCAGGATAGTTTGCAACAGATCCCTCTGGATAGTACACAACAGATCCCTCAGAATAGTACACAACAAATTCCTCAGACCAGGATGCAACAGAACCCCTTTAGGGTAGTTCACAACAGATCCCTCCGGATAGTTCACAACAGATCCCTCTGGATAGTATGCAACAGATCCCTCCGGATAGTACGCAACAGATCCCTCAGGATAGTATGAAACAGATCCCTCAGGATAGTATGCAACAGATTCCTCAGAATAGTATGCAACAGATCCCTCAGAATAGTACGCAACCGATTCCTCAGAATAGTATGCAACAGATCCCTCAGGATAGTTCACAACAGATCCCTCTGGATAGTATGCAACAGATCCCTCAGGATAGTACACAACAGATTCATCAGAATAGTATGCAACAGATCCCTCAGGATAGTTCACAACAGATCCCTCTGGATAGTATGCAACAGATCCTTCAGGATAGTACACAACAGATTAATCAGAATAGTATGCAACAGATTCCTCAGAATAGTACACAACAGATCCCTCTGGATAGTACAAAACAGATCCCTCAGAATAGTACACAACAGATTCCTCAGGATAGTATGCAACAGATTCCTCAGAATAGTACACAACAGATCCCTCAGGATAGTTTGCAACAGATCCCTCAGAATAGTACACAACAGATCCCTCAGGATAGTTTGCAACAGATCCCTCAGGATTGTACACAACAGATTCCTCAGGATAGTACGCAACAGATCCCTCAGGATAGTTTGCAACAGATCCCTCAGGATTGTACACAACAGATCCCTCAGGATTGTACACAACAGATCCCTCAGGATAGTTCACAACAGATCCCTCAGGATAGTTCACAACAGATCCCTCAGGATAGTTCACAACAGATCCCTCAGGACTGTACAGAATAGATCCCTCAGGATAGTACACAACAGATCCCTCAGGATAATACAGAATAGATCCCTGAGGATAGTACACAACAGATCCCTCAGGATAGTATGCAACAGATCCCTCAGGATAGTACACAACAGATTCATCAGAATAGTATGCAACAGATCCCTCAGGATAGTTCACAACAGATCCCTCTGGATAGTATGCAACAGATCCCTCAGGATAGTACACAACAGATTAATCAGAATAGTATGCAACAGATTCCTCAGAATAGTACACAACAGATCCCTCTGGATAGTACACAACAGATCCCTCAGAATAGTACACAACAGATTCCTCAGAATAGTATGCAACAGATCCCTCAGGATAGTTTGCAACAGATCCCTCAGGATTGTACACAACAGATTCCTCAGGATAGTACGCAACAGATCCCTCAGGATAGTTTGCAACAGATCCCTCAGGATTGTACACAACAGATCCCTCAGGATTGTACACAACAGATCCCTCAGGATAGTTCACAACAGATCCCTCAGGATTGTACACAACAGATCCCTCAGGATAATACAGAATAGATCCCTGAGGATAGTACACAACAGATCCCTCAGGATAATACAGAATAGATCCCTGAGGATAGTACACAACAGATCCCTCAGGATAGTATGCAATGGAACCCTCCTCTGCCCCCTCAGGATATACACATGCTTCTATTTATCATTTATTGTTATGACGTTTGCCTGAACATCATACCAGACGGCTTTACCCGTATAACCATTTATTTATTCCAGGGATTGGGTGATGGCGCTCGTATGGATGACATGATTGGGTGATGGCGCTCGTATGGATGACATAATTGGGTGATGGCGCTCGTATGGATGACATAATTGGGTGATGGCGCTCGTATGGATGACATAATTGGGTGATGGCGCTCGTATGGATGACATAATTGAGTGATGGCGCTCGTATGGATGACATGATTGGGTGATGGCGCTCGTATGGATGACATAATTGGGTGATGGCGCTCGTATGGATGACATGATTGGGTGATGGCGCTCGTATGGATGACATGATTGGGTGATGGCGCTCGTATGGATGAAATGATTGGGTGATGGCGCTCGTATGGATGACATGATTGGGTGATGGCGCTCGTATGGATGACATGATTGGGTGATGGCGCTCGTATGGATGACATTGAGGTGACCATTATCTCTGTGGTCTCCTGGGTAAAGTTTGCTTTGCCAAGCTATTTGATGCTGGTGCCCACACAGGTGAGCAGCTGCACACACAACCCCCCCCCCCCCCCTGACAACTGTATACAGACTCCCCCCCCCCCCCCCCAGGACAACAGTATCACAGACTCCCCCCCGCCCACCAGGACAATGGTATCACAGACTCCCCCCCGCCCACCAGGACAATGGTATCACAGACTCACCCCAGCCCACCACAGCCAGCTTTCCAGTAGTTATTGAGGATGAATTAAAAACTTTGACCACCAGTCGATACAGATTGAACCCCTCAATGGCCATCCATGTGAATGTGCAAAGCTGGGCAATATGGAGCAGGATAGCTGAACACTGGCACAGGGCAGGTATGGGCACTGCCCCGAGAATGGCACTACACATAAAGCTCAGGTCCAGGAGGAGCAAAGCCCCCAACAGGTTCATGTGGATCTGTATGGTGGGGTTAGATGATCTCTTCCTATGGGAGAGAGGAGAATGTGTGAGTGAATAGTCAGTAACATTACATGTGATATACATACTTGTACACTCATAGCCATACATATAACATACACACATATATACATACCTATAGACACACACATACATGGAGCTATGTCTTCTCCTACCTATTGCATTGGAAACAGCAAATGGTGAACAGAGCAGCCAGGGCGGAGATACTGCAACCAGCAAAGGTGATGACCGACAGGTAGACCAGATGAGCTTCTGATATGGTCTGGCTGGACACTCGCTGGAGGACAAAATCATTTATATGTTTACATTTATCAAGGTCAGGGTTCAAAAAAGTATGGACTGGGGCAGTGGCAACTCTGGCCAGTGTCTGGGGTGCCATCAAGCAGGTCTGGGGTCATGGGCCACACCAAACATGTCCTTGTTAGGGCCACATCAAGCTGATTCTGGGGCTTGGTCAATGTCGGGGGTCAGAGGACACACATATCAGTGTCTGGTGTCAGGAGTCTCACTAAACAGGGGTTCAGACTCAAAGAAGTCTATGTCCTGAGTAAGGGATGGAGCCTAGCAATGTCAGGGGTCAGTGATCACATACATCAGGGATTAAACAGGGTCAGGGGTCACATTACACTCACCATCAGCACAGCAAAGTAGGTCAGGTGGTTACATTTGCATTTGGTCTGACTTCGGTGAGGTTCTGTCTCGCAGCCCTCAGTGCTCCACACTCGCCCCGACTCTGAGGGGATAGAGGCATTGTGTAATGCTCTGCAGATGGTGCATAGAGATATCATGCAATGCTCTGCAGATGTGGGACATTATGGGTAATATGATGGTGCATAGAGATATCATGCAATGCTCTGCAGATGGTGCATAGAGATATCATGCAATGCTCTGCAGATGTGGGACATTATGGATAATATGATGGTGCATTGAGATATCATGCAATGCTCTGCAGGTGTGTGACATTATGGGTAATATGATGATGCATAGAGATATTGTGCAATGCTCTGCAGTTGTGTGACATTATGGATAATATGATGATGCATAGAGATATTGTGCAATGCTCTGCAGTTGTGTGACATTATGGATAATATGATGATGCATAAAGATATTGTGCAATGCTCTGCAGGTGTGTGACATTATGGATAATATGATGATGCATAGAGATATTGTGCAATGCTCTGCAGGTGTGTGACATTATGGATAATATGATGGTGCATTGAGATATCGTGCAATGCTCTGCAGGTGTGGGACATTATGGATAATATGATGGTGCATTGAGATATCATGCAATGCTCTGCAGGTGTGTGACATTATGGGTAATATGATGATGCATAGAGATATTGTGCAATGCTCTGCAGTTGTGTGACATTATGGATAATATGATGATGCATAGAGATATTGTGCAATGCTCTGCAGGTGTGTGACATGGATAATATGATGGTGCATTGAGATATCGTGCAATGCTCTGCAGGTGTGGGACATGGATAATATGATGGTGCATTGAGATATCGTGCAATGCTCTGCAGGTGTGGGACATGGATAATATGATGGTGCATTGAGATATCATGCAATGCTCTGCAGATGTGTTACATTCTGGGTAATATGATGGTGCATTGAGATATCGTGCAATGCTCTGCAGGTGTGGGACATTATGGATAATATGATGGTGCATTGAGATATCATGCAATGCTCTGCAGGTGTGTGACATTATGGGTAATATGATGATGCATAGAGATATTGTGCAATGCTCTGCAGTTGTGTGACATTATGGATAATATGATGATGCATAGAGATATTGTGCAATGCTCTGCAGGTGTGTGACATGGATAATATGATGGTGCATTGAGATATCGTGCAATGCTCTGCAGGTGTGGGACATGGATAATATGATGGTGCATTGAGATATCATGCAATGCTCTGCAGATGTGTTACATTCTGGGTAATATGATGGTGCATTGAGATATCGTGCAATGCTCTGCAGGTGTGGGACATTATGGATAATATGATGTTGCATTGAGATATCGTGCAATGCTCTGCAGGTGTGGGACATTATGGATAATATGATGTTGCATTGAGATATCATGCAATGCTCTGCAGGTGTGGGACATTATGGATAATATGATGTTGCATTGAGATATCATGCAATGCTCTGCAGATGTGTTACATTCTGGGTAATATGATGTTGCATTGAGATATCGTGCAATGCTCTGCAGGTGTGGGACATTATGGATAATATGATGTTGCATTGAGATATTGTGCAATGCTCTGCAGTTACTCACCCTTCCAGAACACACAGACTGAAGTGTAGTTCTCCTGTAGGGAGACAGAGGGATTGTGGGTAAATACACATGTCGCTTGCTCCAGAACATCTCCCATCTTAATGTCTTAATGACACGTCTTTATGTAACTTTGCCACTCTGTACACTCACTGTATGCCCTGCACCCTCCTTGCTTCCTCCATGCCCTCATTGTACCCCTGTACCCTCCTTGCTTCCTCCATGCCCTCACTGTACACTCTGCACCCTCCTTGCTTGCTCCATGCCCTCACTGTACTCCTTGCACCCTCCTTGCTTGCTCCATGCCCTCCCTGTACAGTCTGCACCCTCCTTGCTTCCTCCATGCCCTCACTGTACTCCTTGCACCCTCCTTGCTTCCTTAATGCCCTCCCTGTACACTCTGCACCCTCCTTGCTTGCTCCATGCCCCCCCTGTACACTCTGCACCCTCCTTGCTTCCTCCGTGCCCTTACTGTACACTCTGCACCCTCCTTGCTTCCTCCATGCCCTCCCTGTACACTCTGCACCCTCCTTGCTTGCTCCATGCCCTCCCTGTACACTCTGCACCCTCCTTGCTTCCTCCGTGCCCTTACTGTACACTCTGCACCCTCCTTGCTTGCTCCATGCCCTCACTGTACTCATTGCACCCTCCTTGCTTTCTCCGTGCCCTCACTGTACTCCTTGCACCCTCCTTGCTTGCTCCATGCCCTCCCTGTACACTCTGCACCCTCCTTGCTTCCTCCATGCCCTCACTGTACTCCTTGCACCCTCCTTGCTTCCTCCATGCCCTACCTGTACACTCTGCACCCTCCTTTCTTGCTCCGTGCCCTCACTGTACACTCTGCACCCTCCTTGCTTGCTCCGTGCCCTCACTGTACACTCTGCACCCTCCTTGCTTGCTCCATGCCCTCACTGTACTCATTGCACCCTCCTTGCTTGCTCCATGCCCTCCCTGTACACTCTGCACCCTCCTTGCTTCCTCCATGCCCTCACTGTACTCCTTGCACCCTCCTTGCTTCCTCCATGCCCTCCCTGTACACTCTGCACCCTCCTTGCTTCCTCTGTGCCCTCACTGTACACTCTGCACCCTCCTTGCTTTCTCCATGCCCTCCCTGTACACTCTGCACCCTCCTTGTTTGCTCTGTGCCCTCACTGTACAATCTGCACCCTCCTTGCTTGCTCCGTGCCCTCACTGTACACTCTGCACCCTCCTTGCTTCCTCCGTGCCCTCCCTGTACACTCTGCACCCTCCTTGCTTGCTCTGTGCCCTCACTGTACACTCTGCACCCTCCTTGCTTGCTCTGTGCCCTTACTGGACACTCTGCACCCTCCTTGCTTGCTCCGTGCCCTCCCTGTACACTCTGCACCCTCCTTGCTTGCTCTGTGCCCTCACTGTACACTCTGCACCCTCCTTGCTTCCTCCGTGCCCTCCCTGTACACTATGCACCCCCCTTGCTTGCTCCATGCCCTTACTGTACACTCTGCACCCTCCTTGCTTCCTCCATGCCCTCCCTGTACACTCTGCACCCTCCTTGCTTCCTCCGTGCCTTCCCTGTACACTCTGCACCCTCCTTGCTTCCTCCATGCCCTCCCTGTACACTCTGCACCCTCCTTGCTTCCTCCATGCCCTCACTGTACACTCTGCACCCTCCTTGCTTGCTCCGTGCCCTCACTGTACACTCTGCACCCTCCTTGCTTCCTCCGTGCCCTCCCTGTACACTCTGCACCCTCCTTGCTTGCTCCTTGCCCTCACTGTACACTCTGCACCCTCCTTGCTTCCTCCGTGCCCTCCCTGTACACTCTGCACCCTCCTTGCTTCCTCCGTGCCCTCCCTGTACACTCTGCACCCTCCTTGCTTGCTCCTTGCCCTCACTGTACACTCTGCACCCTCCTTGCTTGCTCCATGCCCTCCCTGTACACTCTGCACCCTCCTTGCTTCCTCCGTGCCCTCCCTGTACACTCTGCATCCTCCTTGCTTCCTCCGTGCCCTCCCTGTACACTCTGCACCCTCCTTGCTTGCTCTGTGCCCTCCCTGTACACTCTGCACCCTCCTTGCTTGCTCCATGCCCTCCCTGTACACTCTGCACCCCCCTTGCTTGCTCCATGCCCTTACTGTACACTCTGCACCCCCCTTGCTTCCTCCATGGCCTCACTGTACACTCTGCGCCCTCCTTGCTTGCTCTGTGCCCTCACTGTACACTCTGCACCCTCCTTGCTTCCTCCGTGCCCTCCCTGTACACTATGCACCCCCCTTGCTTGCTCCATGCCCTTACTGTACACTCTGCACCCTCCTTGCTTCCTCCATGCCCTCCCTGTACACTCTGCACCCCCCTTGCTTCCTCCATGGCCTCACTGTACACTCTGCGCCCTCCTTGCTTGCTCTGTGCCCTCACTGTACACTCTGCACCCTCCTTGCTTCCTCCGTGCCCTCACTGTACACTCTGCACCCTCCTTGCTTCCTCCATGCCCTCACTGTACACTCTGCACCCTCCTTGCTTCCTCCGTGCCCTCACTGTACACTCTGCACCCTCCTTGCTTCCTCCGTGCCCTTACTGTACACTCTGCACCCCCCTTGCTTCCTCCATGGCCTCACTGTACACTCTGCACCCTCCTTGCTTGCTCTGTGCCCTTCCTGTACACTCTGCACCCTCCTTGCTTCCTCCATGCCCTCACTGTACACTCTGCACCCTCCTTGCTTGCTCTGTGCCCTCACTGTACACTCTGCACCCTCCTTGCTTGCTCCATGCCCTCACTGTACACTCTGCACCCTCCTTGCTTGCTCCATGCCCTCCCTGTACACTATGCACCCTCCTTGCTTCCTCCGTGCCCTCCCTGTACACTCTGCACCCCCCTTGCTTGCTCCATGCCCTTACTGTACACTCTGCACCCTCCTTGCTTGCTCTGTGCCCTCACTGTACACTCTGCACCCTCCTTGCTTCCTCCGTGCCCTCCCTGTACACTATGCACCCCCCTTGCTTGCTCCGTGCCCTCACTGTACACTCTGCACCCTCCTTGCTTGCTCTGTGCCCTCACTGTACACTCTGCACCCTCCTTGCTTGCTCTGTGCCCTCACTGTACACTCTGCACCCTCCTTGCTTCCTCCGTGCCCTCACTGTACACTCTGCCCCCTCCTTGCTTCCTCCATGCCCTTACTGTACACTCTGCACCCCCCTTGCTTCCTCCATGCCCTCACTGTACACTCTGCACCCTCCTTGCTTCCTCCATGCCCTCCCTGTACACTCTGCACCCTCCTTGCTTGCTCTGTGCCCTCACTGTACACTCTGCACCCTCCTTGCTTGCTCTGTGCCCTCACTGTACACTCTGCACCCTCCTTGCTTCCTCCGTGCCCTCACTGTACACTCTGCCCCCTCCTTGCTTCCTCCATGCCCTTACTGTACACTCTGCACCCTCCTTGCTTCCTCCATGCCCTCCCTGTACACTCTGCACCCTCCTTGCTTGCTCTGTGCCCTCACTGTACACTCTGCACCCTCCTTGCTTGCTCTGTGCCCTCACTGTACACTCTGCACCCTCCTTGCTTCCTCCATGCCCTCCCTGTACACTCTGCACCCTCCTTGCTTGCTCTGTGCCCTCACTGTACACTCTGCACCCTCCTTGCTTGCTCTGTGCCCTCACTGTACACTCTGCACCCTCCTTGCTTGCTCTGTGCCCTCACTGTACACTCTGCACCCTCCTTGCTTCCTCCGTGCCCTCACTGTACTCCTTGCACCCTCCTTGCTTCCTCCATGCCCTCCCTGTACACTCTGCACCCTTCTTGCTTGCTCTGTGCCCTCACTGTACACTCTGCACCCTCCTTGCTTGCTCTGTGCCCTCACTGTACACTCTGCACCCTCCTTGCTTCCTCCGTGCCCTCACTGTACACTCTGCCCCCTCCTTGCTTCCTCCATGCCCTTACTGTACACTCTGCACCCCCCTTGCTTCCTCCATGCCCTCACTGTACACTCTGCACCCTCCTTGCTTCCTCCATGCCCTCCCTGTACACTCTGCACCCTCCTTGCTTGCTCTGTGCCCTCACTGTACACTCTGCACCCTCCTTGCTTGCTCCGTGCCCTCCCTGTACACTCTGCACCCTCCTTGCTTGCTCCGTGCCCTCCCTGTACACTCTGCACCCTCCTTGCTTGCTCCATGCCCTCACTGTACACTCTGCACCCTCCTTGCTTCCTCCATGCCCTCCCTGTACACTCTGCACCCTCCTTGCTTCCTCCGTGCCCTCACTGTACACTCTGCACCCTCCTTGCTTCCTCCATGCCCTCCCTGTACACTCTGCACCCTCCTTGCTTGCTCTGTGCCCTCACTGTACACTCTGCACCCCCCTTGCTTCCTCCATGCCCTCCCTGTACACTCTGCACCCCCCTTGCTTGCTCTGTGCCCTCACTGTACACTCTGCACCCTCCTTGCTTCCTCCATGCCCTCCCTGTACACTCTGCACCCCCCTTGCTTGCTCTGTGCCCTCACTGTACACTCTGCCCCCTCCTTGCTTCCTCCATGCCCTCCCTGTACACTCTGCACCCCCCTTGCTTCCTCCATGCCCTCACTGTACACTCTGCACCCTCCTTGCTTGCTCCATGCCCTCCCTGTACACTCTGCACCCTCCTTGCTTGCTCCATGCCCTCCCTGTACACTCTGCACCCTTCTTGCTTCCTCCATGCCCTCCCTGTACACTCTGCACCCTCCTTGCTTCCTCCGTGCCTTCCCTGTACACTCTGCACCCCCCTTGCTTGCTCTGTGCCCTCACTGTACACTCTGCCCCCTCCTTGCTTCCTCCATGCCCTCCCTGTACACTCTGCCCCCTCCTTGCTTCCTCCATGCCCTCACTGTACACTCTGCCCCCTCCTTGCTTCCTCCATGCCCTCCCTGTACACTCTGCACCCCCCTTGCTTCCTCCATGCCCTCACTGTACACTCTGCACCCTCCTTGCTTGCTCCATGCCCTCCCTGTACACTCTGCACCCTTCTTGCTTCCTCCATGCCCTCCCTGTACACTCTGCACCCTCCTTGCTTCCTCCGTGCCTTCCCTGTACACTCTGCACCCTCCTTGCTTGCTCTGTGCCCTCACTGTACACTCTGCCCCCTCCTTGCTTCCTCCATGCCCTCCCTGTACACTCTGCACCCCCCTTGCTTGCTCTGTGCCCTCACTGTACACTCTGCCCCCTCCTTGCTTCCTCCATGCCCTTACTGTACACTCTGCACCCTCCTTGCTTCCTCCATGCCCTCCCTGTACACTCTGCACCCTCCTTGCTTGCTCTGTGCCCTCACTGTACACTCTGCACCCTCCTTGCTTCCTCCATGCCCTCCCTGTACACTGTGCACCCTCCTTGCTTCCTCCATGCCCTTACTGTACACTCTGCACCCTCCTTGCTTCCTCCATGCCCTTACTGTACACTCTGCACCCTCCTTGCTTCCTCCATGCCCTTACTGTACACTCTGCACCCTCCTTGCTTCCTCCATGCCCTTACTGTACACTCTGCACCCTCCTTGCTTCCTCCATGCCCTCCCTGTACACTCTGCACCCTCCTTGCTTGCTCTGTGCCCTCACTGTACACTCTGCACCCTCCTTGCTTCCTCCGTGCCCTCCCTGTACACTCTGCACCCTCCTTGCTTCCTCCATGGCCTCCCTGTACACTCTGCACCCTCCTTGCTTCCTCCATGGCCTCCCTGTACACTCTGCACCCTCCTTGCTTCCTCCGTGCCCTCACTGTACACTCTGCGCCCTCCTTGCTTCCTCCATGCCCTCCCTGTACACTCTGCACCTTCCTTGCTTGCTCCATGCCCTCACTGTACACTCTGCACCCTCCTTGCTTGCTCCAAGGCCTTACTGTACACTCTGCACCCTCCTTGCTTCCTCCATGCCCTCCCTGTACACTCTGCACCCTCCTTGCTTCCTCCATGCCCTCCCTGTACACTCTGCACCCTCCTTGCTTCCTCCATGCCCTCACTGCATACTTAGGGCCCCCACTGCATACAATGTAACCTCACTTCCATCTCTGTATAGTCACTGCACCCTCACTTTCCGTACCTGGACACACAATAATAATCCTACATCCCCAGTGCGTATCCTGCGCCCTCCTTATACCATTACTGGAATTGCCTGCTGGAGGGTGTAACAAGATGGGGTGCTGCTGGAATGGGGTGTTACGCGGTTACTGCGTTAATGTTATGGAGGGTGATACTAATATGGGGTCCTGGGTGGTGTTTGTAGGTAACTGCGGCAATCTTACGGGAAGATCTTACTGGAAGGTCTCACCTTTACTGGTTGATGCTGGAAGGTAAAATTGATACTTTGTGCCAGGTTTGAGATTTTTCGGTTTTCTACACTGATCCCGATGACTTGATCACTCAGCACAGAACTGTTGCACGTGTCCTAAGAGGAGCCACATACATGTACAGTTATATGTACAGTTACATGTCAATACGTGAACAGATACGATACCCAGAAACAGACTAAAAGAGGAGTTTACATTTCATTTGAACCAAGTAACAGAGCGGCCAGTACAAGGGGGACGGTCAGACCGGCCAGTACAAGGGGGGCGGTCAGACCGGCCAGTACAAGGGGGACGGTCAGACCGGCCAGTACAAGGGGGGCGGTCAGACCGGCCAGTACAAGGGGGGCGGTCAGACCGGCCAGTACAAGGGGGACGGTCAGACCGGCCAGTACAAGGGGGGCGGTCAGACCGGCCAGTACAAGGGGGGCGGTCAGACCGGCCAGTACAAGGGGGGGCGGTCAGACCGGCCAGTACAAGGGGGGCGGTCAGACCGGCCAGTACAAGGGGGGCGGTCAGACCGGCCAGTACAAGGGGGGCGGTCAGACCGGCCAGTACAAGGGGGACGGTCAGACCGGCCAGTACAAGGGGGGCGGTCAGACCGGCCAGTACAAGGGTGACGGTCAGCCTAGTGACCCATGGACAGTACAAATTGGCTGGTGGCTAGTGCCGTCTTCTAAAGATATAAACTGTATCCTGAAGACTAATGATGCGAGTCAGCCATTATTGCTACTCGGTTGGGTGTCACCAATATGGTCCCATCACTATATTACTCGCCAAGTCCGTGTTGCGGGAATCCATCTTTAAGATAACAGTCTGTACACTTTATCACACATAACTCATGAAATATGCAACGGAAAAGTAGCGTTAATAAGATTTAAAGGAAGATACAAGACAGGAAATAGGAACAAAAGGATGTAAATAAATAAATGATTATTAATGATGATGAGTAGGGAGCCACCATGTAATCTAACTGTGATTATTATGGAACTGGCTCTAGATAATGTCCATCCAAAAGGATGAGAATTGATAGTGACCTCTGAACTTAACTTAATGGACATATATGAACTAGACCCCTTAATGGACATATATGAAGTAGACTTGTTAATGGACATATATGAACTAGACCCCTTAATGGACATATATGAAGTAGACTTGTTAATGGACATATATGAACTAGACCCATTAATGGACATATATGAAGTAGACCCCTTAATGGACACATATGAACTTTCTATGTGGCGGCCTCTTGTAGCTTATAATTACCTGGAAAAGTGAGTGTCCCTGAACCCTGACCACGTGGAGTCTTGTGGGCTTCAAGGAGCTGCTGTACTCTACAAGCTCCCGTGGAAATGACACTGAGACCCCCTTCTCCTGGTGGATGGACTGAAGCTACAAGAGGGACAAAAATAAATATTACAGATCACGGTAATGTAGGAACTATATATATATATATATATATATATATATATATATATATATATAGGGCTGTGAGGACAAGATCAGGAGCAGTCTAAGAACAAGATGAGGAGTGAAGCAGTATTGGGGGATTAGCTGCAGTAGGAGGACAAGATGATGGAAGAGGCAGTATTAGGAGGTGAGGGGCAGCCTGAGGTCAAGGTGAGGAGTGAGACAGTGTTGGGAGAGTACGGGCAGTAAGAGGACCAGATGAGACACGGCAGGGTTGGGAGATGAGTATGTTATATGGTGCAGTATCGGAGGATAATATAAGACTTGCCATGTCTGCTGATGCCAGTTTGTACACGGACGCCCGGAGGGCACCTTTCCCAAAATGTTGACTGTGACCCTCAAATTGCACCTGTGACAGCGACCTGTCGATCCAGCCCCGGAGCCTGAAACAAGAAATCTGGTGAATGGTAGAGGACCAGTCTAAGAGAGGAGGAGAGTGAGGAGACCCCCCAGCCTGACACTGCAACAGAAGGAGAGTGAGGAGACCCGCCAGCCTGACACTGCAACAGGAGGAGAGTGAGGATACCCGCCAGTCTGACACTGCAACAGGAGGAGAGCGAGGGGACCCCCCCAGCCTGACACTGCAAGAGGAGGAGAGTGAGGAGACCCCCCAGCCTGACACTGCAACAGAAGGAGAGTGAGGAGACCCGCCAGCCTGACACTGCAACAGAAGTAGAGTGAGGAGACCCCCCCAGCCTGACACTGCAACAGGAGGAGAGTGAGGAGACCCGCCAGCCTGACACTGCAACAGAAGGAGAGTGAGGAGACCCGCCAGCCTGACACTGCAACAGGAGGAGAGTGAGGATACCCGCCAGCCTGACACTGCAACAGGAGGAGAGTGAGGATACCCGCCAGCCTGACACTGCAACAGGAGGAGAGTGAGGAGACCCGCCAGCCTGACACTGCAACAGGAGGAGAGTGAGGAGACCCGCCAGCCTGACACTGCAACAGAAGGAGAGTGAGGAGACCCGCCAGCCTGACACTGCAACAGGAGGAGAGTGAGGATACCCGCCAGCCTGACACTGCAACAGGAGGAGAGTGAGGATACCCGCCAGCCTGACACTGCAACAGGAGGAGAGTGAGGAGACCCGCCAGCCTGACATTGCAACAGGAGGAGAGTGAGGAGACCCGCCAGCCTGACACTGCAACAGGAGGAGAGTGAGGAGACCCCCCAGCCTGACACTGCAACAGGAGGAGAGTGAGGAGACCCCCCAGCCTGACACTGCAACAGAAGGAGAGTGAGGAGACCCGCCAGCCTGACGCTGCAACAGAAGGAGAGTCAGGAGACCCGCCAGCCTGACACTGCAACAGAAGGAGAGTGAGGAGACCCGCCAGCCTGACGCTGCAACAGAAGGAGAGTGAGGAGACCCGCCAGCCTGACGCTGCAACAGAAGGAGAGTGAGGAGACCCGCCAGCCTGACGCTGCAACAGGAGGAGAGTGAGGATACCCGCCAGCCTGACACTGCAACAGGAGGAGAGTGAGGAGACCCCCCAGCCTGACACTGCAACAGGAGGAGAGTGAGGAGACCCCCCAGCCTGACACTGCAACAGGAGGAGAGTGAGGAGACCCGCCAGCCTGACGCTGCAACAGAAGGAGAGTGAGGAGACCCGCCAGCCTGACGCTGCAACAGAAGGAGAGTGAGGAGACCCGCCAGCCTGACGCTGCAACAGAAGGAGAGTGAGGAGACCCGCCAGCCTGACACTGCAACAGAAGGAGAGTGAGGAGACCCGCCAGCCTGACGCTGCAACAGAAGGAGAGTGAGGAGACCCGCCAGCCTGACGCTGCAACAGAAGGAGAGTGAGGAGACCCGCCAGCCTGACACTGCAACAGAAGGAGAGTGAGGGGACCCGCCAGCCTGACACTGCAACAGGAGGAGAGTGAGGATACCCGCCAGCCTGACACTGCAACAGGAGGAGAGTGAGGAGACCGGCCAGCCTGACACTGCAACAGAAGGAGAGTGAGGGGACCCGCCAGCCTGACACTGCAACAGGAGGAGAGTGAGGGGACCCGCCAGCCTGACACTGCAACAGGAGGAGAGTGAGGAGACCCGCCAGCCTGACACTGCAACAGAAGGAGAGTGAGGAGACCCGCCAGCCTGACACTGCAACAGAAGGAGAGTGAGGAGACCCGCCAGCCTGACACTGCAACAGGAGGAGAGTGAGGAGACCCGCCAGCCTGACACTGCAACAGGAGGAGAGTGAGGAGACCCGCCAGCCTGACACTGCAACAGGAGGAGAGTGAGGGGACCCGCCAGCCTGACACTGCAACAGGAGGAGAGTGAGGAGACCCGCCAGCCTGACACTGCAACAGAAGGAGAGTGAGGAGACCCGCCAGCCTGACACTGCAACAGGAGGAGAGTGAGGAGACCCGCCAGCCTGACACTGCAACAGAAGGAGAGTGAGGGGACCCGCCAGCCTGACACTGCAACAGGAGGAGAGTGAGGGGACCCGCCAGCCTGACACTGTAACAGAAGGAGAGTGAGGGGACCCGCCAGCCTGACACTGCAACAGAAGGAGAGTGAGGGGACCCGCCAGCCTGACACTGCAACAGGAGGAGAGTGAGGAGACCCGCCAGCCTGACACTGCAACAGAAGGAGAGTGAGGGGACCCGCCAGCCTGACACTGCAACAGGAGGAGAGTGAGGATACCCGCCAGCCTGACACTGCAACAGGAGGAGAGTGAGGAGACCCACCAGCCTGACACTGCAACAGAAGGAGAGTGAGGGGACCCGCCAGCCTGACACTGCAACAGGAGGAGAGTGAGGGGACCCGCCAGCCTGACACTGCAACAGGAGGAGAGTGAGGGGACCCGCCAGCCTGACACTGCAACAGGAGGAGAGTGAGGAGACCCGCCAGCCTGACACTGCAACAGAAGGAGATTGAGGAGACCCGCCAGCCTGACACTGCAACAGAAGGAGAGTGAGGGGCACCTTCTGTATATCCCCTCTGTATATACCATCACCCCCCTCTATATCCCCTCTGTATATATTATCACCCCTCTGTATACCCCCTCAGTATATACAGAGGGGTGATGGTATATACAGAGGGGGTATACAGAGGGGTGATGGTATATACAGAGGGGGTATACAGAGGGGTGATGGTATATACAGAGGGGGTATACAGAGGGGTGATGGTATATACAGAGGGGGTATACAGAGGGGTGATGGTATATACAATCTCCCCTCTGTATATAGTATCTCCCCTCTGTATATAGTATCTCCCCTCTGTATATAGTATCTCCCCTCTGTATATACTATCTCCCCTCTGTATATACTATCTCCCCTCTGTATATACTATCTCCCCTCTGTATATAGTATCTCCCCTCTGTATATAGTATCTCCCCTCTGTATATAGTATCTCCCCTCTGTATATAGTATCTCCCCTCTGTATATAGTATCTCCCCTCTGTATATAGTATCTCCCCTCTGTATATAGTATCTCCCCTCTGTATATAGTATCTCCCCTCTGTATATAGTATCTCCCCTCTGTATATACTATCTCCCCTCTGTATATATTATCTCTCCTCTGTATATAGTATCTCTCCTCTGTATATAGTATCTCCCCTCTGTATATAGTATCTCCCCTCTGTATATAGTATCTCCCCTCTGTATATAGTATCTCCCCTCTGTATATAGTATCTCCCCTCTGTATATAGTATCACCCCTCTGTATATAGTATCTCCCCTCTGTATAGAGTATCTCCCCTCTGTATATAGTATCTCCCCTCTGTATATAGTATCTCCCCTCTGTATATACTATCTCCCCTCTGTATATAGTATCTCCCCTCTGTATATATTATCTCCCCTCTGTATATAGTATCTCCCCTCTGTATATATTATCTCCCCTCTGTATATATTATCTCCCCTCTGTATATAGTATCTCCCCTCTGTATATAGTATCTCCCCTCTGTATATAGTATCTCCCCTCTGTATATAGTATCTCCCCTCTGTATATAGTATCTCCCCTCTGTATATACTATCTCCCCTCTGTATATAGTATCACCCCTCTGTATATAGTATCTCCCCTCTGTATATACTATCTCCCCTCTGTATATAGTATCTCCCCTCTGTATATAGTATCTCCCCTCTGTATATAGTATCTCCCCTCTGTATATAGTATCTCCCCTCTGTATATAGTATCTCCCCTCTGTATATATTATCTCCCGTCTGTATATAGTATTACCCCTCTGTATATAGTATCTCCCCTCTGTATACCCCCTCTGTATTTACCATCACCCCCTGTATATATCTCTCTATATACTATCACACGCCTCTATATGAAGTAACACTTCTGATGTCCTGACACTAACCCCCCCCCCCCCCCCCCTGTCGCCCCATGGGGGGGTTATTCTCTGGTATTTGCTGCCTCTTTATCTGCTGTTTGGCGACTTCAGTAAATTCCAGTCATTGTTCTGAGCTCCCAGGATCCATAACATGAGAATCCAGGGACAGAGGAGCTAGTGGGGGGGAGAACAGGGGGAGATGGGGGAGGGGAGAGCAGCACTGGACTGGGGGATAGATAAAAGGATGGAAGTGAGTGGAAGGTCAGTGCTGCAATGAGGGGTAAAAAAGGGGAGGGTGGAGAGAATGGACTACAGGGGGGGGGGGGGGGGGACAGGGCTGAACTGTGTATGTGATTGGGTAGAGGGTGTTGGGTGGAGAGTGTTCTGGGGATATGAATTCTGGATTTTACTACCTGTAAAATTGTGTATCTGTTTACTTTTATGTACTTAATTTATTAATGAAGGAGGGTAGCGCAGAACGATGGGGAGTGAGAGTTACATACATAGGGGGATGCACTGGGGGTCTGGCGGGTGAGGGTCTCATAGATTACCTCCCTAAGCCTCTACTGCCCCGGCCTGTAAATTAGTTCCAGAATTCTGTGTAACAGGTGAATGATTAGCATCGTTAATCACAGCCGGGGCCTAACGAGCGGACACCAACATTAACCCTTTACTGCCTAAGAGTTTCTTATTATATTAACAAACACACCCAGGACCCAATCACCCCAAGACACTTTTTACCCAAGCACCCCAGGACACTCTCTACCCAACCACCCCAGGACACTCTCTACCCAACCACCCCAGGACACTCTCTACCCAACCACCCCAGAACACTCTCCACCCAAACACCCCAGAACACTCTCCACCCAACCACCCCAGAACACTCTCCACCCAATCACCCCAGAACACTCTCTACCCAATCACCCCAGGACACTCTCCACCAAATCACCCCAGAACACTCTCTACCCAATCACCCCAGGACACTCTCTACCCAACCACCCGAAAACACACTCTCTACCCAACCACCCCAGAACTCTCTCTACCCAACCACCCCAGAACTCTCTCTACCCAACCACCCCAGAACTCTCTCTACCCAACCACCCCAGGACACTCTCTACCCAACCACCCCAGGACACTCTCTACCCAACCACCCCAGGACACCACCTACCCAATCACCCAAGGACTCCTTCTACCCAATCATTCCAGGAAACTCTCTGCATAATCTTCCAAGGAAGATCTACACGCAATCACCCCAGGGCACTATCTACCCAATTATCCCAGGATACCCTCTACTCGATCACTCCCGGACACTCTCTGTCCTATCATCCTACTGGGATGATCATCCCACTCTACAAATAATCCCAGGACTCTCTCTACCCAATCCCCACTGGACACTCTCTATCCAATTATCCCAGAATATTCATTACTGAATCACCTCAGGACTCTTTCTACTCAATTACCCCAGGACACTCTCTACCATTCACCCTCAAAGCATTCCTACCATATCATCCCAGGACAATCTGTAACCAATCCCCCAAGGACACTCTCTACCAAATCACCCCAGGACACTCTCTACTAAATCACCTCAGGACACTCTCTACTAAATCACCCCAGGAAACTCTCTACCAAATCACCCCAGAACACTCTCTACCAAATCACCTCAGGACACTCTCTACTAAATCACCTCAGGACACTCTCTACTAAATCACCTCAGGACACTCTCTACCAAATTACACCAGGACACTCTCTACCAAATCACCTAAGAACACTCTCTACTAAATCACCCCAGGAAACTCTCAACCAAATCACCGCTGGACACTCACCACCAAATCACACACAGGGCACTTTCTACCAAATGACCCCAGACACTCTGTACCCAATCCCCCACAGGGCACTCTGTACCCAATCCCCCACAGGGCACTCTGTACCCAATCCCCCACAGGGCACTCTGTACCCAATCACCCACAGGGCACTCTGTACCCAATCACCCACAGGGCACTCTGTACCCAATCCCCCACAGGGCACTCTGTACCCAATCACCCACAGGGCACTCTGTACCCAATCACCCACAGGGCACTCTGTACCCAATCCCCCACAGGGCACTCTGTACCCAATCACCCACAGGGCACACTGTACCCAATCACCCACAGGGCACACTGTACCCAATCACCCACAGGGCACTCTTTAGCCAATCACCCACAGGGCACTCTTTAGCCAATTACCCACAGGGCACTCTTTAGCCAATTACCCACGGGGCACTCTTTAGCCAATCACACACAGGGCACTCTTTAGCCAATCACACACAGGGCACTCTTTAGCCAATCACACACAGGGCACTCTTTAGCCAATCACCCAGGACATTTTGTACCTAATCACACACAGGACACTCTGTACCCAATCACACACAGGGCACTCTGTACCCAATCACACACAGGGCACTCTTTAGCCAATCACACACAGGGCACTCTTTAGCCAATCACACACAGGGCACTCTTTAGCCAATCACACACAGGGCACTCTTTAGCCAATCACACACAGGGCACTCTTTAGCCAATCACACACAGGGCACTCTTTAGCCAATCACACACAGGACACTCTGTACCCAATCACCCAGGACATTTTGTACCCAATCACATACAGAGCACTCTGTACCCAATCACACACAAGACACTCTGTACCCAATCACACACAGGGCACTCTTTAGCCAATCACACACAGGGCACTCTTTAGCCAATCACACACAAGACACTCTGTACCCAATCACCCAGGACATTTTGTACCCAATCACACACAAGACACTCTGTACCCAATCACACACAGGGCATTCTTTAGCCAATCACACACAGGGCACTCTTTAGCCAATCACACACAGGGCCCTCTTTAGCCAATCACACACAGGACACTCTTTAGCCAATCACACACAGGACATTCTGTACCCAATCACACCCAGGGCACTCTTTAGCCAATCACCCAGGACATTTTGTACCCAATCACATACAGAGCACTCTGTACCCAATCACACACAAGACACTCTTTAGCCAATCACACACAGGGCATTCTTTAGCCAATCACACACAGGGCATTCTTTAGCCAATCACACACAGGGCATTCTTTAGCCAATCACACACAGGGCATTCTTTAGCCAATCACACACAGGGCACTCTGTAGCCAATCACCCACAGGACACTCTTTAGCCAATCACCCACAGGACACTCTTTAGCCAATCACACACAGGACACTCTTTAGCCAATCACCCACAGGACACTCTTTAGCCAATCACACACAGGACACTCTTTAGCCAATCACCCACAGGACACTCTTTAGACAATCACTCAGGACACTTACTCTTTAGCTTTCCGGGTAGTAACAGGCACCTTATCCAGATGCTGACCGACCATGGCCATCTCACGCTCCACGAATCTGGTGTCTAGAAAACAAGGTGTCAAAGTGAGCGCCCGAGCCTGGAAACACCTCCCAGCACACAATAATATGGCAGTATTACATCACATGTATGTGTATCATGGGGTACAATCTAACACATATGATAACATAGGAGATGATATCACAAACTCCACCTTTTTATTAGAAATGATTGGTACCGGGATGTCTGCTCCAAGATACCAGTCACCTGTTGCCCTTGAGGTTACTGTGAAAGGGTTAATGATGCAGTTTGCTGTGAGCTGGGCTTAGCGTGTGCCAAGCCTCCCGGCCTTTCCTCACATTCTTCCTCTAAACAATGGCATGTTCCAGGACACGGGAGGTGAGGGGGGGTTAGTCACAGTGTGCCAGCTTTATATGACTGTATGGTGACAAACAAACAGACTGATGTCTCCTGGCGGCCATGAAACTCCCTGAGGCCTGGTCACACGGGGAGGAAGGTGACCCCAGAAGGCACAATGTCCCACAATCCCACACCACATTATTACAATTATTTAAATGTTTTCCCAGTGGTGTTAGATAGTACAAGGAGAAAATGGCGCCCTTTATTTCTAAAGAGTAAACAAAAACAACAAACCCTCTACATTTAATGCTTCACCCGTCAATCACCCTCCTACCCCAGAGAGATACGGGAGAGGAAGAAAAGAGAGATACAGGAGAGGAAGAAAAGAGCGATCCGAGAGAGGAAGAAAAGAGAGATACGGGAGAGGAAGAAAAGAGAGATACAGGAGAGGAAGAAAAGAGCGATCCGAGAGAGGAAGAAAAGAGAGATACGGGAGAGGAAGAAAAGAGAGATCCGGGAGAGGAAGAAAAGAGAGATACGGGAGAGGAAGAAAAGAGAGATACGGGAGAGGAAGAGATAAGGATATAGGAGAGGAAGAAAAGAGAGATACGGGAGAGGAAGAAAAGAGAGATCCGGGAGAGGAAGAAAAGAGAGATCCGGGAGAGGAAGAAAAGAGAGATCCGAGAGAGGAAGAAAAGAGAGATACGGGAGAGGAAGAAAAGAGAGATCCGGGAGAGGAAGAAAAGAGAGATACAGGAGAGGAAGAAAAGAGAGATCCGAGAGAGGAAGAAAAGAGAGATACGGGAGAGGAAGAAAAGAGAGATACGGGAGAGGAAGAAAAGAGAGATACGGGAGAGGAAGAAAAGAGAGATCCGAGAGAGGAAGAAAAGAGAGATCCGGGAGAGGAAGAAAAGAGCGATCCGGGAGAGGAAGAAAAGAGCGATCCGGGAGAGGAAGAAAAGAGAGATCCGGGAGAGGAAGATAAGAGAGATCCGGGAGAGGAAGATAAGAGAGATCCGGGAGAGGAAGAAAAGAGAGATCCGGGAGAGGAAGAAAAGAGAGATCCGGGAGAGGAAGAAAAGAGAGATCCGAGAGAGGAAGAAAAGAGAGATCCGGGAGAGGAAGAAAAGAGAGATCCGGGAGAGGAAGAAAAGAGAGATCCGGGAGAGGAAGAAAAGAGAGATCCGGGAGAGGAAGAAAAGAGCGATCCGGGAGAGGAAGAAAAGAGAGATCCGAGAGAGGAAGAAAAGAGAGATCCGGGAGAGGAAGAAAAGAGAGATACGGGAGAGGAAGAAAAGAGAGATCCGAGAGAGGAAGAAAAGAGAGATACGGGAGAGGAAGAAAAGAGAGATACGGGAGAGGAAGAAAAGAGAGATACGGGAGAGGAAGAAAAGAGAGATCCGGGAGAGGAAGAAAAGAGAGATCCGGGAGAGGAAGAAAAGAGAGATCCGGGAGAGGAAGAAAAGAGAGATCCGGGAGAGGAAGAAAAGAGCGATCCGGGAGAGGAAGAAAAGAGCGATCCGGGAGAGGAAGAAAAGAGCGATCCGGGAGAGGAAGAAAAGAGCGATCCGGGAGAGGAAGAGATAAGGATATAGGAGAGGAAGAGATAAGGATATAGGAGAGGAAGAGATAAGGATATAGGAGAGGAAGAGATAAGGATATAGGAGAGGAAGAGATGGGGATGGGATAAGGGATACAAGAAAATAATAGAGGAGCAAAAGAGAGGGAGGGAACAGAAGAGGGTGCAAAGGAGAAGAGTCAGCATTATGGCACAAGACACACATGTATATATAAAGTGTCCTAATCACATTCTTTGTATTCAGTTCCCATGAATACACAGACAGCGCTCAGTGACCACAAACTGCCGCGTATAGATCCCCCATTCACAGAGCCCAGCTGCATCCTCAGTGGCCGGGGGTCGCGGGCTGGCACGTCCCTTATCTTTACGGATCACTTTGTGCTTCTCGCCAAATATTACTTTCTACTCTTGTCTGTGTAAATCATTAGCTTGTAACGAGCGCCGTTGTGTTGTGTTAGTTCCCTCCCAAGTATTTCCTCCTGAGATTCCTGCGCTCTTACTAATCAGTTCAAGGAAGCTGCGAGGAGCAAGATGACCAAGGTCCACCTGGACCAGCGCCCTGGCTTTCATATTCTGCGCAAATAAGCGTACATCCACCAACAGTTCAAGGAAATGTAATCGGTCACTAATATTAATGCAGTAATAATGAGCTGTCTGTGTATGTGTATATCTATGTGATAATAAGATCACATGTACATATCTGTAAATATATCTGTCTGTATATATGTACAAAATGTGTGTAGTTACATATATATATATATATATATATATATATATATTGTGACAGTATGCCATATATACTGTAATAGGGAAAACTTCTTACTATCATAATACTAGAATATTATTACATGCCTACAAATGTCATGTATATACTTTTTTGTACATATTTACTTATACTTATAGTTATTCATTTGTTAGCAGAAGTGTAAGCGGAGCTGTGCCAAGGCAACTTCACACTAAAGCCACAGTGTTTCAAGTCCTCCTTTATTGTATGTCTCATATAAAAGATATACAGCGGAGGCTCTAAGTAAGGATAAGATGAAACTAGAGATCACATATATAGTTGTCAGCAGTGCGGGTTGTGAAAAGTTGTTGCTAACGCTGTGGCCCTCGCGAAGCGAGGGGCCGCATTTGAGGAGGTGGAGGCTCCCACCGCGTCCGCAACATTTATGGACTTAGCATCCGGAAAATATGAGCCGCGTGACTTAGAAAAAAAAACATTACAACCTCGCAAAAATACGACATTAGCGCCCGAAAATCCCCAATTGACTAAACAAATTGCATTCACGTTGCCATTTTGCATTTGTCACCCTTTTGTATCACACCTAAACCCTTAGATTGTAAGTGTGCAAGTTTTCAATCTTGTGTCAGTACCTTGGAAACAAGCTCTATGTACATTTGATTTTAGGCTAAAAAACAGGGCCCTCCATTATTTATAAGGTGCCAATTTTGTTTTTGCCATGTACTCAACCCCTGTACAGCGCTACGGAATATGTTGGTGCCATATAAATAAAGATAATAATAATAATAATTGTTATTGGTCCTTCATATGCACAATATGGCTGACAATATAACATTCTATCTCTAAAATGTCCTTTTTACCAAAATTGTCCTCCATTTTCCAAATGAGGGTGTACTAGAGATTTGTATAGTGGTAGAATTATATTTGCTTCCTTTGCTTCTATACCCTTCTTAATACATGCTAATATTTTATTTGCCTTTGCAGCTGCTGCTTGGCTTTGAGCACTGTTACCTAGGTGGTTGTCCACAAGCACTCCCTGTAGCGGAACCCATCACTGTTTTACCCTGTTTTATGATTATTCTTGGTTAAAATATGATCCTACAATATGTATGCTGGTTGATGCTCTGCAGAATATTAGCCAGACTTTTGCAGACCTAGGCTAATGGATAATCCTATTACAGAGATTCAAGAGATAAGAAAGTTGTAAAGGATCCTTGCATTTTCCAAAGTGTTTTAATTCTCTGATAAGAACAAAGAGGTGTAATTGAATCAATGTCTGATTGTATCAAAGTTGCCAGGGAGGTGTGACCCACCTATTGTTCTCTTTATGGGTATTGTGCAGCCAAATATGGGCATGTGTATTGCCTGTGGGAAGAGATGTATAAATATTTCTGCAATAACAAAATAAAGTCAGTATTCATTTGACTCCCAAATTGTGTGTCGTCCAATATGGGAGGTCGGGGATGGTGAAACTGTAGTGCCTCGTGGGTATTTTATCGTATACCAGCGGAGATTTTGGACTGCGGGTCCCAGCTCCGTTACATTTGATGGCAGCGACGGGATTCAAACCTCACAGCAGACCGTTGTTCGGCAGTTACAGCCATTTGGGAAATTTGCTATTTCGTATGGAACCGAAAGGAAAGGGTATGTGAATAGACCCGAATGTTGAAACGGGCCACGCTAAAAGAGCTATTGGAAGCAAGGGGAATTATTGCCAGCAATAAAACCAAAGCTACCCTTATTGTTGAACTCATGGAGGGAGACCGGGCAGCTGCTGCAGCACCTCTTACGGACAGCACACAGAATGAGTTTGGAAGAGAACTCCAATGCAGACTGGCCCATTTCCCAGGTACGCCTCCCACAGAAACCTTGGAAAGGATTATGTCCGATGTCCACGAATACATAATGGGAAAGCAGCGGGCAGACTGGAGGTCCAGAGAGGGGTCCCTAATCACACCACACATAGTACCGGGGAAGCCTAAGCTCCCGTACCATGCTTTTAAAAACTATGTGGAGACCGAAGACATTGATGGCTACTTGCATGACTTTGAGAGATTATGCCAATTACATGAGATCAACGCCGCCGACCAGGTAACCCTGTTGGTGAGTAAGCTAGCGGGCCGGGCAGCAGAAGCCTACCGCACCATGCCAGACGAGGATAGCAGAGACTACCAGAAAGTAAAGCAGGCGATCCTGGACAGGTACGCAATTACCCCGGAGGCATACCGGCAGCGGTTCCGAGAAAGCCGAAAGACAGAGAAAGATACTCACATGGAGTGGGCGCACCGCTTAACTAGGGCGGGCAAAGGTTGGGTACAAGCCGCAAAAGCAACCACAGTGGAGGACATGCTACAATTACTGCTACTGGAGCAATTCTTCCAGGGGTTAACCCCGGATTTACAAAACTGGCTGAGAGATCGGAAACCGCGCATCTTAACTGAAGCGGCCAGGTGGGCAGATGAGTACCAAGATGCCAGGAGGGCACAGCAGGCACAGGCACGGTCCATCTTGGGAGCTGCTAACCGACCGCCCACCATTAACCCCACCCCAGCACTGCGTCCGGGTGATGGGAACTACCAAACCCCTCCACGGTACAACAATGCCCGATCTTTCATCAGGTGCCACACGTGTAACCAGCAGGGCCACATGCAAAGAGACTGTCCCAGAAACAGAAACCGCTCCACGTGGAATACTCCAACCAATTTCCCTGCAAACCGGGCAGCAGTACACTGCTACCAGAGTGAGCCTCGACAACCTTTCTTCGGGACCCAGTCTAATGAAGAATCTTTGGGCACCCTCCACGAGGTTAACCCAGTACAAGCAGCTCCAGACAACCGACAGGGACACCGCCAAGGGGTACACGTAGAGGGAAAACGCCTTCAGGGTCTGCGCGATTCTGGGGCCACCATAACCCTGGTTCGCAATCACCTAGTCCCCAAGCACCAGCTCACTGGAGAATATGTGGCAGTCCGGGTGGCAGGGGGGGCGATTTACAAAATTCCCACTGCTAAAGTACATTTGGATTGGGGAGCGGGGTCGGGGAATGTGGAAGTGGGCCTCATGCAGGACTTACCAGCTGATGTCATCCTGGGTAACGACTTGGGGGAGCTGACCTCCGCTTTTGTTTCTCCCAGCAGCAGTGTGTACCCCAGGGAGCTGAAGGTGTCGTCCTTCCTCCCCAGCAGCAGTGTGTACCCCAGGGGGCCGAAGGTGTCGTCCTTCCCCCCCAGCGGCAGTGTGTACCCCAGGGGGCCGAAGGTGTCGTCCTTCCCCCCAAGCGGCAGTGTGTACCCCAGGGAGCAGAAGGGGCCGTCCTTCCTCCCCAGCGGCAGTGTGAACCCCAGGGGGCAGAAGGTGTCGTCCTTCCCCCTCAGCGGCAGTGTGAACCCCAGGGGGCAGAAGGTGTCGTCCTTCATCCCCAGCGGCAGTGTGAACCCCAGGGGGCAGAAGGTGTCGTCTTTCCCCCTCAGCGGCAGTGTGAACCCCAGGGGGCAGAAGGTGTCGTCCTTCATCCCCAGCGGCAGTGTGAACCCCAGGGGGCAGAAGGTGTCGTCCTTCCCCCCCAGCGGCAGTGTGTACCCCAGGGAGCAGAAGGTGTCGACCTTCCTCCACAGCGGCAGTGGGTACCCCAGGGGGCCAAAGGTGTCGTCCTTCCCCCCCAGCGGCAGTGTGAAACACAGGGGGCAGAAGGTGTCGTCCTTCCCCCTCAGCGACAGTTTACACAAACCAGGGGAGACACCAATCTCCCAGACGGCGCAGATGGGACCGTGGTCTCTGCACCCACAGCTTGTCCAGATCCCCAACTACCGTCACTGGGACAACCGGAGGAGGGGGTAAGTACAAATTCCCCTCCCCAGCGAACTTCTAATGTGGCCCCAGGGTTAACAGAGGAAATGTTAACCCCCACTGACCCCCACGTTTCCCTGGCTACTGAGCCGGAATATGTCCCAAGTACCCCAGCAGAAGAGCTGACAGCGGGGCAGAGTGCAGTCGGCCTCTGCCCTCCCTTTGTCCCTTGTACAGAGCAGGAGGTCCTGCAGGTTATACCAGCAGAAGAGCTGGCATCAGGGCAGAGTGCCGCTGGCCTCTGCCCCTCAAGTCCCCTCAGCGTGTTGCCCCCTCACCACAGCAAAATATCCAGGTGCCTGGTTAGACTTCCCCCCAAAGGAGAGATGTGTGACGAAGTGCCCTTCGCCACCTTGGCTTGGAGAGGACTGTTTGCCAGCCTCCTGCCCTGCGACTATGGCCCTGGTACATATTGCCCTTTGGAACCAGTGTTCGGCCATACCAGAGTGTAAGTCACTCATTCTGGCCATTTACATACAGGGGGGTCATTCTGTACTTGCCCTGTGTGAACCATGATACCCCAGATAACTGTGCCATGAAGCCCCTTCATATAATGAAAGACTATGGGAAAGACTTTAGCTACATGGCAATTGAACTGTGTGAAGAGGATCTCAGCGCTATTCGGTGGTTTTGTGCGCTCAGATCCCAGCTATCTGGGGATATGGGAAATGTGAGTAAATGTGAATTGCAGTAATGCTGATGGGTTGTCAAACTAGAGAATTGACCAACAAATACTTTTGTCCGGACATCCCCAGGCCGATCCGTTGGGATCAGACCGTGTATGCCGGCTTATGGTCACGGGGGAGGTGTGTAGCGGAACCCATCACTGTTTTACCCTGTTTTATGATTATTCTTGGTTAAAATATGATCCTACAATATGTATGCTGGTTGATGCTCTGCAGAATATTAGCCAGACTTTTGCAGACCTAGGCTAATGGATAATCCTATTACAGAGATTCAAGAGATAAGAAAGTTGTAAAGGATCCTTGCATTTTCCAAAGTGTTTTAATTCTCTGATAAGAACAAAGAGGTGTAATTGAATCAATGTCTGATTGTATCAAAGTTGCCAGGGAGGTGTGACCCACCTATTGTTCTCTTTATGGGTATTGTGCAGCCAAATATGGGCATGTGTATTGCCTGTGGGAAGAGATGTATAAATATTTCTGCAATAACAAAATAAAGTCAGTATTCATTTGACTCCCAAATTGTGTGTCGTCCAATATGGGAGGTCGGGGATGGTGAAACTGTAGTGCCTCGTGGGTATTTTATCGTATACCAGCGGAGATTTTGGACTGCGGGTCCCAGCTCCGTTACACTCCCAAATCCCTTTCAATATCTGATACACCTAGATTTATTCCATTAAGATTATAAATTGCATGGCTATTTCTCCTTCCCAGATGCATAACTTTACATTTATTCGTATTAAATATCATCTGCCATTTTGTTGCCCAATTCTCTAATTTATGTTAATCCCTTATACCACAAAATCCTATTCCCCTGCCCCTTTATTATCCCATTTACATTCTTCTTATTGAATCCATGTTTTTAGCATGTAAAGGACTGTAATATTGCGATCTTTGTCTGGATTACACAAGATAGACCCACAACAATTCATAATGTAAAACTGACCCTGATATAATACATGGCGTCTTAAGATGTGTTGGGCGAAGAAGAATCATTCCTGGGTCTGTCCTTATATTGTTGCTTCCCTTGATGGCCCCTTTACGCTTCCTACGGTTCCAGTTAGGTTTTAAGGTCGTATTGAGATGTGGCTGATAATGGAGGACGCGGTGGTTTAGATGTAAAAGTAAGAAATACTGTAGAAGGAATGTCCAGTCTAAGGGTGAGGTATAGAAAGGTGAGGTACGATATATCTTTATATAGATGATTTCTTAGTGAGGTTTTAAAGGATTTGAGGCAGGAGGAGTCTAGTGGAGCGAGGCACTGTGGGTAATATTTCAGCCATGGTGGAGGATCTATTAGCCATATTAAATTGGAGCTACGTGTTAATACGTAGCGTGCAAATGTCATCTTAGCGCTATGTGCGTGCTAAGATGCATCTTAACGTTCCTTGCACTCTACTTTGTGTGTTAACACGCAGGACGGCCGAGAATAGGCTACGTGTAGATCTACGTTGAACTTTGCACACGAAAATCCTTTGATCTTTCACGCCTGTAACCACTAATTGTTTAATTCAGCTACTAAAGTGCTACGTGGTCACTCGCGAGCAAGCACGTAACACGCAAATGGAGCCAGAGGCCAACGTGTGCTCGAGATCACCCACAAGGGAGGTAAAGTCCAATACGTATCACTCTACTGTACATGTATTATAAGGGAAAGTGATGTTAGGTCTTAGAATTAATAGCACAACATTCTCAAGCCCGCAAATTGGCTCAGAAAAATACTTTATTTTATGATTATTTTTTGTGTAATATAGATTCTGGCAATCAATGGGTTACGACATATATTGTAACTCGCATGTAATAGAATATCATATTTACGGCTTTATTAATATTACATTATATCTGGACTGTGGGTCCGATCGCAAACTGGATTTGAAGCACGTAGGACTTGGAAATCTTTTCAGTGACGTAACGCTTACGATCTCTCTTTCCATTTTCTCCATCTGAACCCGTAACTACGAGATTGCTTAATTGGTTGCGTGGAGCAGGGAAGTCCGACGGCCGCAAACTGGTTTACGAATTAGCGTCATTCGCTCGTAGTTCGCAGCCCTTTCTACTTTAATAGCAACGTAACTCGGCCAAATTGAAGCACGCAGCCCTTACGTGCAAAACGTTAGACTTACGAGGCTGGAATTTGATATGGCCCCAAATCAAGTAAACCTTTAACCATAAACAGACTAAATAACACTCTACACAAATGGCACCCATATAATTTACCACTGCTTGGGCGAATAGTTGCGATTAAAATGGACCACCTCCCCATAATACTGTACCTCATTTGGACCCTCTTGACTACAAAGAGAAAATCATTGGGCAAATAGGAAAGTCATGTATGTACATAGAAAGGGGGGGGGTCTCAGTACCAAACTGTACAACATACGTTGAGGCGGCCCACCTGGACCACACACCATCATGGCGTTCCTCAACAGATACTCCAAGGTTTCAATTGAAAATCAAATGCTAACAGAGAAAAATATCCAAGATATAATGTGGCTACCAAGCGAATACTTCCTTCACAGCTCAGTATCAGCCCGTACAAGATATACTCTCAGAATAAAATATAAATATAATCTCAGTGACACCACTGCTACATAACCAAGAATACCCACCGGGTAATAATACAGGACAATTTATACCACGGACAGACAACGGGAAAACTAATATGTCATTTCCTTGATAGGGACAACCATATCCCTTTTGGACTAATATACATATATGCAAATTACCCACTATATAAAATACCGTGTGACCTGTAACAAAAATGTGACAAAACAAAAAAACGGAATTAGCCTTATCTATGGCCACAGAATAAAGATAAATGAAAACAAACATGAGAAAAGGAAATGAATGTAGAAACCAAACAAAAGGATTGAGAAAAACGTTAAAAAACGCAACGACCGCAGACCAAGAAGCGACATTACACTGGAATCCAACCAAAGAGTAGTGTATACAATGTATAGAAGCGACATTACACTGGAATCCAACCAAAGAGTAGTGTATACAATGTATAGAAGCGACATTACACTGGAATCCAACCAAAGAGTAGTGTATACAATGTATAGAAGCGACATTACACTGGAATCCATCCAAAGAGTAGTGTATACAATGTATAGAAGCGACATTACACTGGAATCCAACCAAAGAGTAGTGTATACGATGTATAGAAGCGACATTACACTGGAATCCAACCAAAGAGTAGTGCATGCAATGTATAGAAGCGACATTACACTGGAATCCAACCAAAGAGTAGTGTATACAATGTATAGAAGCGACATTACACTGGAATCCAACCAAAGAGTAGTGTATACAATGTATAGAAGCGACATTACACTGGAATCCAACCAAAGAGTAGTGTATAGAAGCGTCATTACACTGGAATCCAACCAAAGAGTAGTGTATACAATGTATAGAAGCGACATTACACTGGAATCCAACCAAAGAGTAGTGCATACAATGTATAGAAGCGACATTACACTGGAATCCAACCAAAGAGTAGTGCATACACTGTATAGAAGCGACATTACACTGGAATCCAACCAAAGAGTAGTGTATACAATGTATAGAAGCGACATTACACTGGAATCCAACCAAAGAGTAGTGTATACAATGTATAGAAGTGACATTACACTGGAATCCAACCAAAGAGTAGTGCATACAATGTATAGAAGCGACATTACACTGGAATCCAACCAAAGAGTAGTGCATACAATGTATAGAAGCGACATTACACTGGAATCCAACCAAAGAGTAGTGTATACAATGTATAGAAGCGACATTACACTGGAATCCAACCAAAGAGTGTTGTATACAATGTATAGAAGCGACATTATACTGGAATCCATCCAAAGAGTAGTGTATACAATGTATAGAGGCGACATTACACTGGAATCCAACCAAAGAGTAGTGTATACAATGTATAGAGGCGACATTACACTGGAATCCAACCAAGGAGTAGTGTATACAATGTATAGAGGCGACATTACACTGGAATCCAACCAAAGAGTAGTGCATACAATGTATAGAAGCGACATTACACTGGAATCCAACCAAAGAGTAGTGTATACAATGTATAGAAGCGACATTACACTGGAATCCAACCAAAGAGTAGTGTATACAATGTATAGAAGCGACATTACACTGGAATCCAACCAAAGAGTAGTGTATACAATGTATAGAAGCGACATTACACTGGAATCCAACCAAAGAGTAGTGTATACAATGTATAGAAGCGACATTACACTGGAATCCAACCAAAGAGTAGTGTATACAATGTATAGAAGCGACATTACACTGGAATCCAACCAAAGAGTAGTGTATACAATGTATAGAAGCGACATTACACTGGAATCCAACCAAAGAGTAGTGTATACATTGTATAGAAGCGACATTACACTGGAATCCATCCAAAGAGTGTTGTATACAATGTATAGAAGCGACATTACACTGGAATCCAACCAAAGAGTAGTGTATACAATGTATAGAGGCGACATTACACTGGAATCCAACCAAAGAGTAGTGTATACAATGTATAGAAGCGACATTACACTGGAATCCAACCAAAGAGTAGTGTATACAATGTATAGAAGCGACATTACACTGGAATCCAACCAAAGAGTAGTGTATACAATGTATAGAAGCGACATTACACTGGAATCCAACCAAAGAGTAGTGTATACAATGTATATAAGCGACATTACACTGGAATCAAACCAAAGAGTAGTGTATACAATGTATAGAAGCGACATTACACTGGAATCCATCCAAAGAGTAGTGTATACAATGTATATAAGCGACATTACACTGGAATCCATCCAAAGAGTAGTGTATACAATGTATAGAAGCGACATTACACTGGAATCCAACCAAAGAGTAGTGTATACAATGTATAGAAGCGACATTACACTGGAATCCATCCAAAGAGTAGTGTATACGATGTATAGAAGCGACATTACACTGGAATCCATCCAAAGAGTAGTGTATACAATGTATAGAAGCGACATTACACTGGAATCCATCCAAAGAGTAGTGTATACAATGTATAGAAGCGACATTACACTGGAATCCAACCAAAGAGTAGTGTATACAATGTATAGAAGCGACATTACACTGGAATCCAACCAAAGAGTAGTGTATACAATGTATAGAAGCGACATTACACTGGAATCCAACCAAAGAGTAGTGTATACAATGTATAGAAGCGACATTACACTGGAATCCAACCAAAGAGTGTTGTATACAATGTATAGAAGCGACATTACACTGGAATCCATCCAAAGAGTAGTGTATACAATGTATAGAAGCGACATTACACTGGAATCCAACCAAAGAGTGTTGTATACAATGTATAGAAGCGACATTACACTGGAATCCAACCAAAGAGTGTTGTATACAAAGTATAGAAGCGACATTACACTGGAATCCAACCAAAGAGTAGTGTATGCAATGTATAGACGCAACATTACACTGGAATCCAACCAAAGAGTAGTGTATGCAATGTATAGAAGCGACATTACACTGGAATCCAACCAAAGAGTAGTGCATGCAATGTATAGAAGCGACATTACACTGGAATCCAACCAAAGAGTAGTGCATGCAATGTATAGAAGCGACATTACACTGGAATCCAACCAAAGAGTAGTGCATGCAATGTATGGAAGCGACATTACACTGGAATCCAACCAAAGAGTAGTGTATACAATGTATAGAAGCGACATTACACTGGAATCCAACCAAAGAGTAGTGTATACAATGTATAGAAGCGACATTACACTGGAATCCAACCAAAGAGTAGTGTATACAATGTATAGAAGCGACATTACACTGGAATCCAACCAAAGAGTAGTGCATGCAATGTATAGAAGCGACATTACACTGGAATCCAACCAAAGAGTAGTGTATACAATGTATAGAAGCGACATTACACTGGAATCCAACCAAAGAGTAGTGTATACAATGTATAGAAGCGACATTACACTGAAATCCAACCAAAGAGTAGTGTATACATTGTATAGAAGCGACATTACACTGGAATCCAACCAAAGAGTAGTGCATGCAATGTATAGAAGCGACATTACACTGGAATCCAACCAAAGAGTAGTGTATACAATGTATAGAAGCGACATTACACTGGAATCCAACCAAAGAGTAGTGTATACAATGTATAGAAGCAACATTACACTGGAATTCAACCAAAGAGTAGTGCATGCAATGTATAGAAGCGACATTACACTGGAATCCAACCAAAGAGTAGTGCATGCAATGTATAGAAGCGACATTACACTGGAATCCAACCAAAGAGTAGTGTATACGATGTATAGAAGCGACATTACACTGGAATCCAACCAAAGAGTAGTGTATACGATGTATAGAAGCGACATTACACTGGAATCCAACCAAAGAGTAGTGTATACAATGTATAGAAGCGACATTACACTGGAATCCAACCAAAGAGTAGTGCATGCAATGTATAGAAGCGACATTACACTGGAATCCAACCAAAGAGTAGTGTATACGATGTATAGAAGCGACATTACACTGGAATCCAACCAAAGAGTAGTGTATACGATGTATAGAAGCGACATTACACTGGAATCCAACCAAAGAGTAGTGTATACGATGTATAGAAGCGACATTACACTGGAATCCAACCAAAGAGTAGTGTATACAATGTATAGAAGCGACATTACACTGGAATCCAACCAAAGAGTGTTGTATACAATGTATAGAAGCGACATTACACTGGAATCCAACCAAAGAGTAGTGTATACAATGTATAGGGTTCTGTATGGACTAGACATTATATACCCTAACTACCCAGGACAATGGCGGTGGGAAGTGGGCACACATTATAACACATGGTGGTCCCTACACATTATATACCCTAACTACCCAGGACAATTGGGCTGCAGGAAGTGGGCACACATTATAACACATGGTGGTCCCTACACATTATATACCCTAACTACCCAGGACAATGGGGCTGCAGGAAGTGGGCACACATTATAACACATGGTGGTCCCTACACATTATATACCCTAACCAACAAGGACAATGGGGCTGCGGGGAAGTGGGCACACATTATAACACATGGTGGTCCCTACACATTATATACCCTAACCACCCAGGACAATGGGGCTGCAGGAAGTGGGCACACATTATAACACATGGTGGTCCCTACACATTATATACCCTAACTACCCAGGACAATTGGGCAGTGGGAAGTGGGCACACATTATAACACATGGTGGTCCCTACAGATTATATACCTTAACCAACAAGGACAATGGGGCTGTGGGGAAGTGGGCACACATTACACACATGGGGGTCCCTACACATTATATACCCTAACCACACAGGACAATGGGGCAGTGGGAAGTGGGCACACATTACGCACATGGTGGTCCCTACACATTATATACCCTAACCACCCAGAACAATGGTAGTGGGAAGTGGGCACACATTACACACATGGTGGTTGTGTCTAGTGACCCTGAGAATCTGGGAAATCTGAAGAATACTTATCTCTAAAATGTATGACAGATGGGTACCTTTGCCCCCCCCCCCCCCCCCAATTGTGCTTATTAGGGATATGGCTTCTATCTGCCCTATTTGGCATCAGCAAACATCATATAACTTCAAAATGGAAATCACCTGGCCCACTGTGGCACCAAATAACACTGAAGAAACAGCCTTGTGTTTAACACTTTCCCTCCCAGTGTGTGTCTCTGTGACACTCTACTGGTTGCCTTTATCTAGACGTGGAGTCTTTTCCTCCACCCCGGGTGTGTTTGTTTTTCACGTTCCTGTAACCTTTATCACTGGACGCCAGTAAAGATAAGAGCCCAAGCTGGGTGAGGGCCCTGAACCAGAGAGGAGCAGCCGGGACCTAGTCCAGTTTCTTAGAAATGGGAAGTAACCAGAGATGGAGTGATAGCGATGGGAGCCCAAGCAGCCTTGGACAACTAGAGATTGTGTACCCTGAATATAGCACGCGCCCACTCTCATTACACCCAGATCAGCACTGGGTCCAATGCCAGGCTGGGGGGTGATACCTTCCTTATAATGAAATAGCCATTAGTTTGAATAAAGTATTGGGTAACATTAGGGGGCTGCGCCCCACTAGGACTGTGATGTAGGATACATAGCGTATAATAGCGAGACATCCAATCATGAGAGACTCAAAACAAAAATGGTCATTATGGAAAACTACAGCTCAGTAGTATGACGACATAGATATTAGCCGAGTTGTACATGTGGCCAGTGAGCGTCTCTGAGGTTTCCTTCTGCCGACATCCCGTGACCCAACGTGAGGGTGATGGGTTATCATGTGTGGTATATAGCTGCTGTTACACATAGCTCTGCTGATGGCTCAGGATGTGAGTTATAGGAAAAGTGCCGGACCCTAAATCAGCCCAACATACAGTTTCATTTTTTTTTCGCATTTTTCGTCCGCCATTTTTTTTCTCGCTTAGCCGTTTTTCGAGTGACGAAACACGACAAATAAGGCTAAAAATCGCTTGCAACCTCACTCCCAGACATCGTGTTTTTCAATTTCCGAGTTTCGTCCTTTACATTTGTTTTTTTTTGAGGTCGCAAACGGCTCGCATCGCTTTGCAAGACGCGCAAGCGTGCCGACAAATCGCAGTTTGACAATTATGATATGTGATATATACCACCAATCCTGTATGTTGAAATCTATTATCCAGCAAGCTCTCCCATTTACCATTAAAGCGATGAAGTGATTTTGTATGGTCAGGATATATAGTGTATATAACAGGATCTATAGTGTATATGACAGGATATATAGTGTATATAACAGGATATATAGTGTATATGACAGGATATATAGTGTATATGACAGGATATATAGTGTATATGACAGGATATATAGTGTATATGACAGGATCTATAGTGTATATGACAGGATATATAGTGTATATAACAGGATCTATAGTGTATATGACAGGATACATAGTGTATATAACAGGATATATAGTGTATATAACAGGATCTATAGTGTATATGACAGGATACATAGTGTATATAACAGGATATATAGTGTATATAACAGGATCTATAGTGTATATGGCAGGATACATAGTGTATATAACAGGATATATAGTGTATATAACAGGATATATAGTGTATATGACAGGATATATAGTGTATATGACAGGATATATAGTGTATATGACAGGATATATAGTGTATATGACAGGATATATAGTGTATATGACAGGATATATAGTGTATATAACAGGATCTATAGTGTATGTGACAGGATATATAGTGTATATGACAGGATATATAGTGTATATAACAGGATATATAGTGTATATGACAGGATATATAGTGTATATGACAGGATATATAGTGTATATAACAGGATATATAGTGTATATAACAGGATATATAGTGTATATGACAAGATATATAGTGTATATAACAGGATATATAGTGTATATGACAGGATATATAGTGTATATAACAGGATCTATAGTGTATATGACAGGATATATAGTGTATATGACAGGATATATAGTGTATATAACAGGATATATAGTGTATATAACAGGATATATAGTGTATATGACAGGATCTATAGTGTATATGACAGGATATATAGTGTATATGACAGGATATATAGTGTATATAACAGGATATATAGTGTATATGACAGGATATATAGTGTATATAACAGGATACATAGTGTATATAACAGGATATATAGTGTATATGACAAGATATATAGTGTATATAACAGGATATATAGTGTATATGACAGGATCTATAGTGTATATGACAGGATATATAGTGTATATGACAGGATATATAGTGTATATGACAGGATATATAGTGTATATAACAGGATATATAGTGTATATGACAGGATATATAGTGTATATAACAGGATATATAGTGTATATGACAGGATCAATAGTGTATATAACAGGATATATAGTGTATATGACAGGATATATAGTGTATATAACAGGATACATAGTGTATATAACAGGATATATAGTGTATATGGCAGGATACATAGTGTATATGGCATGATATATAGTGTAGATGACAGGATCAATAGTGTATATGGCAGGATACATAGTGTATATGGCAGGATACATAGTGTATATGGCAGGATATGTAGTGTATATAACAGGATCTATAGTGTATATGGCAGGATACATAGTGTATATGGCAGGATATATAGTGTATATGGCATGATATATAGTGTAGATGACAGGATCAATAGTGTATATGGCAGGATACATAGTGTATATGGCAGGATACATAGTGTATATGGCAGGATATGTAGTGTATATAACAGGATCTATAGTGTATATGGCAGGATATATAGTGTATATGACAGGATACATAGTGTATATGACAGGATATATAGTGTATATGACAGGATATATAGTGTATATGGCAGGATACATAGTGTATATGACAGGATATATAGTGTATATAACAGGATATATAGTGTATATAACAGGATATATAGTGTATATGACAGGATATATAGTGTATATAACAGGATATATAGTGTATATGACAGGATCTATAGTGTATATAACAGGATATATAGTGTATATGACAGGATATATAGTGTATATAACAGGATATATAGTGTATATAACAGGATATATAGTGTATATGACAGGATACATAGTGTATATGGCAGGATATACAGTGTATATGACAGGATATATAGTGTATATAACAGGATATATAGTGTATATAACAGGATCTATAGTGTATATAACAGGATATATAGTGTATATGACAGGATACATAGTGTATATAACAGGATATATAGTGTATATAACAGGATATATAGTGTATATAACAGGATCTATAGTGTATATAACAGGATACATAGTGTATATGACAGGATATATAGTGTATGTGACAGGATCTATAGTGTATGTGGCAGGATATATAGTGTATATGGCAGGATACATAGTGTATATGGCAGGATATGTAGTGTAAATGGCAGGATACATAGTGTATATGGCAGGATACATAGTGTATATGGCAGGATATGTAGTGTAAATGGCAGGATACATAGTGTATATGGCAGGATATGTAGTGTAAATGGCAGGATACATAGTGTATATGGCAGGATATGTAGTGTAAATGGCAGGATACATAGTGTATATGGCAGGATACATAGTGTATATGGCTGGATATACAGTGTATATGGCAGGATATACAGTGTATATGGCAGGATACATAGTGTATATGGCAGGATACATAGTGTATATGGCCGGATATACAGTGTATATGGCAGGATACATAGTGTATATGGCAGGATATGTAGTGTATATGGCACGATATATAGTGTATATGGCAGGATACGTAGTGTATATGGCACGATATATAGTGTATATGGCAGGATACATAGTGTATATGACATGATATATAGTGTATATGGCAGGATACATAGTGTATATGGCAGGATACATAGTGTATATGGCAGGATATATAGTGTATATGGCAGGATATATAGTGTATATGGCACGATATATAGTGTATATGGCAGGATACATAGTGTATATGGCAGGATACATAGAGTATATGGCAGGATATATAGTGTATATGGCAGGATATATAGTGTATATGGCATGATATATAGTGTATATGGCAGGATACATAGTGTATATGGCAGGATACATAGTGTATATGGCAGGATACATAGAGTATATGGCAGGATATATAGTGTATATGGCACGATATATAGTGTATATGGCAGGATACATAGTGTATATGGCACGATATATAGTGTATATAACAGGATACATAGTGTATATAACAGGATCTATAGTGTATATAACAGGATATATAGTGTATATGGCAGGATACATAGTGTATATGGCACGATATATAGTGTATATGGCAGGATATATAGTGTATATAACAGGATACATAGTGTATATAACAGGATCTATAGTGTATATAACAGGATATATAGTGTATATGGCAGGATACATAGTGTATATGGCAGGATATATAGTGTATATGGCAGGATACATAGTGTATATGGCACGATATATAGTGTATATAACAGGATATATAGTGTATATGGCCGGATATACAGTGTATATGGCAGGATATATAGTGTATATGACATGATATATAGTGTATATGGCAGGATACATAGTGTATATGGCAGGATACATAGTGTATATGGCAGGATATACAGTGTATATGGCAGGATATACAGTGTATATGGCAGGATACATAGTGTATATGGCAGGATACATAGTGTATATGGCAGGATACATAGTGTATATGGCAGGATACATAGTGTATGTGGCAGGATATATAGTGTATATGACATGATATATAGTGTATATGGCAGGATACATAGTGTATATGGCAGGATACATAGTGTATATGGCCGGATATATAGTGTATATGGCAGGATACATAGTGTATATGGCAGGATATACAGTGTATATGGCAGGATATACAGTGTATATGGCAGGATACATAGTGTATATGGCAGGATATATAGTGTATATGACATGATATATAGTGTATATGGCAGGATACATAGTGTATATGGCAGGATACATGGGGCCTCATTCTATTATCGGCCGCAGCCGCTGCGGGGCCGCAAGGACCGGCCGCAAGCTATTCTGCTATTCTATTCCCTTACGGCCGTAGGCTCCGGCAGGCTTGCGGCCGGTGCCTTGCTATCTCTTGCGGCCGATCGCGCCGGAGGAAAGCCTTTGATCTAAAACGGCCGCAAGAGATTTGCAATTCAATTGCTCCGGGAAACCTCTCTGCAAGGCTAAAAACGAGCCGCAGTTACTTGCAGGAAAAAGGTCTCGCTAGCACCAATTAAGCACATAAAATAGCTCAAATAAAGCCATCCTGCACTTTGAGAAGACTATAAAGGGATTTTAGGTGTTAGAAAAAATAGCACATAATCATCCTGTACTCAAACCCGTAAAATATTTCATTTTTAATATCCGTAAAATATACATGTAAAAAGTCCAGAGTGCTTGGAGCACCTCAGACACGCCCACGCCGCAGCCGGCAAATAAACAGTTAATTTGAACTCGGGTTTGGGCAGATGTGCAAGCTTGAGAGTGGGTTCCTTTTATTCCTCATGTCCCCCAATATGATCCCTAGCATTTACAGAGCTGTACAGTGCAGGCTTGAATTTATTTTTGACTTTTTATATTTCACAGATTACGGCCGGTTCCAAGATATGCGGCCGGCCGTAAAAGGAGATCCTTGCGGGGCCGTATAATAGAATCGCGAGTAAACTGAACCCCCGCAAGGAATCGCAGCCTTACGGCCGATTTACGGCCGATAATAGAATGAGGCCCATAGTGTATATGGCAGGATATATAGTGTATATGGCAGGATACATAGTGTATATGGCAGGATATACAGTGAATATGGCAGGATATACAGTGTATATGGCAGGATACATAGTGTATATGGCAGGATATATAGTGTATATGGCATGATATATAGTGTATATGGCAGGATACATAGTGTATATGGCAGGATACATAGTGTATATGGCAGGATACATAGTGTATATGGCAGGATATACAGTGTATATGGCAGGATACATAGTATATATGGCAGGATACATAGTGTATATGGCCGGATATACAGTGTATATGGCAGGATATACAGTGTATATGGCAGGATACATAGTGTATATGGCAGGATACATAGTGTATATGGCAGGATACATAGTGTATGTGGCAGGATATATAGTGTATATGACATGATATATAGTGTATATGGCAGGATACATAGTGTATATGGCAGGATACATAGTGTATATGGCCGGATATACAGTGTATATGGCAGGATATACAGTGTATATGGCAGGATACATAGTGTATATGGCAGGATATATAGTGTATATGACATGATATATAGTGTATATGGCAGGATACATAGTGTATATGGCAGGATACATAGTGTATATGGCAGGATATATAGTGTATATGGCAGGATACATAGTGTATATGGCAGGATATACAGTGTATATGGCAGGATATACAGTGTATATGGCAGGATACATAGTGTATATGGCAGGATATATAGTGTATATGGCATGATATATAGTGTATATGGCAGGATACATAGTGTATATGGCAGGATATACAGTGTATATGGCAGGATACATAGTGTATATGGCAGGATACATAGTGTATATGGCAGGATATACAGTGTATATGGCAGGATATACAGTGTATATGGCAGGATCTATAGTGTATATGGCTTGATATACAGTGTATATGGCAGGATACATAGTGTATATGGCAGGATATACAGTGTATATGGCAGGATACATAGTGTATATGGCAGGATACATAGTGTATATGGCAGGATATACAGTGTATATGGCAGGATATACAGTGTATATGGCAGGATATACAGTGTATATGGCAGGATCTATAGTGTATATGGCTTGATATACAGTGTATATGGCAGGATACATAGTGTATATGGCCGGATATACAGTGTATATGGCAGGATACATAGTATATATGGCAGGATACATAGTGTATATGGCAGGATATATAGTGTATATGGCACGATATATAGTGTATATGGCAGGATACATAGTGTATATGGCAGGATACATAGTGTATATGGCCGGATATACAGTGTATATGGCAGGATATACAGTGTATATGGCAGGATATATAGTGTATATGGCAGTATACGTAGTGTATATATAGCAGGATATATAGTGTATATGGCACGATATATAGTGTATATGGCAGGATACGTAGTGTATATGGCAGGATATATAGTGTATATGGCAGGATATATAGTGTAACGGAGCTGGGACACGCAGTCCAAAATCTCCGCTGGTATACGATAAAATACCCACGAGGCACTACAGTTTCACCATCCCCGACCTCCCATATTGGACGACACACAATTTGGGAGTCAAATGAATACTTACTTTATTTTGTTATTGCAGAAATATTTATACATCTCTTCCCACAGGCAATCCACATCCCCCATATTTGGCTGCACAATACCCATAAAGAGAACAATAGGTGGGTCACACCTCCCTGGCAACTTTGATACAATCAGACATTGATTCAATTACACCTCTTTGTTCTTATCAGAGAATTAAAACACTTTGGACAATGCAAGGATCCTTTACAACTTTCTTATCTCTTGAATCTCTGTAATAGAATTATCTATTAGTCTAGGTCTGCAAAAGTCTGGCTAATATTCTGCAGAGCATCAACCAGCATACATATTGTAGGATCATATTTTAACCAAGAATTAAATAATCATAAAACAGGGTAAAACAGTGATGGGTTCCGCTACACACCTCCCCCGTGACCATAAGCCGGCATACACGGTCTGATCCCAACGGATCGGCCTGGGGATGTCCGGACAAAAGTATTTGTTGGTCAATTCTCTAGTTTGACAACCCATCAGCATTACTGCAATTCACATTTCCCATATCCCCAGATAGCTGGGATCTGCGCGCACAAAACCACCGAATAGCGCTCAGATCCTCTTCACACAGTTCAATTGCCATGTAGCTAAAGTCTTTCCCATAGTCTTTCATTATATGAATGGGCTCCATGGCACAGTTATCTGGGGTATCATGGTTCACACAGGGCAAGTACAGAATGCCCCCCCTGTATGTAAAGGGCCAGAATGAGTGACTTACACTCTGGTATGGCCGAACACTGGTTCCAAAGGGCAATATGTACCAGGGCCATAGTCGCAGGGCAGGAGGCTGGCAAACAGTCCTCTCCAAGCCAAGGTGGCGAAGGGCACTTCGTCACACATCTCTCCTTTGGGGGGAAGTCTAACCAGGCACCTGGATATTTTGCTGTGGTGAGGGGGCAACACGCTGAGGGGACTTGAGGGGCAGAGGCCAGCGGCACTCTGCCCTGATGCCAGCTCTTCTGCTGGTATAACCTGCAGGACCTCCTGCTCTGTACCAGGGACAAAGGGAGGGCAGAGGCCGACTGCACTCTGCCCCGCTGTCAGCTCTTCTGCTGGGGTACTTGGAACATATTCCGGCTCAGTAGCCAGGGAAACCTGGGGGTCAGTGGGGGTTAACATTTCCTCTGTTAACCCTGGGGCCACATTAGAAGTTAGCTGGGGAGGGGAGTTTTTACTTACCCCCTCCTCCGGTTGTCCCAGTGACGGTAGTTGGGGATCTGGACAAGCTGTGGGCACAGAGACCACGGTCCCATCTGCGCCGTCTGGGAGATTGGTGTCTCCCCTGGTTAGGGTAAACTGTCGCTGGGGGGGAAGGATGACACGTTCTGCCCCCTGTGTTTCACACTGCCGCTGGGGGGGAAGGACGACACCTTTGGCCCCCTGGGGTACCCACTGCCGCTGTGGAGGAAGGTAGACACCTTCTGCTCCCTGGGGTACACACTGCCGCTGGGGGGAAAGGACGACACCTTCTGCCCCCTGGGGTTCACACTGCCGCTGGGGGGAAAGGACGACACCTTCTGCCCCCTGGGGTTCACACTGCCGCTGAGGGGGAAGGAAGACACCTTCTGCCCCCTGGGGTTCACACTGCCGCTGGGGGGAAAGGACGACACCTTCTGCCCCCTGGGGTACACACTGCCGCTGGGGGGAAAGGACGACACCTTCTGCCCCCTGGGGTTCACACTGCCGCTGGGGAGGAAGGACGGCCCCTTCTGCTCCCTGGGGTACACACTGCCGCTGGGGGGGAAGGACGACACCTTCGGCCCCCTGGGGTACACACTGACGCTGGGGGGGAAGGCCGACACCTTCAGCTCCCTGGGGTACACACTGCCGCTGGGAAGGAAGGACGACACCTTCAGCTCCCTGGGGTACACACTGCCGCTGAGGGGGAAGGACGACACCTTCTGCCCCCTGGGGTTCACACTGCCGCTGGGGGGAAAGGACGACACCTTCTGCCCCCTGGGGTTCACACTGCCGCTGAGGGGGAAGGACGACACCTTCTGCTCCCTGGGGTACACACTGCTGCTGGGGGGAAATGATGACACCTTCGGCCCCCTGGGGTACACACTGCCGCTGGGGAGGAAGGACGACACCTTCGGCTCCCTGGGGTACCCACTGCCGCTGTGGAGGAAGGTCGACACCTTCTGCTCCCTGAGGTACACACTGCCGCTGGGGGGGAAGGACGACACCTCCTGCCCCCTGGGGTTCACACTGCCGCTGAGGGGGAAGGACGACACCTTCTGCCCCCTGGAGGGCCGGTAGAGAGACCTCGGTCCCATCTCTACCTGCCATCTGGAGGTCATCCCAGGACCAGTCAATGAAGTCTGGTTCTGCTTGTCGAGTAGGTTGGGGCTGCACAAGGCTGAGCAGGTGTTGGTAGTCCTGCTCCAGCTCCCACTCTCTCGTTACCAGGTGGGTCATGTCTTTGCTCACCTCGCCTTCATCATTCCAGACATACATGCCCATCCGGTAGTCGTAGATGTCCCAAAACCTAGACCCCTCCGTGCTGCCAAGATCAATATCGTCCTCCAAGGCATCCCATAATAAACCCGGGCCATCATAATCATCCCCCTCCGGTAAGTCGTGTTCAGCCGTCCAGGGGGTAAGTCGAACGGTATACCACCAGAGGGCCTGGTATGCGTTGTCTAGCCAGATCTCTCGCCATACCAGGGTCTCTAGTCTTGTAACCCACTCATCCAGGGGCTGCTCTCCCAATAGATACATCCGCATCGCCACACGCTTCTGTAGCCGCTGCTCATCACTGGGGAGACTCTCACCTCGCCGCCATTGGGCATCTTGCAGGGCATCATACCAGAGTTCCTTTCTTTCTGTTTCCCTGTAGTCTGTGGCCTCCTTCTCATCCTCATCATGGAACGCTGTCCGAAAACTAGCCGGTTCCATCCTGCTGTAGCCAGGGGCGCTGTACGGATACTAGCGTTGCCCTCAATCTGTACTTCACGGAATGGTGTCTCCTGTAGCTGTCCTTCTGACCGTGGGAACAATTCCACCACTTGCCAACAAATGTAACGGAGCTGGGACACGCAGTCCAAAATCTCCGCTGGTATACGATAAAATACCCACGAGGCACTACAGTTTCACCATCCCCGACCTCCCATATTGGACGACACACAATTTGGGAGTCAAATGAATACTTACTTTATTTTGTTATTGCAGAAATATTTATACATCTCTTCCCACAGGCAATCCACATCCCCCATATTTGGCTGCACAATACCCATAAAGAGAACAATAGGTGGGTCACACCTCCCTGGCAACTTTGATACAATCAGACATTGATTCAATTACACCTCTTTGTTCTTATCAGAGAATTAAAACACTTTGGACAATGCAAGGATCCTTTACAACTTTCTTATCTCTTGAATCTCTGTAATAGAATTATCTATTAGTCTAGGTCTGCAAAAGTCTGGCTAATATTCTGCAGAGCATCAACCAGCATACATATTGTAGGATCATATTTTAACCAAGAATTAAATAATCATAAAACAGGGTAAAACAGTGATGGGTTCCGCTACATATAGTTTATATGGCAGGATACATAGTGTATATGGCAGGATATATAGTGTATATGGCAGGATACATAGTGTATATGGCAGGATATATAGTGTATATGGCAGGATATACAGTGTATATGGCAGGATATATAGTGTATATGGCAGGATATATAGTGTATATGGCAGGATATACAGTGTATATGGCAGGATATATAGTGTATATGGCAGGATATATAGTGTATATGGCAGGATATACAGTGTATATGGCAGGATATATAGTGTATATGGCAGGATATATAGTGTATATGGCAGGACCCTGGAGTCGCCTCCACCACTTCTGCCTTTCTGGATCCCACACCAGTCACCACAAACCAATTGCTGCAATTAATAGAACAATTTCATTATCTCACAGAGGAAATGGCAGAAAATACAGGAACAGAAAGTCCTGGCTGCGCAATCATGGAGTCGCCACAGGGGAAGGAACTGGCATGCTCATCTCGCCATTCCCTATCTAATTGTCTCAGCATGGCGTATAGCCCTTATGTACACGTACCAAAGGACATGAAATAATATGAAATATACAGAGCAGCTGCAGTCAGTAGATGATAGAAAAGCATAACTCATATATTTCTTTTACTGATCATTGGCTGACAGAGGCAAGCCACCACAGCAGCTCAACATTTGAATCAGTTTATCGTTCTATGAGAAAATCATTTGAGAAAATAAAAAATTCTGTGACACATTAACAAATTCTCTCTTCCCAGGTCCATGAAAATCACAGACGGCTGGGTGTTGTATCCTGTTTAAGGCATGCTTCTCGGTCAATGGCTACTGTATACGGTTATATTAACACAACCTGACCCTCGCATGGAGGACACGGGCCTAGGCACCACCAGCTTAGCCTTAACCCCCAATAACAGCACAATTAGCTGTGAAAACATTAATAAGAACAGCAAGGAGGACACGGCGTGGGCGGGGGCAAGAGACGCCCCACCATGGCAATTGCCAAGGAATAGAACCCAAACCAAGCCCACCAACCAGAACACAAGGGAGGGTGTGTAGACCCTAGTGTGGGGGGACACTGCAATGTGCCCACTAACCAGAACACAAGGGAGGGTGTGTAGACCCTAGTGTGGGGGGACTCTGCCCTGAGCCCACCAACCAGAACACAAGGGATGGTGTATAGACCCTAGTGTGGGGGGACACTGCAATGTGCCCACCAACCAGAACACAAGGGAGGGTGTATAGACCCTAGTGTGGGGGGACACTGCAATGTGCCCACTAACCAGAACACAAGGGAGGGTGTATAGACCCTAGTGTGGGGGGACACTGCAATGTGCCCACCAACCGGAACACAAGGGAGGGTGTATAGACCCTAGTGTGGGGAAACACTGCAATGTGCCCACCAACCGGAACACAAGGGAGGGTGTGTAGACCCTAGTGTGGGGGGACACTGCAATGTGCCCACTAACCAGAACACAAGGGAGGGTGTATAGATCCTAGTGTGGGGGGACACTGCAATGTGCCCACTAACCAGAACACAAGGGATGGTGTATAGACCCTAGTGGGGGGGGGGACACTGCAATGTGCCCACCAACCAGAACACAAGGGATGGTGTGTAGACCCTAGTGTGGGGGGACACTGCCCTGTGCCCACCAACCAGAACACAAGGGAGGGTGTATAGACCCTAGTGTGGGGGGACACTGCAATGTGCCCACTAACCAGAACACAAGGGAGGGTGTATAGACCCTAGTGTGGGGGAGACACTGCAAAGTGCCCACCAACCAGAACACAAGGGATGGTGTGTAGACCCTAGTGTGGGGGGACACTGCCCTGTGCCCACCAACCAGAACACAAGGGAGGGTGTATAGACCCTAGTGTGGGGGGACACTGCAATGTGCCCACTAACCAGAACACAAGGGAGGGTGTATAGACCCTAGTGTGGGGGGACACTGCAATGTGCCCACCAACCAGAACACAAGGGATGGTGTGTAGACCCTAGTGTGGGGGGACACTGCAATGTGCCCACCAACCGGAACACAAGGGAGGGTGTATAGACCCTAGTGTGGGGGGACACTGCAATGTGCCCACCAACCAGAACACAAGGGATGGTGTATAGACCCTAGTGTGGGGGGACACTGCAATGTGCCCACTAACCAGAACACAAGGGAGGGTGTATAGACCCTAGTGTGGGGGGACACTGCAATGTGCCCACTAACCAGAACACAAGGGAGGGTGTATAGACCCTAGTGTGGGGGGACTCTGCCCTGTGCCCACCAACCAGAACACAAGGGATGGTGTGTAGACCCTAGTGTGGGGGGACACTGCCCTGTGCCCACCAACCAGAACACAAGGGAGGGTGTATAGACCCTAGTGTGGGGGGACACTGCAATGTGCCCACTAACCAGAACACAAGGGAGGGTGTATAGACCCTAGTGTGGGGGAGACACTGCAATGTGCCCACCAACCAGAACACAAGGGAGGGTGTATAGACCCTAGTGTGGGGGAGACACTGCCCTGTGCCCACCAACCAGAACACAAGGGATGGTGTATAGACCCTAGTGTGGGGGGACACTGCAATGTGCCCACCAACCAGAACACAAGGGATGGTGTGTAGACCCTAGTGTGGGGGGACACTGCAATGTGCCCACCAACCGGAACACAAGGGAGGGTGTATAGACCCTAGTGTGGGGGGACACTGCAATGTGCCCACCAACCAGAACACAAGGGATGGTGTATAGACCCTAGTGTGGGGGGACACTGCAATGTGCCCACCAACCAGAACACAAGGGATGGTGTGTAGACCCTAGTGTGGGGGGACACTGCAATGTGCCCACTAACCAGAACACAAGGGATGGTGTATAGACCCTAGTGTGGGGGGACACTGCAATGTGCCCACCAACCAGAACACAAGGGAGGGTGTATAGACCCTAGTGTGGGGGGACACTGCAATGTGCCCACCAACCAGAACACAAGGGAGGGTGTATAGACCCTAGTGTGGGGGGACTCTGCCCTGTGCCCACCAACCAGAACACAAGGGAGGGTGTATAGACCCTAGTGTGGGGGGACACTGCCCTGTGCCCACCAACCAGAACACAAGGGAGGGTGTATAGACCCTAGTGTGGGGGGACACTGCAATGTGCCCACCAACCAGAACACAAGGGAGGGTGTATAGATCCTAGTGTGGGGGGACACTGCAATGTGCCCACCAACCAGAACACAAGGGATGGTGTGTAGACCCTAGTGGGGTGGGGGGGGGGGGGGGGACACTGCAATGTGCCCACCAACCAGAACACAAGGGAGGGTGTATAGACCCTAGTGTGGGGGGGACACTGCCCTGTGTCCACCAACCAGAACACAGGGGAGGGTGTATAGACCCTAGTGGGGGGGGGACACTGCCCTGTGCCCACCAACCAGAACACAGGGGAGGGTGTATAGACCCTAGTGGGGGGGGACACTGCCCTGTGCCCACCAACCAGAACACAGGGGAGGGTGTATAGATCCTAGTGTGGGGGGACACTGCCCTGTGCCCACCAACCAGTGTTTGGGGGGCTCTGCTCTCTATGGGTGGGCTCTGTTCTATGTGGGGGTCTCTGTCTGCGTGTGTTTGGTGGGCTCTGCTCTTTATGGGTGGGCTCTGTTCTATGTGGGGGTCTCTTCCTGTGTGTTTGGGGGCTCTGCTCTTTATGGATGGGCTCTGCTCTATGTGGGGGTCTCTTCCTGTGTGTTTGGGGGGCTCTGTTCTCTATGAGTGGGCTCTGCTCTATGTGGGGGTCTCTTCCTGTGTGTTTGGTGGGCTCTGTTCTCTATGGGTGGGCTCTGCTCTATGTGGGGGTCTCTTCCTGTGTGTTTGGGGGGCTCTGTTCTCTATGGGTGGGCTCTGCTCTATGTGGGGGTCTCTTCCTGTGTTCGTTTGGGGGGGCTCTGCTCTCTATGGGTGGGCTCTGCTCTATGTGGGGGTCTCTTCCTGTGTTTGGGGGGCTCTGCTCTTTATGGGTGGGCTCTGCTCTATGTGGGGGTCTCTTCCTGTGTGTTTGGGGGGCTCTGCTCTCTATGGGTGGGCTCTGCTCTATGTGGGGGTCTCTTCCTGTGTGTGTTTGGGGGCTCTGCTCTCTATGGGTGGGCTCTGCTCTATGTGGGGGTCTCTTCCTGTGTTTGGGGGGCTCTGTTCCCTATGGGTGGGCTCTGCTTTATGTGGGGGTCTCTTTTTGTGTTTGTTTGGGGGCTCTGCTCTCTATGGGTGGGCTCTGCTCTATGTGGGGGTCTCTTCCTGTGTGTTTGGGAGGCTCTGCACTCTATGGGTGGGCTCTGCTCTATGTGGGGGTCTCTTCCTGTGTGTTTGGGGGGCTCTGTTCTCTATGGGTGGGCTCTGCTCTATGTGGGGGTCTCTTTCTGTGTGTGTTTGGGGGCTCTGCTCTCTATGGGTGGGCTCTGCTCTATGTGGGGGTCTCTGCTGTGTGTGTTTGGGGGGCTCTGCTCTCTATGGGTGGGCTCTGCTCTATGTGGGGGTCTCTGCTGTGTGTGTTTGGGGGGCTCTGCTCTCTATGGGTGAGCTTAGCTCTATGTCGGGGTCTCTGTCTGTGTGTGTTTGGGGGCTCTGCTCTCTATGGGTGGGCTCTGCTCTATGTGGGGGTCTCTTCCTGTGTGTTTGGGGGCTCTGCTCTCTATGGGTGGGCTCTGCTCTATGTGGGAGTCTCTTCCTGTGTGTTTGGGGGGCTCTGTTCTCTATGGGTGGGCTCTGCTCTATGTGGGGGTCTCTTTCTGTGTGTGTTTGGGGGCTTTGCTCTATGTGGGGGTCTCTTCCTGTGTGCGTTTGGGGGCTCTGCTCTATGGGTGGGCTCTGCTCTATGTGGGGGTCTCTTCCTGTGTTTGGGGGGCTCTGCTCTTTATGGGTGGGCTCTGCTCTATGTGGGGGTCTCTTCCTGTGTGTTTGGGCGGCTATGCACTCTATGGGTGGGCTCTGCTCTATGTGGGGGTCTCTTCCTGTGTTTGTTTGGGGGGCTCTGCTCTATATGGGTGGGCTCTGCTCTATGTGGGGGTCTCTGTCTGTGTGTGTTTGGGGGCTCTGCTCTCTATGGGTGGGCTCTGCTCTATGTGGGGGTCTCTTCCTGTGTGTTTGGGAGGCTCTGCACTCTATGGGTGGGCTCTGCTCTATGTGGGGGTCTCTGTCTGTGTGTGTTTGGGGGCTCTGCACTCTATGGGTGGGCTCTGCTCTATGTGGGGGTCTCTTCCTGTGTGTTTGGTGGGCTCTGTTCTCTATGGGTGGGCTCTTGTCTATGTGGGGGTCTCTGCTGTGTGTGTTTGGGGGCTCTGCTCTCTATGGGTGGGCTCTGCTCTATGTGGGGGTCTCTTCCTGTGTGTTTGGGGGCTCTGCTCTCTATGGGTGGGCTCTGCTCTATGTGGGGGTCTCTTCCTGTGTGTTTGGGGGCTCTGCTCTCTATGGGTGGGCTCTGCTCTATTTGAGGGTCTCTTCCTGTGTGTTTGGGGGGCTCTGCTCTCTATGGGTGGGCTCTGCTCTATGTGGGGGTCTCTGTCTGTGTGTGTTTGGTGGGCTCTGCTCTTTATGGATGGGCTCTGCTTTTATGTGGGGGTCTCTTCCTGTGTGTTTGGGGCTCTGCTCTCTATGGGTGGGCTCTGCTCTATGTAAGGGTCTCTTCCTGTGTGTTTGGGGGCTCTGCTCTCTATGGGTGGGCTCTGCTCTATATGGGGGTCTCTTCCTGTGTGTTTGGGGGGCTCTGTTCCCTATGGGTGGGCTCTGCTTTATGTGGGGGTCTCTTTTTGTGTTTGTTTGGGGGCTCTGCTCTCTATGGGTGGGCTCTGCTCTATGTGGGGGTCTCTTTCTGTGTGTGTTTGGGGGCTCTGCTCTCTATGGGTGGGCTCTGCTCTATGTGGGGGTCTCTTCCTGTGTGTTTGGGGGCTCTGCTCTCTATGGGTGGGCTCTGCTCTATGTAAGGGTCTCTTCCTGTGTGTTTGGGGGCTCTGCTCTCTATGAGTGGGCTCTGCTCTATGTGGGGGTCTCTGTCTGTGTGTGTTTGGTGGGCTCTGCTCTTTATGGATGGGCTCTGCTCTATGTGGGGGTCTCTTCCTGTGTGTTTGGGGGCTCTGCTCTCTATGGGTGGGCTCTGCTCTATGTAAGGGTCTCTTTCTGTGTGTTTGGGGGCTCTGCTCTCTATGGGCGGGCTTTGCTCTATATGGGGGTCTCTTCCTGTGTGTTTGGGGGGCTCTGTTCTCTATGGGTGGGCTCTGCTTTATGTAGGGGTCTCTTTTTGTGTTTGTTTGGGGGCTCTGCTCTCTATGGGTGGGCTCTGCTCTTTATGGATGGGCTCTGCTCTATGTGGGGGTCTCTTCCTGTGTGTTTGGGGGCTCTGCTCTCTATGGGTGGGCTCTGCTCTATGTAAGGGTCTCTTCCTGTGTGTTTGGGGGCTCTGCTCTCTATGGGCGGGCTTTGCTCTATATGGGGGTCTCTTCCTGTGTGTTTGGGGGGCTCTGTTCTCTATGGGTGGGCTCTGCTTTATGTAGGGGTCTCTTTTTGTGTTTGTTTGGGGGCTCTGCTCTCTATGGGTGGGCTCTGCTCTATGTGGGGGTCTCTTTCTGCGTGTGTTTGGGGGCTCTGCTCTCTATGGGTGGGCTCTGCTCTATGTGGGGGTCTCTTCCTGTGTGTGTTTGGGGGGATGTGTTCTCTCTATGGGGGGGTCTTCCCTATCGGGGGCTCTGCTTATTGTCGAGGGGCTCTGCCATGTGAGGGTCTGTCGTGTAGTTCCTGGGGTTTCCCAGCCCAGCCACTGTAGTCTCATATTTACTCACTAAACAGTCTCATGTCACATTCCTGTTATAATACGCCCACATGTGCCCATTACAGGCTCTCACTAATATTTACTCTTATTTACACTGCGTGTGCCCCGGGGGTCTCTCTTGATGACAATTCCAGTTGCAGCCGGTACCTGTCTCTGGGCCCCCTCCACATTCCTTAATCCTTTAATAAGGATAGAAAGTAATACTGTAGATAATAACCTGAGAGATGAAAGTAATGTCCTCGGGCCCCCAGGTCACCTGCACAGACAGGCCCCAGACACCATGAAATATAATCCCACCCCATATCCCCGGGACCCATCCTGACGAGCAGAAATATAATATACCCTGATCTCACGGGCCACCCCCAATACCTGAAGACCGGGAGCCATGCTGTCATTTAGGGGCCTCCCAGAGCAGATATGGGTAATACAGTATGGAGGGATGTGATGGGAATAGAGACCGCAAGTGAGTAAAACAAATCCCACCTAATATCACTAATCGTTCTGCCTAAAAAGCTCCTACCCCTCATGACACAGTGATAAAGCTAGTAAATGGAGGGGCCTGGTGCAAAATAATGTGGTGCCCCTTTATATATATACTAGTAAATTGCCCGCCAAAATAACGGCATGATATGTGATCTTCTTTGTCTATCCCTCTGCTCCCTCTCCCTACTTCTTCTCTCTCCCCTGTCTCTCCCCCTCCCTTGTCTCTCTTCCCACCTTTCCCTCCCCTGTCTCTCTTCCCCCCTTCCCTCTGCTGTGTCTCAACCTCCTCCCCTCCCCTGTGTCTCTTTCCCCTCTTCCTTTTCCACTGTCTCTTTCCCTCTCCCATCCCCAGTGTCTCTCCCCCTTCCTCTGCCTCCAGTGTTTCTCCCCCCTTCCTCTGCCCCCCCAGTTTCTCTCCCCTGAGTGTCTCTCCCCCCTTCCTCTGCCCCCAGTGTCTCTCCCTCCTTTCTCTCCCCCTGTGTCTCTCCCCCTTCCTCTGCCCCCAGTGTCTCTCCCTCCTTTCTCTCCCTCCAGTGTCTCTCCCCCTTCCTCTGCCCCCAGTGTCTCTCCCTCCTTTCTCTCCCCCCTGTGTCTCTCCCCCTTACTCTGCCCCAAGTGTCTCTACCTCCAGTGTATTTCCCTCCTTTCTCTCCCCCTGTGTCTCTCCCCCTTCCTCTGCCCACCCCAGTGTCTCTCCCTCCAGTGTCTCTTTCCCCTTCCTCTGCCCCCCAGTGTCTTTCCCTCCTTTCTCTCCCCCCCAGTGTCTCTCCCTCCAGTGTCTCTTTCCCCTTCCTCTGCCCCCCAGTGTCTTTCCCTCCTTTCTCTCCCCCCTGTGTCTCTCCCCCCCCCAGTGTCTCTCCCTCCAGTGTCTCTTTCCCCTTCCTCTGCCCCCCAGTGTCTTTCCCTCCTTTCTCTCCCCCCTGTGTCTCCCCCCCCCAGTGTCTCTCCCTCCAGTGTCTCTTTCCCCTTCCTCTGCCCCCCAGTGTCTTTCCCTCCTTTCTCTCCCCCCTGTGTCTCTCCCCCCCCAGTGTCTCTCCCTCCAGTGTCTCTTTCCCCTTCCTCTGCCCCCCAGTGTCTTTCCCTCCTTTCTCTCCCCCCTGTGTCTCCCCCCCCCAGTGTCTCTCCCTCCAGTGTCTCTTTCCCCTTCCTCTGCCCCCCAGTGTCTTTCCCTCCTTTCTCTCCCCCCTGTGTCTCTCCCCCCCCAGTGTCTCTCCCTCCAGTGTCTCTTTCCCCTTCCTCTGCCCCCCAGTGTCTTTCCCTCCTTTCTCCCCCCCCAGTGTCTCTCCCTCCAGTGTCTCTTTCCCCTTCCTCTGCCCCCCAGTGTCTTTCCCTCCCCCCTGTGTCTCTCCCCCCCCAGTGTCTCTCCCTCCAGTGTCTCTTTCCCCTTCCTCTGCCCCCCAGTGTCTTTCCCTCCTTTCTCCCCCCCCAGTGTCTCTCCCTCCAGTGTCTCTTTCCCCTTCCTCTGCCCCCCAGTGTCTTTCCCTCCTTTCTCCCCCCCCTGTGTCTCTCCCCTGTAATAATTGCACGCATGTGGGCGCTCTCATGTAGCGTCACACACAAACCACAATGATTATAGTTGATATTGTACATAGACACATAAAGAGGAGGGGCCCATAGGGGTCAACAAGTATAGACTGGAGGGACACTATACTGATACAGAATATCTTGGGGTACATTGATCTATTATATAGATTGGGGTGCATTGATCTATTATATAGATTGGGGCACATTGATCTATTTCTATAGATTGGGGTACATTGATCTATTAAATAGATTGGGGTACATTAATCTATTTCTATAGATTGGGGTACATTGATATATTATATAGATTGGGGTACATTGATCTATTTCTATAGATTGGGGTACATTGATATATTATATAGATTGGGGTTCATTGATCTATTTCTATAGATTGGGGTACATTGATATATTATATAGATTGGGGTACATTAAGATATTTATTTTGTCTTGGGGTACCCTGGTATGTAAGTTGCTGTACCCCATGAGGTCCTGGTTGTCTGATCTGATGGAGGGTCCTTTGTATCAGTAAATTGTCATCTTCTGGGGAGTGGGATCCAGATTTGTGTCTCATAGACAAGAGGTTTCTTACAACATACAAAATACACAGAAATAAAAGTAGAGATGGACTCTCTGAATGGACCAATAACAATGAGGTGCTAATGACTCACCTTTACTCCATTGCGTGAGGTGGAAGTGGTAGCGGCAGGAGCTGTTCTGTCGCTTCCCATTGACTGTCATGTTAATGATGGTAGTGTTTACTTCACAAGACTCCAGTGGTTCCACCATTGAGGCTTTGGTTTTTACACCTGGGTCAGGCTGGACATCCCATGTAAAGTTCCTACTCCCATAGGTCAGTGTGAAGCTCTGAAGACCCGGAAACCAGTAGACACAGAAACTGTATGGTCCAGGAAGCCCATGGATGGTGATTTTGGTGGAGGGTGGGTAGGGAGACCTCACAATAACACCCTCCAAAGTGTTCTCCACTGTCATGGTATCATCACTGGAATTGCCATAATACTGTAGAACTCCAGTTCCAGAGAACTGGAGCCTCCATCCGCATAGGTAGAAGCCAAGTGTCCCTGGGGCAAGCCCTGCAATGGATCACGGAATGGATAGACGGAGCGTTAGACATCATTAGATATGATATGAAGATGCACAACATGTGGTGTAATAGGAAATTACCAAATAGAGACACAACTCTATATAACATTCTGTTCATGTGTTATAGACCCCATCATGTTACACCCTGTGTGTCTGGAAACAATGTTCAAGTAATATGTGTTTTCTCTCTTGTGTGCTCTTGAAGTTTCCTCAGAGTATTTCAATTTTTAGTTATTGTCTGGAGTGAAGTCCTTGAGTAAAATGGCGTCCAGTTAAAAAAACACACACTGATTTAGGAATATAAATACATGGAATAAAAGAAAGATAATTTGGTTCTCTAAAGAGATGTCAGATATTATGATTATGAGTATACTATGAAAAATCCAACAGAGCGAGGCTAAGCAGATGATCAGATGGGCTGAGGAACCAGCAAAAGAGAACATTGCATGAAATTCTGAGCAGATCCATTGGGGTTTTACCAGTGTTATAGTTCAGTGATCGCTGGAAATGTGGTGTGTTAGGTCTATGTCATTTAGAGTTAGAGTGCAGTGATCTATGGCACCACTCATGGAGGCACCCATCATAGAGGCACACATCATGGAGGCACCCATCATGGAGACACTTATCATGGAGTCACCCATCATAAACAGACACCTATCATGGAGGCACTCATTATGGAGAAACCTATCATGGAGGCACACATCATGGAGGCACCCATCATGGAGACACCTATCATGGAGGCACACATCATGGAGGCACTCATCATGAAGTCACACATCATGGATGCACCCATAATGAAGACACCTATCATGGAGGCACTCATCATGGAGAAACCTATCATGGAGGCACACATCATGGAGGCTGCTGCACTCCTCCCTGCCTCCCTCATCTACATAATTAGAGTCCAGCCCAAGACATGCACGCTCCAATATAATTAATTCAGTTTTTGTGACATCTCCATGTGTATTTTTAGTGTTAATTATCAATGAACTAAAACATAACTTTACTTGAAGAGCACATCCCCTGGCCCTTTAATTGTGTGTCGTGTTCTTGTGTGGCTTTGTGGTTTCCACATGTGATGACACAATTTGTAGACACTGAGCTGACATTTAAACCAGACCAAACCAGAAGCAAAACTAGTAAGTAGGAAATATAGAGCACGAGACCAGACTGACACACGAAGCGCACCGCGTGGTGCAGGACATTGGGTATCAGCTCCACCTTATCTGGAGCTGCAAGACATGACCAAATAATGTCATGTGATCCTGCTCACAGCCCCGCCCTGATGTACCCCACTATCAGATACCAGCTAGTCACTGGAGGGTTAATACTCCACATTACACAGATACACACACCACAAACATATATACACACGTGTTACAAAGATCCACACACCACAAACACATTACATACATTCACACTATAGACATACAGTGTATATAAAAAGTCTACACACCCCTGTTAAAATGTCAGGTTTCTGTGCTGAAAAAAATGAGAAAGATAAATAATTTCAGAACTTTTTCCACCTTTAATGTGACCTATAAACTGTACAACTCAATTGAAAAACAAACTGAAATTTTTTAGGTAGAGGGAAGAAAAAATATAAAAATAAAATAATATGGTTGCATAAGTACCCCTTAAACTAATACTTTGTTGAAGCCCCTTGTGATTTTATTACAACACTCAGTCTTTTTGGGTATGAGTCTATCAGCGTGGCACATTTTGACTTGGCAAGATTTGCCCACTCTTCTTTGCAAAAACACTCCAAATCTGTCAGATTGCGAGGGCATCTCCTGTGCACAGCCCTCTTCAGATCACCCCACAGATTTTCAATCGGATTCAGGTCTGGGCTCTGGCTGGGCCATTCCAAAACTTTAATCTTCTTCTGGTGAAGCCATTCCTTTGTTGATTTGGATGTATGCTTTGGGTCGTTGTCATGCTGAAAGATGAAGTTCCTCTTCATGTTCAGCTTTCTAGCAGAAGCCTGAAGGTTTTGTGCCAATATTGACTGGTATTTGGAACTGTTCATAATTCCCTCTATCTTAACTAAGGCCCCAGTTCCAGCTGAAGAAAAACAGCCACAAGGCATGATGCTGCCACCACCACGCTTCACTGTGGGTATGGTGTTCTTTTCGTGATGTGCAGTGTTGTTTTTGCGCCAAACATATCTTTTGGAATTATGGTCAAAAAGTTCAACCTTGGTTTCATCAGACCATAACACCTTTTCCCACATGCTTTTGGGAGACTTTAGATGTGTTTTTGCAAAATGTAGCCTGGCTTGGATGTTTTTCTTTGTAAGAAAAGGCTTTCGTCTTGCCACTCTACCCCATAGCCCAGACATATACAGGAGATTGTTGTCACATGTACCACACAGCCAGTACTTGCCAGATATTCCTGCAGCTCCTTTAATGTTGCTGTAGGCCTCTTGGTAGTCTCCCAGACCAGTTTTCTTCTTGTATTTTCTTCAATTTTGGAGGGAGCTCCAGTTCTTGGTAATGTCACTGTTGTGCCATATTTTCTCTACTTGATGATGACTGTCTTCACTGTGTTCCATTGTATATCTAATGCCTTGGAAATTCTTTTGTACCCTTCTCCTGACTGATACCTTTTAACAATGAGATCCCTCTGATGCTTTGGAAGCTCTCTGTGGACCATGGCTTTTGCTGTGGGATGCGACTAAGAAAATGTCAGGAAAGACCAACTAGAGCAGCTGAACTTTATTTGGGGTTAATCAGAGGCACTTTAAATGATGGCAGGTGTATGCTGACTCCTATTTAACACGATGTGGAATGTGATTGCTTAATTCTGAACACAGCTACATCCCCAGTTATAAGAGGGTGTGCAGACTTATGCAACCACATTATTTTTATTTTCTTTTTTTTTCTTCCCTCGATCTAAAAGATTTCAGGTTGTTTTTCAATTGAGTTGTACAGTTTATAGGTCACATTAAAGGTGGAAAAAGTTCTGAAATGATTTATCTTTGTCTCATTTTTTTACAGCACAGAAACCTGACATTTTAACAGGGGTGTGTAGACTTTTTATATCCACTGTGTATATATATATATATACCCTGCACACAGTCGGTACACCCTGGCACAGTATGATATATATATACACACATTACATGGGTACAGAACACATATAATGCACACAGACACACGTAACACACGGCTGGTTTCTTAGTGATTACACTAAACATAAAAATCTCCGAGAGACTGATTGATACCGAAAGACCTCACTTGAGGTGAGCGCTGTGTATAGAGCGTCTCAGTTTGTGTCACTCCGTGTGGGCTCAGATTGCACATACAGCGAGGGGGGGTCCCGGGACAGTGGGAACCAGACAAGGAAACCCCAATACACAGAGACTGTCCTCATACATGCGTGTGCAGACTGACAGACAGAGATAGAGAGAGAGAGAGAGAGAGAGAGAGAGAGAGAGAGAGAGAGAGAGAGAGGGAGAGAGAGAGAGAGAGAAGAGAAGGAGAGAGAGAGGAGAGAGAGAGGGGGAGAGTTAGAAAGGGAGAGGAGAGAGAGAGGGAGAAAGAGAGGGGGAAAAAGCGACAGGAGAGGGGGGAGAGAGTGAGAGAAGAGGAAGAGGGGGGAGAGAGAGAAAGAGAGAGGGAAGAGGGACAGAGAGAGAGAGAGGAGAAAGGGGAGAGAGGAGAGGAGAGAGAGAAAGGGAGAGGAGAGAGAGAGAGGAGGAGAGAGTGACAGGAGAGGGAGGAGAGAGAAAGAGAGAGGGGAGAGGGACAGAGAGAGGGGAGAGGGACGGAGAGAGGAGAGAGAGAAAGGGAGAGGAGAGAGAGAAAGAGCCACAGGAGAGGGGGAGAGAGAGGGAGGGAGGAGAGGAGAAAGAGAGGGGGAAAAGCGACAGGAGAGGGGGGAGAGAGTGAGAGAAGAGGAAGAGGGGGGAGAGAGAGAAAGAGAGAGGGAAGAGGGACAGAGAGAGAGAGAGGAGAAAGGGGAGAGAGGAGAGGAGAGAGAGAAAGGGAGAGGAGAGAGAGAGAGGAGGAGAGAGTGACAGGAGAGGGAGGAGAGAGAAAGAGAGAGGGGAGAGGGACAGAGAGAGGGGAGAGGGACGGAGAGAGGAGAGAGAGAAAGGGAGAGGAGAGAGAGAAAGAGCCACAGGAGAGGGGGAGAGAGAGGGAGGGAGGAGAGGAGAAAGAGAGGGGGAAAAGCGACAGGAGAGGGGGGAGAGACTGAGAGAAGAGGAAGAGGGCGAAGAGAGAGAAAGAGAGAGGGAAATTGGACAGAGAGAGAGAGAGAGAGGAGAGAGGGGAGAGAGGAGAGGAGAGAGAGAAAGGGAGAGGAGAGAGAGAGAGGAGGAGAGAGTGACAGGAGAGGGAGGAGAGAGAAAGAGAGAGGGGAGAGGGACAGGAGAGGGCAGAGAGAGAAAGAGAGAGGAGGGGGAGAGAGAGAGCGACAGGAGAGGGGGAGAGAGAGGGAGAGAGGAGAGGAGAAAGAGAGGGGGAAAAAGTGACAGGAGAGGGGGGAGAGAGTGAGAGAAGAGGAAGAGGGGGGAGAGAGAGAAAGAGAGAGGGAAGAGGGACAGAGAGAGGGGAGAGAGAGAAAGAGAGAGGGAAGAGGGACAGAGAGAGAGAGAGGAGAGAGGGAAGAGGGACAGGAGAGGGCAGAGAGAGAAAGAGAGAGGGGAGAGGGACGGAGAGAGTAGAGAGAGAAAGGGAGAGGAGGGGGATAGAGAGAGCGACAGGAGAGGGGGAGAGAGAGGGAGAGAGGAGAGGAGAAAGAGAGGGGGAAAAAGTGACAGGAGAGGGGGGAGAGAGTGAGAGAAGAGGAAGAGGGGGGAGAGAGAGAAAGAGAGAGGGAAGAGGGACAGAGAGAGAGAGAGAGGAGAGAGGGGAGAGAGGAGAGGAGAGAGAGAAAGGGAGAGGAGAGAGAAAGAGAGAGGGGAGAGGGACAGGAGAGGGAGGAGAGAGAAAGAGAGAGGGGAGAGGGACAGAGAGAGAGAGAGGAGAGAGGGAAGAGGGACAGGAGAGGGCAGAGAGAGAAAGGGAGAGGAGAGATGGACAGAGAGAGGGGAGAGGGACAGAGAGAGTAGAGAGAGAAAGGGAGAGGAGGGGGAGAGAGAGAGCGACAGGAGAGGGGGAGAGAGTGAGAGAAGAGGAAGAGGGGGGAGAGAGAGAAAGAGAGAGGGAAGAGGGACAGAGAGAGAGGAGAGAGGGGAGAGAGGAGAGGAGAGAGAGAAAGGGAGAGGAGAGAGAAAGAGAGAGGGGAGAGGGACAGAGAGAGAGAGAGGAGAGAGGGG